>JAOVVB010000002.1:24836064-24854559 GCA_028570985.1 Heterobranchus longifilis | reverse complement strand
GACCGGAATCGCATCCAGTGGTTGGGGTTTGGGCATTGGGTGGGAACTGAACCCAAGGCTTCCACCCAATGCCCAAACCCCAACCACTGGATGTGTGCGGATTGGATGCAGATCGGATGGTCGGCAGTGTCGACCCCTCGACAGGAGCAGCCAACATGTTGTCTGATGCGCCCATCTGGAATAAGGTCAGTCTGGACTCATCAGGGTAAGAAGGGAAGCAATACACCCATCATGCATAGTGCCCACTGTACAAGCCTCTGGTGTTCTGGGGTTACCTCAGTTGGTCAGGTCTAGCAATGTTATGTGGAAATAAAATAAAGTCAGCTGATGATCTGAATGTACTGAATGACCAGGATATCACATCTATGGAGTTTTTCTTCTTTGCTTTTGGAAAGAATGAGGAACTGGCCACATGAACACATGAACTGGCCACCACATTGTGTGCTGTAATCGAAGTTGATCAAAAGGTGACCGAATGAAAGTGCGTGACTTTATTGGCCAGGCAGTGTATTACAAAAAAAAAAAAAGCTACATCCATCAAATAAATACAAAAAATGCAAATAAATTATTTTTTTTTATCAGTATGTACAATCTAAAAATATTTTATATTCATGACTGAGAAAGAAATCTTTGCTGTCAAACATTTGCTCTATACGTAAAAAAAAATTATACATCCTAACTTCCTTATTTCTATATTTACTTACTTTGCACTTTGTACATGTTCTGCTCTAGACACCTTCTAGCATTTAAAAATATGGACGCTTGAATGTGTAAAAGAACATGAATGATAGAAGGTGTCTAGTTTCCATACTTCCTACTATACTGTAGCTCCCACTTCTGAAACCTCCTGCCTTTCAATTTCCAACAATTTCCATACACCTTATCTGCCCTATTCCGATAACTCAGGGTCACTATTCCAAAAATTCAGACACCTTCAAACCTACCACTTCCAACAGTTCTTATACCTGCCCCAAAGGGTTTATGTTATTCATTATTCCCTTTATGGTGACACAGTGACGTAGTGTTTAGCACTGTGGCCTTGCACCTCTAGAGTCGAGGGTTCGAGTCTATGTGTGTGGAGTTAGGGTAGGTGCATGTTAGGTGGATTTCTTCTGTTTCCTCAAACAGTCGATAAATTTGGCTTATTAGTGTTTTCGAATTACCCGTAGCGTGTGTGGGTGTATGTATGCTTGTGTACCCTTTCCTGGGGGTATCCCCCTTGTGCCACTGGAATAGGCTCCAGGCTTCCCACTACACTGTAAGCGGTGTAAATAGTGTGTTCCCTTCATAAAATCATACAATGCCTCAGATAATTGGTACAAATGTTTCCGAATATTTTTTGTCCTTAGTATTTTATATTACGAATGACAAAGATACAGTATCTGTGCTATCTGTGCCCTAGACGGAAAAAATAAACATTAAGGACTAACATTGTTTCTGTTGTAAAAAAAGAAATGATTTGCTTCCATATAAACTTGCACATAGTGTTTAAAGGTCCAGACTGAGGAAACCTTTATGGACCCGAATGTACTCCACACCATCAGAGAACTGTTTTCCATCTGTGTGTCATTTTTGGATGTTATTTCAGGCCGGTGCACAGATGGACGAGCGCCGACATGTCTGCCAACCACCACAGTTGCCTCCTGAAGCAGTTGGACCAGCAGCGGCGCCAGGAGCTGTTCTGCGACTGCAATGTGCTGGTAGGTGGACGCCTTTTCCGTGCACATCGCAACGTCCTATTCGGGAGCAGTGGCTACTTCCGCATGCTGTTGTCTCAGGGTGCGCGAGAAAGCCTGGAACCCACAAGGGCCTCGTTCGACGCCTTCGCCCCTGACACCTTTGCCACCATTCTAGACTTCGTATACTCAGGTCATCTGGCTCTGGGCAGCGCCAACGTGATCGAGGTGATGTCTGCTGCCAGCTACCTGCAGATGGACAACGTCATCGCCTACTGCAAAGCCTTCATCGAGTCCTCCCTGGAGATAAGCGCCAAGGATGCGACGGAGGACACCCTGCCTCCGCAGAGCATCTTGTGGGAGCACCAGGACGACATCAAGGAGGACGACACGTACGAAGCAGAGGTGACAAATGAACATAGCCCGCAGTGCCAGCAGGTTCTGGAGGGAGGCTTGAAGGAGGACCAGGTGGCACAGTTTGACGGGGTTTCTGAGCCCAGGAGAAGAGGAACCAGGAAAAGATCAGCCACTCATCGGTACACCCCAGACGATAGTTCACCGATCGACCTCCAGAGGGCAACAGCGGGCACACAGAAAGCAGACGAACTCTATGCCACCCTGCCTACCATCGTAGGTGTTGTGGGAGTTTT
Source organism: Heterobranchus longifilis (assembly GCA_028570985.1). Classification (NCBI taxonomy): domain Eukaryota; kingdom Metazoa; phylum Chordata; class Actinopteri; order Siluriformes; family Clariidae; genus Heterobranchus; species Heterobranchus longifilis. Next base: position 24,852,233 of record JAOVVB010000002.1, on the reverse strand, counting down.
TAACAAAGGTTAGCATCAATAATATGATGATATGATATATTTGGGTCTCATTTTGTCATTATCTCATCATTAATGCATCAATTAATCAGTGACTACATTCCATCTGGAATTAGGCTAAATAGATATACGCCATTTTTTGGCCAGTATTTGGATTTTAGAGATTAAGCCAGTCTCGATGCAGAAGATACTTTGACCAAAATCTACTGTCATTCTTATAAATAAAACTGAACATTGTCTGGCAGATGATGTTTTCTCGCATTGTTTCTGATGCTTGTATACACGTTGGGAAATTGTCAAGTTATTTTACTTGAGTATAAAGTAACATAATCTGACATTGATAGCTATGCTATCCGTAATGTAATCCGATGTGATGGAGTAAAATCCAAGAGTTAAATGTTCACTTTCACACAGCTGACATGCAAATATGCTAAAAAATGCCCAAGACAAACAGATAGACAACTGAAAAAGAAAGTCATGCATGTCATGTTTTGTTTTACCCTCACCTAGAGCTATCCCAATATGTCCTACACTGTAATGCCGTCTTCCTTCATCCTGTAAATCCCAGTCTCTCTCTCTCTCTCACCCTTAGACTCCACTCCCACAGTGCGCTTTAAGTGCCCGTTCTGCACACACACTGTGAAGAGGAAGGCGGATCTGAAGAGACACTTGAGGTGCCACACGGGTGAGAGGCCGTACCCTTGCCAGGCCTGCAGTAAGCGCTTCACTCGTCTCGAGCACCTGCGCAGCCACTTTGAGACCGTGAGGAACTTTTGGAACTTTCTATTTAATATTTCCATCTAGATATCTACTTAATTAGGCTAATTTATATGGTTATTAATTTCTTAATTTCTATTCATATTCCCTTCCTACTCCCTATTCCTACACATACAAACTTCCTTATTTCCTTCCCACCACCTTCCCTCTGTAACTTCTCTATTTCCTACATATCCTAGGTTCCTTTTTTCTTAATTTTTTAGCTTTGCACTTCCAAAACCTCTCAACATGTACTAGCTTCCGTACTCATACACCTCGTAGTTTCCATATAAAACAATACAGTAATAAAACAATGAGCAATCAAAGTGTCTTAATCATTAACTGACTTCCCTGATTTATCTTTTTAGATCCACCAGGCACGTAAGCTTGTGTGCCGGAAGTGTAAGCGACATGTGACGGAGCAGAACAGCCGTGTGGTGTGTGAGGGCTCACGGCGATACAGACTCTGTGAAGCGTGCCTTCAGGAGAGTGGCCTGGTGGCACGTGATGGCACCGATGCCAGCACAGAGGAGCCAGGGCTTTTGCTTGGCGTGGAGGAGGAACTGGAGGGAAGCCGCAATGCCTCATGGGGGGTGGAGGATGAGGATGACCTTGCTGAGGATTCAGGAACTGACCTCATCATTCAGGAAGTAGAGGACAGTGACGAGGAACCCAGTGCGAAGTGACGCTTGTGTGCGTTTGTGTGTGTGTGTGAGAGGGAGAGAAAGTATGTGTGTGTGTTTGTGTGAACAAGTAAGTGATGTGCACCAAATTCAGCTTCACTTTTTTCAAAAATGGGCATCTTTGAATCAAAGAAAATGTTCTATACATGTATAATTGTATTATAAAAATTTAAAGTATGTAAATAGTTTATTTCACTATTGAACTTGGTTAAATTATTCCCTCTTGCTTCTTATATCCTGAAATCTTGCAACGTAATATTTTGGCATAAAAAATCGATTTCCTGCGTTTTCCTATGCCATGCTTGAAATTTTTTGATCCACATTTATGTTTGCATTGGCAAATATTTTAGCCTGTTGTAAAGATTCTTATACGTTTGTCCATGTGACTTTCATTTCATCATCGTTGGAACAATCAAGCATAATTCATTTTTCTCTTAATGTTTCATGTATAATTTTATGGAAATGAATACCCTTTCCACTTCTTTACCAATCATTCTTCTATTATTATTATTATTATTATTATTATTATTATTATTATTATTACTATTATTATTACTATTATTATTCTTGGTTACACATTGACCACATCTTGTTTTTACTTTTTTAATGAATAAAGATATGCATTTATTATTACATTTGCTAAGAACAGAATAAAATTGTTACTAAATTATGCCAAAAGTGATGCTTTCTTTCTTTTTTTTAAATACATACACAGTAGGAACTGGTATCAAAAGATTTTGAGACTAGTTTTGTAACATGCCAACAGGTGGCAGCACAACTCTGCACACACAGTCACAGGGAGCACCGACCTTCATAAGTCAATGTGCGCAAAGATCTCGTCCTGTGTACATCGGAAGCTGTGCAACTGGTATTATTCGTCATGGACAGCAAGTAGAACGAAGAACAAATTTGAAATTCATGAAACTGGGCAAATCTGCCACAAAAACATAATTCTGCAAGTTTACAGCGATGCTGCAATGAGTTGTCCAAGGTTTTTTGAGAGGTGCTCATGCTTCAAGAGCGGAAGAACATTACTTTAAGATGATGAAAGCTCAGAAAGACCTTCAACGAGCTCAACCCTAAAATATTGGTGTGTCATATGGAACAGTCCAGGCAATCCTCATGTGCTATCTGAACAAGCGCCATGTTGCTGCCAAGGAGCAGAAGAACCATCGCGTCAAAGTCTGCCAAGAACTCCGTCAGCATGCTGTGGATGACCTGCCCTTCACCGGTGACGAAACTTGGGTGTATGAGATGAATCAACAGTCTTTACAGTGAAAGAGCCCATTATCTCCATGAGCAAAAAAGGCGAGGCAGGTCCGCAGCTCGACCAAGTGCATGCTCATTGTCTTTTTTCGACATTCGCTGCATTGAGCATTGAAAATTCGTCCACAGGGGCCATACCATCAATAGCGAATTATACTGCCAGAATTTTAACCTGGAGACATACAGCGAAAAAACAGAGCTTGTAAACAGAGCTAATCTCTGAACTTTTTGATCCCACCTCGTTCACTGCACCTGTTTATTACTTAACTATGATATAAGTCCAGTAATAAGGCCTATATTACTATAGACATACAAAACATACAACATTTTTGATGGATACTTTTTCTGTTAAATGTTGTAGCTTGTCTACCAACCAGGTTCATTCCAGATTTATCACACTTTATCACATTATAGAAGTTATGAACAGTCTTTCCCATACCATCCCTCTTTTTCTCCTTTCTTAATAATTTAAATGAGAGAAAACAGTTAAATACATAGCTTGTAATATTTCTGAGAATCTTGAAAGCTTACACTCCACTGTCCCGAATACTCTATATATTCAAAAGTATGTAAACACATGACCATCACACCAACATGTGCTTATTAAACATGTTATGCATAGATTTTGTTCGCCAATACTGTTATTGTAAACCCCATTCTTCCTCTGGGAAGGCTTTACGATAGATTTTGGAGCGTGGCTGTGGGGATTTGCATTCATTCACTGTTATATGAGCAGATGTTGGGATGTCAAGGACACTCCAATTCCTCCAGCTTCAAGTTGTTCCAGTCCAAATGTAATGCTGGAACAGGTTTGGGAAATTGTAATTTAATACTACAGCATACATGGTGTGCTTCCATCTTTGCAAGACGGAGCAGGACTCACTCGGTATCATTTCATGGACTTTAGATGTCCATGTACTGTACTTCAGGCATTTTTACTGAAATGTTTTGTTACAGAAAACTGCACAGAATCATTGATTACAGGTTAAATTATGTGAAGAGTCAAGTAGCATCCAAGTCTTTGAGAATGATCTGTTACTATGGAAACGCTTACTACCAGAGCTGCTGTTCCATCATATAAGACTTGATCATGGGCAGGTTATAACGCTGTTATATCATGTGCTGTGAGATTTATATGCGCTATAGTGATCCTGAGCAGTAGATGGCAGTGTGGGTGTTGTAACAGAGTGTAGAGACACTGTGAGCTTGTTGTGGTGGAACATGGCGGTGGTCAGGATGAGGATTGTACACACTGCGTTCCGGCCCGGCTTCTGTTTCTCAGCGGCTGGGGCCAAAACTGTGAGTCACACAGCGCACTTTATCTCACTTCTGGGGCTCTAACACGATTTTCATGGTCGACTACTTGGATCAGGGGGTAAAGAACTACTCAACCGTTTCCAGTTTCAGCTTTTAACAGCAGCAGCAACAAAAAAAGGACAAATAATTTTTACGTCACATGGATCCCGGAAGTGAATTAATTGTCGGTTATATGTATATTTTTTACAGCTCGTTTGCAAAGTTATTATAATGATTTAATTCTTACCGACTACTTCATTAGGGTTATCAATATGGTTTGGTTATGTTAATTAAATATTTTTAAGGTATAATCGCGAATGAATACTGCATGCCCCCCAAAAATACTACTGCCGCTCTACTGTATGTCCTAGCTTTTTTTTTATTTTATTATTATTATTATTTTGCTAACTACACAATAAATTCGTTCATATCAATTAAAAATAGTTTCGTTTAGTGATACTACACACCTTCAATTGCACGATTTAAATTAATTATAATTAATTATAAGCTGCAGTATAGACTTATACGTAACCTTTTTACACATATATTTGGACTATTATTATTATTATTATTATTATTAACAAAAATAAAAGTTAAAAAATAAATTTGTTTGAATAGCCAGTGATTCGTCCCAGCACTTTAAATCGATTCCTTGAGTCGACTCGCGTGGGTGAGTCGGTTCTTTTACTTTAAAGCGGTTGTCAGGGTAACTAAACAAATCTGCACAATGAAGCGACACACCCACACAGTACATTCACCTTTACAAAGATTCAATTCGATGTTGACTTTGAATCGGATCCTTAAAGAGTCGACTCGCGGTGGTTGAGTCTGTTCCATAATTTTGAAGCGGTTGTCAGGGTTAATAAACAAATCTCCACAATGAACTGCACACACGCACTTTACAGTAAACATTTTCTACAAGGATTTCATTAGATCTTGTAAAGGTGTAAACGGATTTGTTTAACTAGCCAGTGATTCGTCCCAGCACTCGCGTACGTGAGTCGGTTCTTTCGAAGCGGTTGTCAGGGTAACTAAACAAATCTCCATAATGAAGCGCGCGCGCTCACACAACAGCGAATGCAGAGATGCCTACTCTGTTTGCTATTGCAATGCAAAGTGCTGTTTTAATAATTAGAAAGAAGAATAATTTTCGTGACGAGAGTCGACTCTTGTTGCTAAGCCTAGTCAAAGGTTTTGACTCCCCGAAAAGAATCGAAACTCCCATCGGGACAGCTTACTTACGGCAAAAAGCCCGGATAAGACCGTGCGATCTGATTGGTTTAATAGAATCTTCTTTTGCTATGTACGTTCAAAAGAACGCTAAGAGGAGCATTACTGCCACCTACTGGAGTCCACTTTAAATTGTTCATGATATCTTCTTGCTGCTATGAACTTCTACTGTATCTTCACACACATACACACACACTTACACACACTTTCAGTGTTCCATGATGCAATTATTTGAAACGATGCCTGAACAAGGCACACAAACATGGTTTACTGCAAAGTCGGTAAAAAACACAAATTTAATATCTGTTTTTATCTTTTTATAGATTAGTTTGTGTGCTACCAAGCCTCTTCCAGAAAGGGTGAAGATTGTGGAAGTTGGACCGAGGGACGGACTGCAGAATGAGAAGGTGAAGGTTTATGGTTACCAGTAAATAAATCCTCTTCACTTTTTTTTTTTACATAGCAGACCAACATTTATTTCCACATCTTAAGTCAACTATTTTATGAATTGTGCTAGTTATTGAGGAAAAGAAAAAAATAACTTTTTCTGTCCATACGGCTAGACCATTGTTTCAGCTGAAGTGAAGATCCGTCTGATTGACATGCTCTCAGAGGCGGGACTTCCTGTTATTGAGGCCACGAGTTTTGTCTCTCCGAAATGGGTTCCACAGGTACGCACCTCCATATTGATTACTACATAATGATTATGCATCGGATTTAATGTTGAGTGAGCATGCAAGTGAGAAACACACATTTTATGTACAAAGACAAAATCGAAGGTATACATATTAAACTTTAATAACTATTAGTCACTGAAACATAAGCATGTAATTCAAGTCTACATTTATGTTCATGCATGGTCAAATCAACAGAAATGCATTAATCATTAAATAAGGAACTAAAATGCCAATCATATTTTTGACCAGCTTTAACAGTATGGAACTTCCATGAAGCAGGTTCCTGTTTTCACTTACACTATAGCAGCTATAAACAGTCTTTCCCTCACAAGCCTCTTTTTTTTCCCTATTGAAGTTTCTCTCTCAAAAGCAGCTTGTCATGTTATTTAGAAACCACAAAACAGCATACCTTATCTGTCATGAAGACATCAGAAACATTAAGGTCACTTTAAGAAGACGTTAAAATTTTGTAAATACCATATAACACAACAAAGAGAAATATTTCATCTGTTTCATCAGAATCTGACTTACCAGCTAGATTTCCTTGTACTTGGACACATGTTATGTATGGAAGCTTTAATGCCATTTATTTGGGCTCCATTTTAATGACTATACTCAATTGTTTTTCAATAGTTTTGCCTTTTTCAAGTTAAAACCTTCCATTCCGATTAAGTAATTGGTTCCAATGAACGACTCATGAACCATGATCAAATTAGATGCATCCTATTGGATATAATGTTTACGAAAGCTCAGATATCTGCACAAAATATGCAGAAATTTGGGAATACCTTTATTTACTTGATTATTTATTTGACTTTTTTTATGAAATGCTAAATGAAAGTTAAATTATTTAAATGTGTAATGTAACTGTTAGATAGGCAGGTATTCACCAAACACTTTGGAGTAAACAGTTTGCCACACAGTTCTATTCAACCAGTGTGAACCAATGACTCAGTGAATCACTATTCTAACATCTTTTCATATATTCTTGTAAACCATTTTGATTAACATAGAAGCGGGTGGTAAAATTTGTAAGAACTATAATTAATTATAAGCTGAAGTACAGACCTACCTTTTTACACATATATTTGGACTATTTATTATTATTATTATTATTATTATTATTATTATTATTATTATTATTACTAGCGATAACATTCCACCTCTTTGTACATGTCATGCGACACAGGAGTAGTTAATTGCGTGCCAGGCTGGGCCAACTGCAGCATGACTGCAAATCTGGCCATTGTATAGGACAGTGTGTGTGTGTGTGTATGCAGTGTCACTTTCCTGGTTGAAGGGAGTTGTCTGTAATTATTTAAAATCGTAGTAACTAATTTGTAATCTTAGGTATGTTTGGGTTTGCTCTATTATTATAATTAATTCATTAAACGGAATTAGTTACTCAGTTGATTAGTTTTCTGGCCATAGAGATGAGATCAAACCAGCTTTAAATGGATTTTAAATGGATTTTAAATGGATTTTAAATGGAATTTATCATTCGGGTGTGCCAACTGCAGCATGACTGCAAACCTGGGTGGCCAGGTTTGCAGTCATGCTGCAGTTGGCCCAGCCTGGCACGCAATTAAGTACTCCCGTGTCGCATGACACGTACAAAGGTGTGGAATATCATTGCTTTAAATGCTGCCCTGAGTGGCATAGCTAAGAATGAATTACAGTAAGTACAGTAAGGGATAATGTAGTATGCTAAATAAAATCATTATTTAAGTGAAGTTTTCAGGATATATGAGCCAGTCAGCTGTCGACTATGATCCTGTTGTGTTAATAATGTTGTTAGGCACAGGAAATAAAATACATTGATTGTAGCTCTACTGAAAGTAATGAATTTCTGATATTGACAAAGATAATAGCTTCTAAAACCAAATCTAGACTTTTTTTTCATCCTGCAGAAACCCCCATATAATACCAAAATATCAGCTGTAACCTCAATATCCACATGATCATAATTATGTCATAAGTTGGCTAGTAGTTTAATTATAAAAATGGAAGACTGCCTGGTCCCAAAGAGCTCTTCATGTTTCTCAGTGTGAGATCTGCTAGCCAATAAAATGTGAGACAGTAAACCTCAAAATACCTTCATATAGCTATGCCTCTGTTTGTGCTGCTACTACAGGATATGTAATGGTGTAGGTGTTACAACATCCCTGTCCCTGTGTCCTTGTTCCAATTGCAGATGGCTGATCAGGAGGAAGTGATGCAAGGCATCAACAGGAAACCTGGAGTGAATTATCCAGTGCTGACTCCTAACCTGAAGGGTTACAGAGCTGCTGTAAGTACTGGCAAAATTCAAAAACACACATTCCTGTTGATGGATGGATGGATGGATGCTTTATTGATTCCAAAGCAAATTCCAGATTAGACGATAACTAAGGGGTTTTAATAAATCTGTTGTTATGTGAATCCTTTACCTGCCTGGTACATAGCTACCACTATTATCGCATCACACTGTGAGTGATAGATAAAAAGAAATGAATAGGTAGTCCCCAACTTACAAACATTCAAGTTACGAATTTACAATTATATACAATATTTTCATTGTGTAAGTGAATGTATAAAATGTCCAGTATATTGTATGTGTGTGCAAATCCTCAACAAAACAGAAATGGCAGTCCAAGAAAGTGAAAAACTTTGACAGAATGGTGTCCAGGATTCCCCTCTCAAACTTAGTTTGCAGTCAAAGTAAAGTAAACATCCGTGCATGTCATTTCCTCCTCCTTTCCTGTCGGGGCTGATTCTTTTTAAAGGTAAAGTGCAGGTTATTTAGTTTTATTTTTACTATACATATTTTCTATTAATAATTTTTACATTAATATTTTGTGATTGTGGGACGAATCATTGGAGTTTCCATTATTTCTTATGGGGAAACTCGCTCTGGGACAAAATGGCATTCAGGATTCCCCTAGTGATTTAAAGGTGCAGAGACAACACTTACCTGTGAGATTCATTTCCTTAGGCGCAATTACAGTTTTTAGACCATATGACAGCAGTTTTGGGAAAGGAGACCGATTTAATCAAGTGGATTGGTGTGTTTTGTATCGTATATTTGTGTCAGAGTCGTATAAGATTCCCATTGTCCAACTTACGAACAAAATCCGACTTACGAACATGCTCTGAAACAGAACTCATTCATAAGTAGGGGACAACCTGTATACTGTTTCTATTTATAAGTGAATGATGATTGTATGTACAGGCGGGAACGAAACTGTACATAAGGTGAACCAGCAAGTTGAAATGGTAATAAAAGAGAGAATGAAATGAGTGAAAGGACAAGACCAGAGTGCAATGAGGACAGAATGTATATGAGGCTATTTATAGTAATGTCAGAGAAGGAGCTCCCTCTTCTGACACAGAGCAGAGTTATTATAAAGTCTTATTGCAGTTGGCCCAAAAGACTTCCTTTAGCGTTCTTTGTCACAGCGGAGCTGAAGCATTCTCTTGCTGAAAGTGCTCCGATGTTTAGCCAGTAGGTTATGGAGGGGATGTGCATGATGGTTAACAGTTTGTGTAGCATTCTTTTCTGCACTAACAGCTTCAAACACTGCAGGGGAGTCCCCAATATTCCCCTTAATAGTCACTGCTTCTGATGCTGCTGTTCCAGCAGAATATTGCACTTGCCACAACAGACTGATAAAAGATCAGCAACATTTTGCTACAGACATTAAAGGACCAGAGTTTGTAAAGTCTGCTCTAAACTGTATGAACAGTATACTGGACAGATAAGTGTCTGCTGTAATGTTACCACTTTTCATGCTTTTTACTGATCTCTCTCTCTCTTTCTGTCTTTTTTCTAATGCATCTCTTTTCCGCTCTTAGGTGAAGGCAGGTGCGAAGGAGGTGGCAATATTTGGCGCTGCTTCAGAACTCTTTAGTAAGAAGAACATAAACTGCTCGGTGGAGGAGAGTCTGCAGCGCTTTGAGGAAGTGATGGCAGCGGGCAAACAAGAAGGAATCCCTGTACGAGGGTGAGACTGATGCTCCGTCAAATTTTTTTTTCTTGAATATGTGTAAAAACGGCAGGTTTATTTCTGTAAATAGTGATTAGTGATTACCACTGGACAAACCGCTAACCCTGGATTTTCCTGGTTTGCATGGTCGCAGATATGTGTCTTGTGTCCTGGGATGTCCTTATGAAGGAAAAGTCTCGCCGCTGAAGGTAGCCGAGGTGGCGAAGCGTATGTACGCGATGGGCTGTTACGAAATCTCACTGGGTGACACGATCGGCGTGGGTACGCCAGGCAGCATGTCTGAGATGCTGGAGGCGGTGATGAAGGAGGTGCCGGTCGACGCCCTGGCTGTTCACTGCCATGACACGTACGGCCAGGCGCTCGCTAACATCCTGGTCGCTCTGCAGGTCAGGCCTAGACCTAGATACTAGAACAAAAATGGCTGTTTGGGCCATGATGTTGATTTGTGACAAAGTCCATTCACCAAAGTCCTGTACAAATGGAAATTCCATGAATTCCAAACGCTTATGTATTTTTCTGCGACCTTGTTTTGTATTGATGCATTATGATTTTTTTTCCCTCTGATTGTACAGAAGGGCATTAGCGTCGTTGACTCGTCTGTATCAGGTTTGGGTGGCTGCCCGTACGCTCAGGGGGCTTCTGGAAACGTTGCTACTGAAGACGTTGTGTACATGCTGCAAGGACTCGGGATCCATACGGTAAGCATATATATCATCAGCCATAACATTCACACCACATAACATTAACACATTAACACTGATTGATTACGGCTGATGTATCTACAGTTCACGTAATATATCTTATCTTTAGTACAAACATTACATGTTTATTATGTCTGCATGACTTTGTACAAAATCTATTTCCAAACATAACTTTAAAAAAATTAATAAATAACATTACATAAGAACATTTGCATGCCTGCAAAGAAAGTAACATATTATATGTAGGATTATAGAGGAACTGCTATATTTTGCTACTTCAAATTCAAAAATATGTAAATGAAAAAATGAGAATCAATACTTAACTAAATCAGTCCTCTTCATCTCTAGTGTATTCCTACACTGATTTGCATTCCTTTTTGTGTTCGTGTAATCAAAACACTTAAATATGGAGATCATGGGGTTCTCTCCAGGACCAGGATCAAGAACCTGTGATGTTAAAAATTAAAAAGTATACGCATAGTTCTGCACGTTCACATCAGATAAAGCTTTTTATTTAGAATACAGTTTTTGTTTAAACGAGGAAATGAATCATTATCTTGAAGTTGCTTTTGCTTTTCCAGTGAAATGACTCTCTACTGAGATTTTGAGTCTTGCACAAACATGTTTCGTTTCCATTACAGGGAATCGACCTGCAGAAGCTGATGGATGCTGGAGCGTTCATCTGCCGCTCTCTTAACAGACGAACCAGTTCCAAAGTTTCTCAGGCTTTGTGCAAACTGTGACCACAACTCAGGAGTGTGTGCTTATACAGTGCCGTGAAAAAGTATTTGCCTCTTTTTTTTTTTTCTTTTTTTGCAAATTTGTCACACTTAAAAGATATTGAAACAAATTTTGAAATTACACAAAGATAACCCGAGAACATACAAAATGCAGTTTACTTTTTCATATTGTCCAGGTAGGTTTGGACAGCTTTTTTCCCTTATTAAATTAAATCATCATTTAAAAACTGTGTTGATAACTTGGGTTATCTTTATATAGTATTAAAATTAGTTTGATGCTCTGAATCATTTATGTGTGACAAATATACAAACACATAAAAATTCAGGAAGGGGGCGATTGCTTTTTTTATGGCACTGTAGATGTGTGTGTTTTGATTGTCTGTTTTGGAACCATGTCCCTCTGTCCTGTTCCCTCTGATCAACTGGGTAGCCTTCATCCTGATCTCTCTGAGCCTGCCATTTCCTGCAAAAGAACAGGAAGCCCCAATTGCCCTGTAGGGACTAATGAACGGATACATGATATTGTGTACGCGTATTGTGAATCCTGTTTCCAGCTGATAGACACTTTCCATTTGGTCCCATAATTGAAGGAAGCTGCCTAAATCAGGGGCTTGTTTTCAGAAGACACTTGCACTAGAAGATTTCCCATGACTAGGTCTGTAATTTTATATATACACACAGATGCACACACATTTCATGTCTGTTTATTAGGGAAGCGACTGCTTCTCGTCTGGGTGCCTCGGATTTGACGGTGTGAGTGTGTGTGGCTGGCAGTGAGCTCCAGTCTGGTATAAACATACAGAAGCAAGTGTGTAAAACTGTCTAGTGTCTTACAATCAAGAAAGCAGTTCAACTTCTTCTTGATGATGATATTGATTATTTTCAGCACTTACTAAACCTAAAATCAAGTAAAGGTGTTATTTCGTCATATGGTGTTAACCTGATTAGCGCTCGCTTGCTGTTATAGTTTCTGTAAGGCGAGTGTTCGTTGTTGGGTCATTGTAACTGCTGATCCATGCTTCAGTCCTGTTTCAAGTCCTAATATGGGCCTGCGAATGCTGCATCCTTTCCAGAAGCCCTTACGGTACTCGGTTTAACAAGTTCCGTGAAACGAAACGTCACGTTAATATTACTCGGTATTGCCAGGATACAATTTAAACCATAATAAAAACATGACCTTAAAAATTATTAGTGTATAATATGCTGCAGTCTGAAAAAAAACAATGGCGTAATGTGCCTCAATCCAAACAGTGTTTAAGACAATTAAACAACCACAATGAATATTTGACACCAAAGCACTTTTGATGGTAGTTTAGATTAGTTTTCTCTAACAGCAGTTTTATTGCTGCATATTGACACAAAGTTACACTATAATGCCAAAAGTATTCGCTCACCTGTCGTCACATGCGTATGAACTTCTTAATCCATAGGGTTTAATACGATATTAGTCCACCCTTTGCAGCTATAACGGCTTCAACTCTTCTGGAAAGGCTTTCCACAAGGTTTAGGAGTGCGTTTATGGGACGGTAGTTTAGATTAGTTTTCTCTAACAGCAGTTTTACATTTATATTTATCATAGATTCATATTGACACAAAGTTACACTATATTGCCAAAAGTTTTTGCTCACCTGCCATCACATGCATATGAACTTGAGTAACATTTCCTAATCCATAGGGTTTAATATGATATTAGCCCACCCTATAACAGCTTCACCTCATCTGGGAAGGCTTTCCACAAGGTTTAGGAGTGTGTTTATGGGAATTTTTGACCATTCTTCCAACTCCTAAAAACAACCCCTCACCAGTTCCAACATGACTGCGCACCAGTGAGGTCCATAAAGACATGGATGAGTGAGTGTGGTGTGGAAGAACTTGACTGGCCTGTACAGAGTCCTGACCTCAACCTGATGGAACGCCTTTGGGATGCCAGGCCTTCTCATCCAACATCAGTGTCTGAATGCGCTTCTGGAAGAATTTCAGAATGCCCATAAACACTCCTGCAAGCAAATACTTTTGCCAATATAGTATGTGCAGCGAATGGGTCTACAGTAACAGCTCATTCACAGGAACTACTCAAGCAGAAATGAACAGACACAGACTTTTTAATGCAGATTTAACATTTTTGGACTGAGCCACTCCCAAGCGGAGATCACAAGCTTCATTCCCGGTTGGTGTAGTGTAGTGTAGTTTGGCCGTGCTGTCTCAGGGGACAAGCTAGGGATGGCAGTCCTCAGATCAAACATAGTGACACTAGCCAACCTGTGAGCACATGTAAGCGGAAGGGGTGGATAGCCCTCTGAGTGTGTCACACTATTCCCAACTTTTATGAGCAACAGTTCGAATAACAAGCAGTCACATGTCTCAGAGGAAGCGTGAGAGAGAATTCACTCTCCCTGGTCCTGGTTGGTAGTTGTCACATTGAAGAGAGAGTGCCATAACCGAGAGACTGCTGGAAATCGGCTATGATTAATTTAGGGAGAAAATCACAGAAAAATCTCCCCCCAAAATAATTATAAAAAAAAAAATAGATTTTCTAAAAATAATAATTAATAATAATAAATAGTAATAATTATGTTTTCTTTAAATCTAACATAAGCGGGAACATGTACTAACCCGTGTCATGGGTGTTTTTCAATGTCAAATGTGACTATAATTGGATGGAAGTGAAACTTTAAATTATTTTAATAACTAACGAATTGTAATTGTTAGCAAAGTGCCGTGGGGGAATAAAACACTTAAGGAAGTGCTCTTCTTAGAAAACAATCAACTTCAAAATTTCCTATTTTCTCACCTTATGGCTCAAAATGAACAGCTTCTTCTGTGTAATATGCTCTGTAATTCAGACAGGGCAGTTTTTTTTTTACTCTTGAGGATGTGTTGCTATTTTCAGTCAAATGATGCTGTAACTGTTTAAGCAGGAATGCAGTTAGGAATTTTAAGCTGCAGTGGTATGAGAAAGACCCATGCTAGGTTTTCTTTCGAAAAGAAGTTTCTTGGAGCCAGCAGTCAACGGAAGACACGCACCAGGATGGACGTTGCTGTGCTGTATAATTTATTTCTGCTCGTTTGTGGTTCTCACGGCCTGATGGAAAGCAGGCGCTTCATCCTGCTGATGTAACGTTAGGAGATAGTTTATTAAAGTCTACGCACACTAATCATATTTCCTTTCCGTTTATGGATCCTCAGTATATACAGTACAGACGTTGATTAAATCATTGACTATAATGACTTGAATTATTTTTGGAATAACTTCACACTTTACTTATGTACATTCTATATGCGTTATTTACTGGCTTATTAAATGCTTTATTTAAATAAATTGTGCTTGTGTAATAAATACAGATCGGAGCGACTTTGTTCGGTGTGCTTGGTTATAATGTGTACGAGCTTTTTATAAAAAGTATGTGATTAAAGAATCAGGGGGGAAAAAATCTGTTTGTTTACATAACATCTACATTAAACAAAATTTTGTCCACTTCCTGCACAGATTCTTTTCAGATATTGAGGAAAAAGGGGGCTATTTTAGGGAAGGAAAGCTAAAAGTAACAATTTCTGTAAACGCTGAACATGTATATCATTACACACTTTTACAAGACATTTTATAGAACTCCAAACCTCCTACCGGAGTCTGAAGCCACAGATGTTTAGATCCTTTACACTTTTCTAGATACTTGAAGTTTCAGGGTCTTGAAAGCTGCGATGTGATTTCTCTTTGCATTTTCTAGCAGGAAGAAAGTGATCCACTGATGTTTTTTAAAGTAGATCATTAATTTTTTTGGGGAAAAAGATTATCTTTAAAAGAATGTTTGCTTGAAAGTAGCATCTGTGGGAACACGGAGGCCTGTGAGACTAATGCTGGCATGAAATGACAACAGATTATGTGCTGATAAAGTTAATTATTCAGTTTCTAGAAGTTGCCATGACTTTTAAAAACATGCCATGTTTTTAGCTCAAATATCCTGTCGTCCATGAACAAAAGACCAGTTTTGTTTGCAGTATTAGCTGTAAGCTTTCTGTACTTGTCAGCTACGTTAGGCATGTAATTCAAACAAAGCATCTTGACTGGTTTTCTGCAGTTACAATCAGAATCAGAAAGAGTTTTATTGCCAAGTACGCTTACACGT
Organism: Heterobranchus longifilis; assembly: GCA_028570985.1. NCBI lineage: Eukaryota > Metazoa > Chordata > Actinopteri > Siluriformes > Clariidae > Heterobranchus > Heterobranchus longifilis. The sequence goes on along the minus strand of JAOVVB010000002.1, from coordinate 24,836,777 downwards.
ACAAGGAATTTGTTTTAGTAACTTAGAGCTTCCAGAACAAAAACAAATGACAAGACAAAACAGCGCGACACGACAAAAAAAGAAGAAGAAAAAAAGGTTGACATCAAATGCAGTAGGGTGTGAGATACTTTTAAATAAGTTCATATCTGTGGTATTGTACAGTATATTGCACAGTGGTATTGTACACAACATTGCACATATATTTATTGACAGTTTATGTTTAACTGTTCATGAGGTAGATTGCCTGGGGGGAAAACCGTGCAATACACACTGCCTGGCCAAAAAAATTCTTTGAATATTTCTATTCAAAGAAATGAGTGATATTTTCTATTTCTTTGAATGCCTTTTACTTTGTGTCTATAAAAAATCTGTTGATAGAAAAACCTGGTCATTCAATACACCCAGGTCATCAGCTGACTTCATTTTATTGCCACATAACGTTGCTGAACCTACTGTAGACCTAAGCAACCATAGATTATAACAATTCCTCCAGAAACTTGTACAGTAGGCACTGGGACAGGGTAAGTCTGGACTCATCAGACCACATGACCTTTTTCCAATGTTACACATTCCATTCATGATCCATAACAAATCTTTTTTGAAGCCTGTTTCAGATTAGACATGATGATGATTTAGGTTGCTTTGATCATTGAGCCTGATTTTTGGTAACTATGCTGTCACTTACAAAAATTATTGACCAGATTGATCAGATA
>JAOVVB010000002.1:24801118-24816366 GCA_028570985.1 Heterobranchus longifilis | reverse complement strand
CATGGCAAAATATATCACTATGGGTTTTTTTATTTTATTTTGACACACAGCAAGAACATATTTTGAATCAGACTTTCTGTTTTAAACAAACACTGTGATTTTGATACATCATGATTAGGATTTGTATTTATTTAAATACCGCAGGTAGAAAATCAAGAAAAAATGTTTAGGAATATAGACTTTTGGGCCACCCTGTGCAAATGTAAGTTTAAGTTAATACCAAAGGCATTAATTCTATACATTTATGCAACAAATGTTTCTGACTTTTAATTTTGTCGTTACAGTAAAAGCTATAAGAATAGCTAATAGTAATACATAATGGGTCAAAGGAATACAAAATCTTGGGTGGTTGTGTTTTCAATTTAAGGAAATAAAAAAGAAGTAAGATGCATATATGATGATCTTAACTTATTTGATCTGTTTCCTTATATCATTTCTTACCTTTTTTAGATTTTTAGATTTTCAAAAGCATATCAGCATTTTTATATTTCTCCATATTTATATTTTATAAGTTATATCTAAGATATAATAAATGTGCCTTTAAATGTTACAGTTTGTTTAATTTAAATGCTTTTTATTTATTGATTTATTATACAATTATTATCCTTTCATGTTTCATATGTCATACGTAAACATTTTCTTTTTACCTTTAACATTCCTTTTCTTATGCTATAATTTTCATCTTTAGCCATTTTATTTTTTGCATATGTATATTAGTAAAGGTTCAGACATGGTTTCAGTAAAGCACTGACTTGTGAATTGTGCATTTCTAGGTGCACGCTCTGTTAACTTTTTCAAGTATATCCCCCCCATGAAAGGCCTCCCCTCACTTCCCCAGAAAAAAGGAGAATTTGGTGTCTCCATTAAAACATACCCGTAACCATCTCCACGCGCCAAACTGACTCACCACAAAAACCTGCTGGGTCCAAACCCACACAGAAAGGAAGGAACGGAGTACTACTGCAGATTAATGATGTGCCATCTTTGAACTAAGAAAATCTTGATATATCATCATGTAATTTAATTATACATTAGCAGAGACCTGAACTTGTTTAATCAAGTGCAGGAAAATATTTCCTGTCATTAGGGAGTGGCAGTGTATGTGATGTGTATGTTTGTGCATCTTGGATGCCATGAAGATGTTGAAATCAAGGCTATTGCAAGGAAAGAAAGACAAGACTGGTATTGAAATAACATGAAGACCTTCTAGAGTAATGTTCTAGAGCTAGACACTCAAGAGTAATAAAAAAAACTAAGCTCTATACTGTAGCTGTGATAATGCAGTAAAGAATTCATGCCAGTATTAGGCAGTTTCCAAAAATGAGTACTGATAAAGTTTTGGCTCTCTAAGATGAAATAAAAAAAATACAGGTTTAATCTAGCACTATTAAGGGTTTTCCTTTACGGGAATAGTTTGAAAGTTCTACATGAAAACTTATAACAGAGTTTCTCAATCAGAGTGCTTTCACAAACCGTCAAACACGTATCCGTCCAAAGGAGCTTTACCTTTAAGCTTTTACAAACACAAGCTACCTCCATTGGTTTGAACTGTTTAAATGTTACAAATACAATCAGAAAATGTTCCGAGGAGCACCACTACAAAAACTAGTGAAGAACCTTGTTGTGTAGGCCTACACGGCAAAAAACAGTTTGAAATGTTCTGTATACAAGCACACAATACATGAGAACATTTCTCAGTTAAAGTGGGTTCCAAGTAGAACTTTTAAATACTTTTATTTGACGTTATGTCATCTTAAACAATTGCTCTCCCTAGTAATTGCTTCTATGGCATTCCGAATTGCCTCTGATCCATCTTTGTTGCGTCGTTGTTAGCTTCTAACACAAGACTGAATGTTGAATCCCTCTCTAATCCCTAATCAAGCGCACTACTTGGTATGTGGAACAAGGGATTGTACACCCTACAGTACATACAGTACAGTACATGCACTAGCTTTCCATTTACTGCTTTCTGGGATTTAACCCCAGAACCTTGAAGTTAGCTGATATTCTAAAGTAGAATAAGTGAAAATATAAAGTAAATCTGGTAAGTTTCTCAGGACTGTCCTCCACCTCCATGGTTTATTCTTCTCACCTTGTGGCTACATACTGTAGTAGCGGAAAGAATTTAAAACATACTTTTTACCCCTGTTAATTATACTAAATGTTTCTTGCTAACTGTCAATCGCAAGCATCGCCAGTTGCGGGTAGTTTGTTCTGCCAGTCATGGAAAGATAGGTGTTGGTGGAGCAAAATAACTGGCTAAATAAACAAATAAATCATTATCTTTTAATAATAAATGGTATTTGTGAAACTGTTGTATAAAAGCAATATTGGTCTTGAGGTCTTGTTGTGAAGTTGTGCTTCAGTACTCGGACTGTTGCCTATGACTGCATCACAGCCATGCTGATATTCAGCACAACAGCACGACACTAAGTGTGATATTGCTTAATTAATTGTTCAGATGAGTTTAAGGTTCCTTATAATAGTCTGCAAAAAGTGTTTAACAACTAAAGAAATGTTTGATAGTAGGTACGTTTTGGCTTACTGAACAGATTTTACTTGTATCCCTTTCTGATCATGTGAATAACCTTAAAAAAAATGCCCTGTGGTAGAAATGTCTCATTAAGATTACTCTTAACTTTAAGCTTTTGAGGAACCCTTTTTTTTTAATCAAATGTGCAAAAAAATATTTTTTAAAGGTATGCGTCCAGATAAACAGTCCATACCAATGTCCCAAAAGATGCCATGGGTGTACCAACCATAAAGCTTCATATTGTTCTTGATTTTTTTCTGAGGGTGAGGTTCGTATGTGTCTGTGTAGGTCTAATGAGACAGCAAGACTGACAAGAAAGAACAAAAGAAGACAAAGGAAGCATTTTCATATATCATATCATTTTATATGTTTCATATAGCATACTTAAATATTTAGTTTTTCTACAAAATACCATTTTTTTTTACCTTTAACATTCTTTCCTTAAGCTTTAAATTTTCATCTTTAGCGATTTTATTTTTTGCATATATATTACTTAATGTTCAAACAATCGTTCAGTGCAGCACTGATTTCTCAAATAGGAGATCCTCAAATAGGAGATCCTCAAATAGGAGAACCTCTTGCCCACCCATAGACATTGTGAGGAACCTTAAGTTTTTTTGCTGTTGAAGTTTGATTTTGATAGTAGGTAAGGTTTGGCTTACTGAACAGATTCTACTTGGAACCCTTTCTGAATAACCTTTAAAAAAAAAGCCCTGTTCTAGAAATGCCTCACTAATATAACGCTTACCTAAAAGCTGAAGAACCCTTTTTGTTTTACATCAAATGTGCAAAAACTGATTTTTGGAGTAAAGTTATGCATCCAGATGAACTGTCCATACCAATGTCCCAAAAGATGCCATGGGTGTACCACCCTATTACAAAAGTTTTTGCGCCCTGAACTAAAAGGCTTCATATCGTTGTTGTTTTTCTTCTGAGGGTGTGGATCTTGTAAGCGTTAATGCATCTGTTTAGATCTATAGATCTACAGTGGGACGGACAAGAAAGGACAAAAGAAGCCAGAGGAAGCAGAATAGAGACGGGTTACAAACTTGCCAGACTGGCAGTTACATGGGGCGAGTCTTTTTTTTTTTTTGCGTGTCTATACCTGCCTGTGCAAGAGAACACTCATCCTTTTAACCCGAGTGAAAAAGATAGAGGGAAGTGGCTGAAAGGAGCGGCTTAGTTTTTTTTCCCCTGGGTGGAAGTAAAGTAGTACTGATGACTAGTAGGTTGTGAATTTAATAACACAGCCTGTTTTAAAAGCTTTCTGTGGAATTCTTAGGTAAAATGAATAATTTAGACATAGAACCTTTACCATGGTACCAGCATAGTGATAGTGTTCCGGGTGGGTGTGTCATGAGTGGAATGTTTCATAACTGTCACACAGCCTACAGTTCAGCGAAAGCAGGGTGTTCCACAAAACAGGAAATTCTGATCTTTAGATTAAAGACCTTGAACCTCATTACTCTTGAGCTACTGGTTTAATAATTTGCATATTTTTACACCTTGAGGATTATAGCTGAGCACCTAAGGAATTTTTTAAGGGTTTAAAATGACTGTGATGCAAACCCACAAGCTCCTGGTGACTAGAACCAATTTAGGTTCTGAGCTCTGAAATTAACTAGATTTGTCTAAATAAGTGAAGTTCTGGTTGTGAAAGCTCCAGTTGAACGATATTGTCTTCACAAGGATATTGATGAATTACAATTAGTCTTTACATGTTAAATATTAAAACATTTTCCATTATCTTGAAAAAAATAAAAATGCAGACTAAGATACATTGTAATAAAGTTAAAGTTATGGTAACAGAATTTCATAATTTAGCATAAGGGTATAAAATGATTAGAGGCTGGACATCCTGGTTACCGCTATTGAATCAATAGTGAAGAAGTGGAAGGTGCATGAAATGAGACAAACACTACCTAAACAAACCCCTCCCTCAACATCTTCTGACTTCTACCATTGTCGTATACAGTACAATTCTTTTATTAACAAAAGAAATACAGAATGTTCCATAGCGGGTCAAGTCAATGCCCTGATCTGAATCCCTCTGAGAATCCGCCGCATGTTGGAGTCAACCAAAAGCATCTAACCAACTTGAAGAACCTGAAGAACCTGGAGTATATCTGTCAGTTAAAATGGGTAAAGGTCAATGCTAAAAGCAGTTTGTAGCTATGGTAGGAATTTACTTAAACACCCTTGCTGTTACTACCCTATCTGAAGGGGTTGAATAGTTATGCATTTTTTTTAAATATATATATTTTTCTGTTGACCATTTATGAATTCTCACTCACTTATTCACTCACTCGTTGTCTATACGCTTTATCCTGTATACAGGTTCGCGGGGGGCCTGAAGTCTATCCTTGGAAGGCACAAGGCAGGGTACACTTTGGACATGGTGCCAATCCATTGTAGGGCACAGACATATATTCACATGCTCATTCACAAACCATGGTAATTTTGAGAACGCTAATTCCCCTAATCTGCATGTCTTTGGACTGTGGGAAGAAACCAGAGAACCTGGAGGAAACCCACCAAGCACGGGGAGAGCACGCAAACTCCATGCAGACAGACCCCGAGGGGGGAATCGAACATGGACCTTGGAGGTGCAAGGCAACAGTGATAACCACAACGCCACACTTATTTAAGAATTCCTATTTTGAAAATGTAATATTAAGCCATGTTGGTTAACAATAAGAAGCTAGCAGGAACAAATATTTTTGATATTTTTAATTCAGTAGCAAATACAATGACCATTAAGGGTCAGTGATTATTTTGTTCTATAATGCTGCAAAATCTTTGATTCTGATTGGTCAGAAGAAGGTGTTGGTTTGTTTTGTGTAACAGCAGCTCTCACAGTAGCGCAACAACAAATCTCAGATTTGTACTAATACACATGGGCTTAAGACTCTAAACATACTTTGAAGATAATAATAAATTACAGGATTACGGGAGATGATTATGAAGATGTTCATTGAGCATTTAAGGAAGGAGTCTCCAATGACCGTGTTTCAGGGCGGATGCTGTTGTGCTTCTCGGGAATATGACAATGTCTGTGTCTTTTTGTTAAATTCTAACAAAAGTTAGGAAATAACAGTCAAAAATTCCTGTGCTGTAAAAGTAATTAATCATGTCGAGATATGCTGTAACAGGGAAATAATCAACTTTTTATTGAAAACAGTGACTCTGCTTCGTCATCTTCATTACATCACTGTCATTGATCACTTTTCTGTAACAGCATATTCAAAATGTTGAATACAGCACCCCTGGAACAGAAATGGTTAAGAGATGTGCTCAACGAGCCAACAGTGGCAACTTGGTGGAACTGGGGCTTGAACTGATGACTTTCTTATCAGCTACCCATATCACTGTTAGACACCAGCAGTCACACTGAAGAAGTTCCACAATAGTTCCACAATAGATTGACTGAGAGATGTGTAGTGGAGTGAAGGTGCACCAGATCACCGTTTCAATAGTTCTGCATAATTGAGGACTGGGAAGCATGCCTAGAAAAAAAAACTGCAGGAAAACACAAGACTGACCCAGTTAAGATATTTCATTTCAGGCAGGATTAAAAACTCTATGTGTGATGCAAACCCACACAGACATTACTGGCCACAGACACCATCCCTAGAGTAAAACTCAGTGATGGCAGCATCATGCTTTTCATCCTTAGAACCTGGGCTTTTTGTTACGATTGAAAAGAAAATGTGTTGAAGATTCTCAGTCATCCGTGTAAAATTGTCTGAAAGTTGTGGCATGGTAACTGACTGTCTGATTCAAGGCAGAAGGGATGGAACACTAAGGCGTATTAAAAAAGAACCTGCTTTAGTGTGCTTAAAAAAATTAAGATTGGGAGAAAGCTCACTTTTCAGCAGGGCTGTCATCCCAATTGCAAGGCCACTGAAATGAAGAAGTGGTCCAAACAAAATATGTACAGTGTTCTACAGCGGGGTCAAGTCAATGTCCTGATCTGAATCCCACTGAGAATCTGCCGCATGTTGGAGTCAACCAAAAGCATCTAACCAACCTGAAGAACCTGAAGAACCTGGAGTACATCTGTCAGTTAGAATGGGTGAAGGTCAATGCTAAAAACAGTTTGTACCTATAGTAGGAATTTACTCCAACCCACCTTCCTGTTACTACCCTATCTGTAGCTGTTGAATAGTTATACAAGCCAGGACTTTTTTTTTATATATATATATATTTTTTTCTGTTAACCATTCATGAATTCTCACTCACTCACTTATTGTCTATACTGCTTTATCCTGTATACAGGGTCGCGGGGGACCTGGAGCCTATCCTAGGAGACTTAGGGCACAAGGCAGGGTACACCTTGGACAGGGTGCCAGTTCATAGCTGGGCCCACACACATATAGTACACGCACTCACGCACAAATGCGTGCACACAAATTAAAGGATTACGAAAAATGATTGTGAAGATGATTATGAAGTCTTCAGTGACAGTGTTTCAGGGCAGATGGCATTGTGTTGTGGGTTCTCAGGAATATGACAATGTCTGTGTATTCTTGTTAAATTCTACTCAAAAGTTAGGAAATAACTATCGACAAATTCCTGTCCTGTCACTCATTGTCTATACTTTTTATCCTGTATACAGGGTCGCGGGGGGCCTGGAGCTTATCCTAGGAGACTTAAGGCATAGGGCAGGGTACACCTAGGACATGGTGCCAATCCATCGTAGGGCACAGACATACACTTATAAAAACATGCTTATTCACACACTATGGGGAATTTTGTGGAAAGCCAATTAGCGTCATCTGCATGAACTCCATGCACACAGAACCCAAGGAGGGAATCAATCCCGGACCTTGGACCTTGGATGTGAACGTCGACAGTACTAACCAAAAGGCTCCTTCTCATGAATTCCTTCTTTGGAAATATACTGTTAAGGTATGTTGGCTTACAATAATAAGCTATCAGGAACAAATTTTTGCTCATCCAGTAGCAAATGTTATGACAATTAAGAGTCGAGTAATTATTTTGTTCCATAACGCTGCTGAATCCTTGATTCTGATTGGTCAGAAGAAGGTGCTCTGACACTGGCGCAATAACATATCTCAGATTTGTACTAATGCGCAGGGGCTTACAGTGGAGACTCTAAACATACTCTTAAGCTAATAATAAGTTACCGGATTACGGGAGATGATTGAAGAAGATGTTTATTGAACCTTTAAGGAAGGAGTCTCCAGTGACAATGCTTCAGTGCAGATAATATTGCATTGTGGGTTCTCAGGAATATGACAATGTCTGTGTATTCTTGTTAAAAAAGTTAGTGAATGACTGTCAGAATTAATCACATCGAGACATGCTGTAAAAGAGCAATAATTAATTTTACAGTAGAAACAGTGACTCTGCTTCATTATCGTCATTACATCACTTGTAAAAGGATATTCAAAATGTTTTGTTTGTTACATATTGGTGACTACACATAACGCACAACTGGCACCTGGTACAACGACATCTGTTTGTCATGGTCTCACCCGTTTCTGGAAGGCAGAAGGGACGTGCCAAAAGTCACATTCAAAACCAGTCACAACAGTTTCAGCAAGCTCTGATAAAATTACATCATCTTAACCAACACTTTCTTTTCTTAGCAATTACTTCTATGTCGCTTTGAATTGCCAGTGAAATGTCCATGTTCTTTCATTTATGGCTACGAGGCTAATTTGCTTGTAACACAAGGCTGAATCCCAAATTTCTCTCCAATTCCTTATCATGGGAACTACTTGGTGTGTAGAACAAGGGATGGTACACCCTACATAGCGCTCTAGCTTTCTATTTATTGCTATTCAGGATTCAACCCCAGAACTTGGGAGCTAATGTAGCTGTTTTTCTAATGCGGAATAAGTAGAAATATACACTACCACTCAAAAGTTTGGGATCACTTTCTAACTCCATGGTCGTTTCTGATTTTTATTTCTTTCTACATTGCTAAAATGTTGAAGGCATCCAAAATATGCAATAATCTCCTTATTTTAAGATGTGTCTGCTACTTATGATCTGTAAAGCCTTCATAATGGCTCTAATCTGAGGTGCTGTTTGTTAATTGGTGATTTCTGAGGCTGGTAACTCTAAATGAATGTCTCCTCTGCAGCAGAGGTAAGTTTTGGTGTTTCCTTCCTGGGAAGGTCCTTATGAGAGACAGTTTCATCATGGTTTTCAATGAGTCTTAACAATACTGTTCTTGCAAAAAACTGTTCCAGAAAGGCTGACCTCCTTGTCTTAAAATAAAATAAACATAAACATCTTAATATACAGGTGCATCTCAATAAATTGGTATATCATCGACAAGTTGATTTATTTCCATAATTCAATGCATAAAGTGAAACCCATATCTTATACAGATTCATTATACACAGACTGATATATTTCAAGTGTTTATTTCCTTTCATTTTGATGATTATGGCTTACAGCTAACGAAAACCCAAAATTCAGTATCTCCGAAAATTAGAAATGTTGGACTGCTGAAAAGTATGAACATGTAGAGCTCTCAATACTTGGTCGGTGTCATGCACACTCGGTCCGCAACCGGCACTAGGACCCGGAAATAATGCGGTCGTGAACCAGGAAGCATAAAAGGGGTAAACAAACCACAGTACATCGCTCAGTCATTGAGTTCGCCCATGCCATTTCGGAATCGTTCGTCAAACTGTGAGTACTCACTTTCTTGGGTTTGCTTTCCGATTGAGTGTGTGTTTATAGGACGCGGGTTAGATTGTGTCTTTCCCTTGCTCCCCTTTCGTGAGAGTCCTTAGATTAAAAAGCATGATTATCCTGCCTATTCGTGTTCTTCCGCGTTTGGATTTACCATTCACGCAAAAAAGGGCTAACCGCTAAAGCTACATCTTCTGGTCACATAAGGTTAGTTCTGACAGTCGGGGCTCACTTTGCACGAATTACTGCAGCAATGCGGCGTGGCATGGAGACGATCGGTCTGTGGCACTGCTGACATGTTGTGGAAGCCCAGGTTGCTCTGATAGCGGCCTTCAGCTCTCTTGTCGGGTCTGTTGTCTTTAATCACATTACCTCATAGATTCTCTATGGGGTTTAGGTTGGGTGAGTTTGCTGGTCCATCAAGCACAAGGATACCATGGTACTTAAACCAGGTATTAGTACTTTAGGCAGTATGGGCAGGTGCCAAGTCCTGCTAGAAAATGAAATCAGCGTCTTCATAAAGCTGGTCAGCAGAGGGAAGCATGGAGTGCTCTAAAACCTCTTGGTAGACAGCTGTGCTGACCTTGGACCTGATAAAACATGGACCAACAACAGCGGATGACATGGCTCCCCAAACCACCACTGACTGCAAACTTTAAACTGGACTTCAAGCAACTTGGATTCTGTGCATCTCTCTCTTTCAGACACAGGGACTTTGATTTCCAAATGAAATGGAAAATTTTATCCGAAAAAAGGACTTTGGCCCACTGAGCAACAGTCCAATCCTTTTTGTCCTTAGCCCAGGTAAGACACCTCTGATGTTGTCTCTGGTTCATGGTCCATGTCCTGGATACGTCTGTGTGTGGTGGCTCCTGAAGCACTGACTCCAGCTGTTGTCCACTCCTGTTGAATCTCCCTCAAATTCTTGAATGGGCTTAATTTCACAATCCATTTAAGGCTGCAGTTTTCCCTGTTGCTTGTGTACCTTTTTCTACCACATTTTTTCGTTCCTTTCAACTTTCCATTAATGTGCTTGAATACAGCACTCGGTAAACAGCCAGCTTTTTTAGCAATGACCTTTTGTGGCCCACTGAAACCTTTGCAGGTGTTTTGAGTTAATTAGTTGATTAGAGTGTGACACCATGAGTCTCTAATATTTAACTTTTTCACAATATTCAAATTTTCTGAGATACTGAATTTTTTTTTCAAAATGAAAAGAAATAAACACTTGAAATATATCATTCTGTGTGGAGTGAATCTATATAATATATGAGTTTCACTTTTTGAATTACAGAAATAAATCAACTTTTAGGTGATATTTTGATTTATTGAGAGGCACCTGTACATATACATCTTAAAATACACAATTACCTAATTTCATATGTGTTATTTCATAGTTTTAAAATCCCCAGTATTGTTGTAGAATTTAGAAAATAAATACCTAAACAAAAACAAAGAAATTTGCATGTGATCCCAAACTTTTTGAGCAGTAGTGTGAAGTAAATCACATTTTTTTACTGACTAAAAATTATCAGATGATTTCTTACTGAAAATGCTTCCATGCCTTTTTTATAAAGAGGCTTTTGTCAAGCAGCTGCTCTTTCCTCAGTACTGACCTTTTTTCACCTATGCTGCGATTGAGTTATTGTAATAAATGGTTATTAGACCACCTGTGACATGAAGTGATGCCTATTGTTAAGCGTCCCAGTGCTGTTACCATCCGTTATCACTACTGGTGGAATGCCTCTCATCCAATCAGCTGATGCAGTCGGAACTAACTGTTTATAATTCTCAATAAAAATACATTGTAACCTAATGTCGGTTAATTGTACTTTTACTGTCTGCTGTTGTGATTAATGTCATGGTAGTCATGTGAATGCAAAAAAGTCTAAAAAAAACACCACACGGCATTCGTTATGTAGAAAACTGGCTTTAATTGAGAAGCAATACAAAAAAAACCATGAAGGAATGTTCAGAATATGGACGACAAACAGAGGAAATCCACACTGAGACTGGTTTACACTCAGAGGATGCACAAACATAAACATACACTCTCTCTCACACACACACACACACACAAACACACGTGGAAAATCCGTAGCATTTTCACAATTACCTAGAAGGCACATAATTCCCTGAGGACCTACAGCTTAGTGCATGAGGAGCGCAGGAATTTAGAACATAACATTTGCATTTAAGTTTCCTTACAAAAGCGTCTTAACCAGGAAAGTTTAAAAACTCATATAAACAACCTCAAACAAACAAAAAATAACATTTATATATATAATAGACATCCAGAATTTCTGTGGTTAAACAGTTGTGCAAAAAGAAGTCAGCAGACTTGGCAGGAAGACATTTGTTTACTTCCTCAATGTAACAACGATTGGGAATATAAACAGATTGTAAACAGTTTATAAAAATATAATAATACAATAAAAAAAAATTTAAAAAACAAAATGCAAAAGGATATTTTACAAACAGGTGTGGGTTTGTATTTGTTCTCAGAGGAATGCTCTTATAGTACAAGTTTTAGCTTTAAAAGCACCATTCAAGCTTGAATATCTAGAAGCAGCCTCTATTGGGGAAAGGTTTTGGATTTCCTCCAAGGACAAACCAAAATCAGATGGAAACAGGGAAGATGAGTCATCGAGCCTTTCAAGAAATGCCCTGCCAAAAAATATATGCTTCTGGGACTCGCTCTTTGTGTAACGGGTGGAAAAAAGATCAACAAACGTGCTCTTTTCTTTACTCATTGTTCATCCACGCATTCGTCGCCCACTCGACAGCATACAGTTTTGTTAAACATCAAAGTTAAACATAAAAATCAACATTCTGATTGAGATTTCTGCACATATAAAATACATTTTTAGGCAAGAAAAATCACTGTATAAGCGCTGCATAAACACATCGGTCTCTATTCATACAATAAATGAGTTTCATACAAGAAATAGGAGCTAGTACCTCAAACAATCTCTTTCATGGTTCTAAAATCTTACATTCTGGTGCGTTGAATTTTTTTTCAAGTGCTTTTTTTGATATTTTTGTTCGCAAATAAATCTCTAAGCAGCTTTGGCATGAACAAAGGCAACACAGAGTACTAAAAACAATCGGGGCAGACATGTTCCTGGGTGCTCTAGGGCATAGGGCGATCATCTTTCACTATTGACATTTTTTCCTTTTTGAAGCAACGGTAAGAGGACTGGTGGGTTTAGCCTTAAACAAAAGACCTCGCCTGCTTTTCAGGCAGTTGATTCACAGCCAAAACCGCTACAGAAGTGAAAGGCATGATAGAACATGCAGATGCATGTTAAAAATTTTCGTAACAGAGCTACGCCTCAATCTCAGTTCATCTTGGTAATGTTTTGGGTAGTGTTTTGTAACTGACTAGTATGAGGAACAAACTGTTTGCAAACTATCTCGAGACATAATAAAGTTCTTGTGCATCTTAAAATTAAACCAGATGTAATTCTCAGTCTCATTACAGGTTTGCAAAATGCATTAAATAATTCCATAAATGGTCCCCATCACCCTTCCTGTTAAGTGTCTCTCAGGTTCCTTTCTAGGTCCAAATACCAGGTTCCTCATCATGACATTGAGACTGTGTATGCTGGCACTTTTCCCATCATTGGATTGCGTTCCAACAATGTATCTGGGTTCTTGGCATTGTGGATGGAAGTGGCACGAGCCACCTGCCTGTTACCTAAGCGTTTCAGGACGCCCTCATAGCATCGCTTGCACACCAGGTAGAGGATCTCAAAGAGCGAGAGCAGGATGCAGATTAAACTGGTGCCCACCATGAAGAGTGTGAAGATCCTCTTCTCAGTGGGCCTCGAGATGAAGCAATCCACAACATTTGGGCACGGCACCTCCGAGCACTTCACCAGTGTGGGGAAATCATATCCCTCATACAGATAGTACACCAGGAAGACAAAGGTACAATCTACAGCCATCTTGAAGACAAGCGAAAGAACATAGGTCCACCAGAGTCCTCCACGCTTCTTGCCTGTATTCTGGTAAAGCCGATTACAGGTTTCGCCATATTTGGCGCGGTGTTTGCGCTCACGATCCTCGCGGTAGGCCACGTGCAGCACCACCAGCAGTGATGGACACGTCACGAAGATCAACTGCAGTGCCCACAGGCGAATGTGAGAGATGGGGAAAAAGAAGTCGTAGCATACGTTGTGGCAGCCTGGCTGCGCTGTGTTACACGTGAAATCCTTCTGGTCATCACCCCAGACCTTCTCTGCAGCCACCACGAACACCATGATGCGGAACACAAAGACCACAGAGAGCCAGATGCGCCCAAATGCTGTGGAATATTTGTTGACCCCGCTTAGGAGACCCTGGAGGAATGCCCAGTTCATGGTGCTGAATGGTCCTTAGAGATCTTGAGAGAGAGTACTGGGTAAAGGAGTAAGTCTCCAGGAAACACAGAAGGATAGTAAGCACCTGCAAAGGGAACAAAAGGATAAAGCTTAGAAATAAAACAACACAAGGCCATAAGGTAAAACACTGAAATCCCTTTTCTACTCCTATAGCAGTATGAGCTAATTCTGGAACAGGTTCTCAAACTGTTCTGCACGGATATTCCTGATTATACTGCTCTCTACATCTCTCTTGCTCTCTCTTGATCTCATTTGCTCTCTACATCTCTCTCTCTACATCTCTCTTCTAAAGTTCTTGGCTGACAAAATTGTTTTGTAACCAAGAACCAAGGAGAGCAATTATTTCAATGGCATGTATTCAAGAATAAAGTGCATGTTGTCTTGGTGTGCCATGCATTTGGAAACTCCTATGTATGATTATAATGATAATTCTCTCAAACCAGTAGATTCATAACAATGTTTGCTGGTTGGACGAAACCACCATCACCATGTTGATTGGAGTCTGCTCACGCAGTGATTTGCACTCATACTCACTGAGACTTGAGACATATGCATCCAAAAGCAGAAAAACAGAAAGGATACAGCGTTAAAAGGAACAATAAAATAGAAAATGGAAAATGTTTTAAAAGGACTACTGTGTAAATGAGGATCTGTTGCTTTAAAAGAACTGGCAGGAACAATCTGAGACCTGCAAATATATGTAAATGTTGGGCTAGCAGGAGAGAGAGATGTAGAGAGCAGTATAAACAGGAATATCCTCAAATCTGTTCAAAAACAAACAAACAGACAACAATAAAACATGCAACTCAATTCTTCATATTGGAATCTATAAAGACTATAATTAATACTTATGGCTTGCAATCTATTAAAAGCTAATGTGTAAACCTCAAATTGTCAAAATGTGTGTGCGTGTGTTTGTGAGAGCATTTGCAAAAGTCTTTGGGACATGCAAAAAACTGCTGCAGTGCAAGGATGTCAAAGATAAAAACTATAAAAAGAAGTATATAGTGAAACAAAGTTGATAACTGAGGTGTGGACTCTTTGCTTAAAATATAATCTCAGCTACAACTTGTGCAGTTTTATAAGGAAATTACTCAGTCGCTCACTCATCGTCTATACCACTTTATCCTGTATTCAGAGTCGTGGGGGGCCTGTAGCCCATCCCAGGAGACTTAGGGCACGAGGCGGGGTACACCCTGGACAGGGTGACAATCCATCACGGTATAAGGAAATTAGCTGATTAATTTTACTGAACATCCTGCAGAAGCAACCAGAGACCTTCTGAGGACTTTTACTCCTGCTTCTTTTTTCATGCAACAAAACCCAGAAGCTCAATTTTCCTTTTTTTTTTGTTTTATTTTGTTTGAAAAGTGATTTTTTTACATAACGTGCCGCTTTCATTTCTGGCCTAGAGGTATTTTCCTGTATGTTTTTTTGTTTGTTTATTGGAATACTAATGTCTGGGAATCAGAAATGTATTTTGTACAGACTTAATAATGAAGTCATAGAAATAAACATGTAGGATATAACAAATTTTGTACAAAACAAACCATGAGGTGCCTAAGAATTACACAACAATATCTATCTATCTATCTATCTATCTATCTATCTATCTATCTATCTATCTATCTATCTCTCTCTCTCTCTCTCTCTCT
>JAOVVB010000002.1:24781207-24795138 GCA_028570985.1 Heterobranchus longifilis | reverse complement strand
ATTCATGGCTTGTGATGGAGACCATGTTGAGTAGCACTTTAGTATACAGAAGCGTTCCTCAACCATCTACAACTCTCATAAAAAGGATTACGAAAATTCTAATTCTGTACACAACATTAGTATTTTTAAAGGTTTCTTTCTTTAAAATTGCATTCACACACACTTCAGTCATCACCATATTCAATAACTTTTTCATGGCCAAAACAGGAAGTAAAATTCCAACAAGGCATTTTTGTCTGAACATTCTGTTTACTTACGAGAATGGATGTCCTTGAAGCCTTCTTGACAGCTATAACACACACACAAAAAAAAAGTTATTTAGGGAAACAAAAGCAGATAGAATTAGGTGCGTGTTGTGAGGCTGGAGGCTTGACTCACTTCCTCCACAAGAGGCAGGACAGCCGGAGGAGGCAACCGCGCAACCGTATTCTTAATCAGGGCTTCCTTCTTCGTTTGAAAGATTTTCTGAAAAAGGAGATTAAAAAGATGCAGAATGAGACGCAGCAATTTCACAAGTGGATTTCAATGGTTTAGTATTTTTGCAGTCTCTGTGAGTAAAAACAGTACACAGCCAGTCAGCATCGCCAACACCGCTTTACACCACACGTCCACTCACGTTCAGGATCTTCTCGTCTTTGCTCTCGAGCCCTTGAACGAGCAGAACGGCGAATCCATCGGTCTGGAGCGAAGCCGAAACTCCTTTACCCTCTCCTTTACCACCTGATGCGCTCAGCTCGATCTGCTCCAACCGCTCCTCTATCGACATCTGCAGAAAGTCAATCGACGTGTCAATTACGGCTGCTGAACAACGGCTTGCTGTTCCTTAATCTCTAAACCCACTCTTATGATTTTTCTTTGATTACATTATAATACGCTATAAATATGTCCTTCTTACTCAGTGCTCTCCTCAACCTCTTCAACAAGTCATAGGTGCAAATATCATTTTTCATCACACACATTAAGTGTTGACTCGTTTCAAACGTTAAAAAAAGACATTTGAAAACCATTACTTTAACTTAAATTACAATTAATTGCTTACCATTTATTTGAAAATGTGTACATTTGTAATCACTTTTTAACATAACACTTTACATTTTACAGACACTTAGTAAGTAGTAAAAAAAAAAACATGGGTTCATCATTAAAAGTATTCATCTACTTTATTATTTAACATGGTTATTAAACATCACCCACAAAGGTAACAAGGTTTAATAAAAGCCTAAGCTCCTGTACGTTTCCTGCGTGTACCTCTGTAGAAACTGCTACTTTCTTTCTCTTCTCTGATTGGCTAGGAGCAGCTTTGATGGGTGCTTGATGTCCAGGGACTCCCGGTATTAAAACTTTGCTCTTCTTTTCGTTCACAATGGGGGTCTTCACCTGGAAACGCAGACCGATACCATGACCACAGTTACCGTGGCAGCTTTATATAGCCCAGCTCAATAATATATTCACGACCAATAATTCAACAATTAGACCAGATCTACATGTTATATGAAATGTAATTCTTACTTTTGTGACAGCAGCATCGACTGACAGCGACAGCGTCGTCTGCACGTCTCGGATCAGACACACGTGCCTCTCTGATGTGTTGATGGACTACAAATACATATACACACAGTTAGCATGCATCTCCATCTTCCCTTTTGTCTTCATATATAGAGATGAGACATTTCCAGAATTTGCATTCAGGGTGCAACGGATTACACAGATACGCGCTTACGGTTTTCTCGATGACGGGCTGTAGGTGATTCCCGTACGCGAGCATGATGCTCTGTCTGTCTGAACACAGAGCTGCAGACAGCAGGGGGACGGGCATCGGGGTGGCACCTTCACCAGAGCCGGCGCTCGACATCTGCACTGAGCACACCGGGGACAGGGGCTTCTTACACGGCCTGCGAGACAAAACAACCAGAGTGAGACCAACTTTAACGTAAACAAATAGAATTATTCATTTTACAGTTTTAGGAAGCGAGTTCACGGTTTTTCTCCCCTATGCAAAAATGCCCTGCATTAAAGCAATAATAAGAACAAAAACAAAACCTACAAAATATTTTTTCCTCCGCTTAAACAGAACTAAACATTTTCACTCTTTGATTTTTCCCGTTAAAAAGGTTTATATTTTACTCACTCTTTAACATGTTAAATACAGGTCTCAGAGCACCCCCAAAGTGTTTGGTGTTAACCTCAAGCTGAATACCCCTCAGATAATACCCACCCCACAAGATCAGCAAAGCTGAGCAAAAACCCAGAGGAGGGGCTCTTCTTGTATAAGGTCACATTTGGGGGAAAATCTAATCCGGCTGTCTTAGCCTTGGCCAATGCAAAAATGGAAAAATAAAGCACGAAACAAATTGTTTGTAGTTTAAATAGTAACAAAAAATTTCACTTTTTGTTTGCACACGCACAAATCCTAACATTTTGCATAAAAGCACCACTTTCTGGTTGGTCGCAATACAGAGGAGCTTGTCATTAACTAATCAAAATGACATCTTTTACTGAATCTAACCTTTGAGGTTTGTGGGAATGCTAGCCAAAAATGTATTGAATTTTTGTCCTTGTTACACACTCACCCGTTGAGAAAGTGCTCAAAGAGATGCAGCTGCCCGTCCTTACACACCACCGCTAACCGCACCGCCTGGAAAAAGTTTACCGTTTAATGCCGTTGATGGAGAAAAGACTACAATTATGAACAACTTGGAGAACTAAAAACCTGCAGTGTACAGGACTCTCACCTCGTCTTTGCTGTTGGACGTTTGCAGGTCGATGTGCTGCGGTTCGTCCGTCAGCGTGAATGATACCACAGAGTTCTTGTCTTTGCCATCGGACCGCACCTGCCTGTTAGCGCAAAATATTCCATTTTTGATTTAACCACAAAATCAACATCACCGGGTAATGTTACCACAGAGATGCATTGCTTGTTTAACACCATAACACTCTTTAATCACTTTAACTTGCCAGAAATTTAACATTGACAGTCATCTCATCTTTTTGTTATTCCTGCTGCAGGTGTGATGTGTTTCTTTCTAACAAAATGTCCTAAACTTGAATATTGCAATTCCCTAAATATTATTACTAGTCTAGGAAGTGCTGCCTCAATTTTAAAAGCCTTGAGCCATGTTGCCAGATTGTGCAATTTTTCAACCAACTGAGCTTTTTTTTTTTTTTTTTTCCAATTTTGGGATGGAAAGTTTACGCTTACATCAGGGCTCATCTCGTCATAAAAACCCACAGATGCACGCACATCATGTCCCACATCAAATAACTAGTCTGTGCTAAAACAATTGTTATACAAGATTTTTTTCCTCAGTATGATCCGGCAACCCTGGTTACGACCTACCAAATGTGTCCTAACCAACAGTCATCCCTTTAATAAACTGATTAAGCCAGTAACGTCACAGATCCCATGCCTGAACACCAAAACGTGTATGATAACATGTTAGCGTACCACACGCTGAGCAGTCTGTCGTGAGCAGCTCCAGACAGAAAGTACAGGCCGTTGCTGTCCGGAGGTCGGGTTGTTGCGAAGCACAAGGTCGTGACTGTTGTTGAGTGACCTGTGAACCTCTATAGGAGGAGTCAAAAAGTAAGAAATGTTAAAGTTTAAATAATCATCTCACTTTAATACAACAATAAAACATTATATAGACTGTTCATACAGCTTGTTCAGTTCCCATGACGACCACAGCTAGGATCTTAAACAGGACAAAAAGCAATACAGTGGAAAAGTACAATAAGAACAAAATTCTGTACCACACTGTGTGCGCGCGTGTGAGAGACGGAGAGACCGAGTGACAGTGACTCACCCTGTACACCTCTTTGGTCTCCAGGTCCCACATCTTGATGGTCATTCCAGCAGAGAGCAGGAGTTTGCCGTCAGGACTCACACACAAACTCGTCACTGCTGCCCTGTCCGCTTTCCATTTGCTTAACATGAATAAAACGCAAATGTCACAATCAGTGTTTATTTAAAAGGCACTAAGTAGCCTGTGACTGAGTCAAATTTATATATGCATCTCTGCAATTTTGCTAATCTAACATAATACATATGCTGAAAAACGTAAAAGCTAAATAAGAGCCGCTGACTTATTATATGATCCATAATTCGAAGAGTTGGTTGTTCATTTTAGCAACATATCAATGATTATTTGATTACTATCAAGATAATTAGTTCCAGTGCCAATATTATACTTTTAATTCAAAAGTTAACATAAGGTGTCGTTACACATTTTTTCACTTCACGCTACAAACAGGACATTCACAGGAAATTAATTTCACCTTAAAGAATCAGTTTTTAAACACTAATAATAGGTATATTATATATGTTTTTCATTCCAGAGAGTACACACTGTCACTGACCAGCGTGTTTTGCCAGTCTTCAGGTCCCACTCTGCAATGTGTGTGTCGTCTGAGCCGCTGTAGAGAACAGATTCTTTAGGATGCCACTGGACGCTGTTCACACTCCCACTATGCCCTCCGTCCTGAAACAGAGAGACAGATTAAATAACAAACAAAAATAAATAAATAAAATAAATAAATATATATATATATATATAAATAAAAATAAACACACAAGTAATTAAGTATGCAAACTAAACAAGAAAATAACATATAAAAAAAAATCCAATCAATAACCCAATAAATAAAACCCCAGCCCATACCAGAGTGCAGTGCAGATCTCCCTTCACTGTGCTGTAGATGAGGACGGTGCCCGCTGCTGTACCCAGAGCCAACAGATCCGACTGCTGAGCTGACGCCGGACCCGCCTCCGACTTCCTCTTCTTCCTCTGAGGCCCCTCCTATAAACAAACACAACGAACACACAAGTTAAACCTAGTCCTAAATTTAACATAACGTACGTAAAGCCATGCTGCTAGAATTCAATGCAAGTTTGTGTGGCGGTGCACAGTATACCAATAATAATAATAAAAAAAGAAATTGGTACTACACTACGATTTTGAAATAATCTATAATTTTACGAAGTAAAGGACAAATTGATCTGGCTTACATGAACCTGTTATTAATCATGAAGCTGACAGGAGTTACATATACCAAGAAAAAACACATCCGAGTGTGTGATATGAGCCGCAAGAAGAATTAAGCAAGTCCCAAGGATCAGCAGAAAGAATGAGTACCTTTCCTTTCAGTTCAGAGAGGTGATTTAGAGAGATTCAGCAGGCCAGAGTGGAATCTGGAGATATTTTGGTTATAAGTAAGTGGAAGAAGGACGAACCAATAAACACAACAGAACGCACACTGGGACATTCACTGTGTGTTCGAGATGATTTCTGAAGAAATAAGGGACAAAATGCATATTTTTTTTACTCTGGAGCGGACAGAGAACCGAGTACAGCTGGGCACATTTTTACATTTTCTCCAGCTGAAGCTAATCCCTTAGAAACTCGGGTAGGCCTTGAAAGAAAAAAAAAAATTTGGAGCGTCTAAAAATTGCCTGACCTGGGCAAGTGTGTAAGATTCTACTGAGATTCAAGTCTTGTAGTATAACTTATCTGGCTACTTTTATTTCTGCTTGATCGGTTTACACATGGTGTGGGTGTATGCTGTTTTACAAAAAGATCAGCCGCCCTCTGAAGTAGCAAGCAGAAGTCACATTAAGGACTCTTGTTAAAAAATATCTAAATACCCCTAATGTGGCACAAACTGGTCATAGAAGCACCACTGCACATTTCCCAGGGTAATGCAGACTCAAATTTTATACAACATCAACTCCAACGTAACTTCAGTTTACTCTCCTTTTCCTCAAGAAATATTCAGTATTTTTTGTAAAACTGTGGAAAACAAACATGACTTTTTTTTTGGCTGACACACGGAACACTTCTTCAGGAGTTTGCCGTCAGGACTCACCGCCGCTCTGTACCGTTTGCTTAACAAATAAAACGCACACATTCAAACATCACAATCAGTATTTATTCAGATGGATAATACATACCGTCATTATTTTGTTAAATATTAAAGTGCCTTAAACCGCTTTTTCGAAAAATCTTTCCATGTCCATTTCCCTTAACATGAGAAAGATCCGGAAATAGATTTCTATATGTTGCTATTACTCTTTATAAACGTATGATAGTTATGACGATTTCAATGTGTTGGCTGATAGAATGCATTTAAAAAATGTAATACTTAGCTCTCTTGACTCATTGTCGTACAGATAATGCTTCACGATGTATTGCACACATTAAAAAAATAAAAATAAAGATACCTCACAATAAAGATACCTCTCAATAAATTGAGAAGGAGCAAAGTAAAAACCTTTACTCAAACACTGTGTGGGTACACTTTTAAAAACTCTAAAAAGATCTAAAATCTTCCATGCAGATGTGTGCTAAATCTAGTTACACCGAGCATCAGGACCAGGAGAAGAGTGATTAGATTAGAAACAACTTTGTCACCACACATGAATGGTGCAAGGAAATGAAATACAGTTAGCATCCAACCAGAAGCGCATTTGTCACAATGCACAATGATTATGGATGGATGCAATGAAGGAAAATATTGTATACAATGGTTATGATATCGCGGTTTGAGAAGGTTATATACATGTGTGCAATTTGTTATGAAGAGTGGAATGGGGGAGGCTATTATATACAATATGTGCAACAGTTATGAATAGTGCAATCCTAATGGAATGAATATTGAAATGAGTGATGAAAAATCCTACAGGAGTAAATCTGAGGTCGCTAGATACTAAAGACTGGATTACGATATCATGATACCTCTGTGATGATTCAATTTGTATTGTGATGATGTATCACAATTTTCTAAATAACCCTATTCTGTATATATATTTAAACTTGACAAATTATTCGCTTCTACCACACAGGATGCTGTGCTGTCTGCCAATGTGTGAATAGTTTAGAGCATGCCACCTGTAGGATTATAGAGAAACGGTTACATTTTACTATCCCAAATTCAAACACAAATTTTAAAACAATTTATTTTGGAGCCAGTGTGGCAATAGATAAACTGCCATACAAAAAGAATAGCTACTTACTAGATACAAGTTATAACGCTGTAACATGCAGCACATCTGAAAAGCCTGAACCAACCAAGAACAAAAATGCATATCTTTAATTTGATGTTAATTATATACAACTAACAGTCTACGTGTTCACCCTTACACACCACACATCCTTCTCAGCTGCTGAATCGTCGTACATTGTGCTCCTTTGCTTCTCTCCCTGGACAACCTTGAAGAATATGGCTAATTAAAAGACTTTCTGACTAGTTTCTGAACAGTGCAAGAGAAACTATTTTTTTTTTATAGTGTTACGTTATCAAAAGTTGTGTGGGTTAAAAAGCCTCCTAGTGGCCCTTTTCCTCCAAATTCTGTGAATGAAACTCATCTTAAAAAACAAAACATACACTTACAAAAGTCTTAAAACACTAAGTGGTAATTAGTTTTGAAACATGGGAGTTAGAAGATTGGGGTACATTTGATTGGTGTGAAGCTGTTGAATAAAGTTAAGTATAAAAGGTTCAGAGTTATGATTGCACTTTCTTAATGTTAAATTGTGATCTGAAAAAAAAAAAATTAACATTGTTAAGGGACATTTATAAGACCGTGATACTTACAGAATCACAAACTTTATCAAATTGCCACCTGGGTATTGTAATATCGTACAAGATGGTGACTGGTATGTCCCATCCCTAGTTGTTAATATAAAAGTTTACATTACAACCTGAAATTGGTGCAATACTGCAATTACATTTGTCATAAATGTTTATGAAATGTTTTTGACATAGGAAGGACCGCAATCATCAAAAGAAGATGCAGTTGTGTCAAAAAATAAAAAAAAACCTTTGGAGGGGGAAAAAAGTAAATACCAGAATATTCTAAATTTTAATGAAGTGGAGAATACAAAAAACAAAAACCTGATCAAACGGACGACAAAATTTTAGTGTTGGTCTGAACATCTAGAGGAAAAATTCCAAACCTTTAGTAAAGTCTGTATTAAATAGAATTAACTATAACCTAATCAGTGGAGGAAAACCATGTCGGAAGCATTCAGGGGATTAATATGTCCTGGGATGATTGAATTTGTCAATGCATAACAAATTCATGTTGTATACCTCAAATATGGTTCTCAAAACAGGGAGTGTGATGGAAGTTAGATCCAGGACAGTTACATATAAATATGAATATAATTTTAATATTTTCTTGACAATGATAAACGTCAACCAGAAACCATGAGTATCAAGGATATTTAGTTATCACAAGCTTGAACCGAGCAACCGCTTATAACAAAGGGTTTAATCTAAACGTTTACATATATATCCATTGACAATGTATTAAATTATATGATAATCACGTGATGCAGTCTGATCGAATCTACACGATGTAGTAATCTACAGGGGTGTAGTAAAAAGCTTAAAAAGTTTCATATGACAGATATATTGTGTAATTACCCAAGAAATTTTAAATTTAGCCATTTTTTATTTGACTTTTTAGTTTCCTGTATTAAAAATACAAAAATTCAGGACACCACCACAGACAGAACTTAAAATGAAAATCCCTCTAATAAACATGTATGGACTCGAGTAAAATAGTTTGACATCAGGTTAAACAAAAACAAAAAAAAGGGTTCAAAAGAAAAAAATTAAAATGAAGCCACTATGACATGTGTACAGAGTTCTGAGGTAACTCTACATTAACTCTGATCACAAAATCATTCATCAAACTACTCCACAACCAGCAACAAGCTAACGTTACTGGACCAAATATGGACATGAAACTAATAAAAGTAAGAAACAAACGGGTGTTCTGGTGAAAAAAAATTCACCGAGGCCAACTCGGAGATGAACATGTGCTCCAGAAACACATGTGCGTTTCACTACGTGGTGCTAAATGCTAACATGCTAACCGAGCTTGCTAAAAACGATTCACAACAAGATGAAACATGTGTTACTGTCGTCTCGGTTAAACTTAAGTTTATTTTAAAATTGTCTATACACGATAAGGGAGATCAAACGCTGTCATAAAGGATGTAAAAGTAAAAAAATTCAAGCTAGCAAAGTTAGCACGCTGTGTGTAGCAGGCCCATCTGGACTAGGATGAAAAACTGAAGTCGCGTCTCAAATTTGAATCTAGGGCGCTAAGTAGTGCATACGAATTGCTATGGCGTCATAGAAGACAAAGTGCAGGTGAGTGAGAAAGTGAGTGTCGGTTTGGGATACGGCCCAGCCAATGTACCTTGGTCGCTCGGCATGGTCCCCAGGCGATGCACGTACAAGTGGCGCTAAGGTGCGCGGAAGGCACGTATTCCCGGTGCAGCGCGCGCGAATCGGCGTTCCAGATCCGCAGACGACCGTCCTGCGCGCACACCGCGAGGTAGTGCAGCGACGTCGGCGAGAAGGTGCACGGCAGCGTCGGCGCCGAGGGTAAAGAAAGAGCACAGCCTCCGTCGGCCGCCATTTCTCAGAGAGTTTGCTTGGCTTGACTTGCGTGCGTCGCGCACGCGGTGAGAAAACGGGGAGGAGGAGGAGAAAGGGGGTGGGGTAACACGTGTGCTATCCGTGAGGGAGAAACGCGCATGCGTGGAGAATGCCGTAGTCGCGTATTCACAGTGGGGAACGGTCTGTGTAGGGAAACGAATTTTTACACAAATGTCCTAATTAAAGCTACTTTACTGTAGGTTAGTGTTTGTATTCCCTTTAAGATCAGGGTTCAAACTAAATGGGTTTGACCTACGAACGAAACTCCACCCCCAGGATCTACGGTGGCCTGTAAGGCGTTTGTAAAGTTACTGAGAGGAGCGTTATTATTATAATTATTATTATTATTATTATGTTTTTGTTTAAATTTTAACAGGAGTGTTGTTTTTTCCATTTAATTTGTTCCAATGTTATATATGTATATAGTTGCGTAACATTTTATTGCCCATTAAAGTAGAACATATTTCTAGAAAGGAAATTGACAAAATATATAGTTTAGCGTATTAAATTTAAAATTGACATGTGCAATGACAATGTAATGAATATTTTGCTTCTTATGTGTAAACTGTATGTATATGTGTAGTGTTGTTTTAGAAAGAAGATATAAAATTTTGTTTATTCTACTTTAATAAAAAAAAAATTGTAAGCTGTACATTTTTCTTCACACTTTCTATTTTATTTCAGTGTCTATTTGATTTAATTTCCACTTTCATTTTCTTGTCCCCGACAAACTTCTCACTGCATGTGTGTGTGAGTGTAGATTTGAAAAAGAAAAATATCTAGTATTAAATCGTTTTGATACTGATTTGGTGCAAATGTTTTTGTGCAGTATTTTATATATAATTATAAAAATGTACAAAAACAAGGTTGTTTAATGTATTCTATGTATAAACTTTATACCTTTATATACATATAATTAGGGTGAACATAGGTAAAAGTGGAACACGTTTTTGTCATTTCACAAGTCACCTTTATAAAAAGCCTAAAATCTAAAATGTGAAGCTACACTCGATCAACATTATCCCACTTGTTCCCCCTCTATGTCATTTTGAATTAATTAAACATGAAATAAAACACGAGATGCTCTGAAACAGCTTGCTATGATTTGGCGCCATCTTGTGGCCGCTGTTTGTACGACATTAGCGTTTGTCTCTTGTTGATGACGCAACCAAATAAAAATGGCGCTGCTCAGAGAGTCACGCTGTACTTAGAAATTTGTTTACTATCGCTTCTTCTTCAGTGCCTTGCCTTATTTACTGTGGTATTTCATTTAAAGTCTCTTTCTGGGTTTTGAAGTTTTTTTTTTATTATTTATATTTTTCTATGTAAGACAAAGCGCGTGCATTGTGATTACATGTGCTTGACTTTGAAGTGTAAATATTATATTAATATGTACGATTATAAGTTATGCATAAGGAACATTTCATCACTGGTAGAAACATTTACAGTCTTATGAAGCTTAGTCGATGCCTGCCTTTGGGTTGTGTTTCAATTTGGCTCCCTCAATTAAAATGACTGCAAGTTTGGCCAGACTGTGTGCCACATGCTTAAGTCATAAGAATGATCTCAGAGTCACTTTATTAGTTTCGACAAAGTGGTTTGGGACAGGTCCAAAAAGTCCAGATGGAGATGATGATGGTGGTTCTGGAGCACCGGTGCCGTCTGGTCCAGAGCTTTCTCCATTCTCAAGACGAGCTTCTCGATTTGGGAGGCGACCCTTGTCACCTTTAGAGAGGGTGAGTCAAATGTTACCCCAGGAATCATTAAGTGAGGAGGTCTGGGAACTCAGGGGGAATCAACCAAATGAAGAAAATGCAAATACAGAAACGAAGAAGCTCGTGGAAGATGTAGATGTTCAAGAACAATCTAGAGATGTTGATACTCAGGGCGAGGAAGAACTGGTGCACTCCCACGTTCTACCTGAGGAGCGTGTGATGTGCTTTGGAGAAGTCCTGCTCGCAGAGTACCGCCGCAAACGAAGGCTGGAGTTACAGAAAATGTTTCAGCTGGAGAAAGGATCGAAGCTGGGGAGCAACTCTGGATTTATCGCTCATGATGCCATGCAGGGCCGCCATGCCGGGACGGTTTTCCGCACCAGCCTGGGGCTCCCTATGCTCATCCGCAGACCCAGTCTCGAAGAGTTCACGCTGTTTATGAAAAGAGGGCCTGCTATTGCTTATCCAAAAGTAAGCCTTTACACATTTACACATCGAGTTCTTTTTATATTCAGGCAGAGAGTTCAAACTTTCATGGTTCTCTGGAGGTTTGAGCTTACAACATTCTGGTCGTTAAACCCTTAAGAGCTTTGTTTATACCTTAGATCAGCAGATCCACAAAATCTACAGTTGGTCTCAGTTCTCTTATTTATCAAATACATTAGAGTTTAGGCTTCTATCTGATATCACAATTAGCCACCACATAAACGGATTCATTCATGGCTCAGAGTTTTTATGTTACACAAGAAACCGTTCAGGATCTAAGAAATAATTTAGTTTTTACGTATACAGTCCATGAGCCAGTTTTCAACTTTCACTTAGAAACAAGTCGACTATAAGCGATAACTCTTTTCAAGAACTTTTTGCAAAAGTTACACTTCTCTCTCTCTCTCTCTCCCTCTGTCTCGCTCTGCAGGATGCCAGTGCCATGATGATGATGATGGATGTGAACCAGGGAGACTCGGTACTGGAGTCAGGGTCTGGATCCGGGGCCATGAGTCTCTTCCTGTCTCGAGCAGGTTCTTTTATGTTTACTGAGACATTACCACATGTGATGGATGTTAGTTCAGGATCATGTCTAAAATGTTCTTTACTTCTGTTGTATTTTAACATAAGACAAAATGCTTAAGTGATTTAAGTCTTAGACCATCAAGGTCATAAGTGTGTAGCTTAGGTGTATAACGATCTTATGGTTTGAGGCTACAGAGAGTCATGTTGTATCACACAGCAGATTTACATGCATCCTCAATTATCTACACGTGGCCTTATGAAAAACAAGAAAAATCATATTTCGTGCATGCCTGATGTTTACAGCCTGTAAGGACGAATGTGTCTCATCATGAAATGGCATTTTTAAGTCTGTATACTTCCAACAGTCCTCCTAAAATAATGTGTGTGTGTGTGTGTGCGTCTAGTGGGTTCTAGTGGAAGTGTGCTGAGTCTCGAAGTAAGAGCGGACCACCACAGACGGGCGGTGTTAAATTACGAGCGCTGGCGTTCGTCCTGGAAACTGCGAGCTGGAAACGAGTGGCCGGAAAATGTCCAATTTCACCACGGAGATCTTATCGACGCCGCCCCGTTGCTTGCCGGACGGAGCTTCAATTCCGTAAGGAGTGAAAAAGACTGCGATTTAGCATGTTTATTGAGAAAGGAATAAAACATTATACAGGTGTCATGCTGTTACAAGAAAATAATCAACAACAAGGTAGTGTGATGAAGCAGAGAGACTGTTACCAGCATGAACTTTCATATCGCAAAGTGTTTTATTCCTTTCATACCGACACTGGATGTTGATCTGCTGTTACTATGGAATCTGCTGTTCTAAGAAATTACTCAATACCTTCCGACTAATCAGAAAGTGATATGGTATAAAATATTTTTATATATTTGGATGACTGTAAAGGTATTGTAGAATATTTGAAGCTATATGTGGATACAAGATCAAACTATTTGTGTAGTGTGGCAGATTTCAGTTTGTTCTGGTGTGTGCGTTTGTTTTAGGTGGCTCTGGATATGATTAACCCTCACCTGGCTTTACCTACAGTCGTCCCTCATCTCCATACAGGAGGTGTGTGTGCCATCTATCAAGCCAAGTAAGTCACACACACATGGGATTCTGGTCTTGAAAAACTTTTGAACCTCTTTTTAATGGTTTGTGGACTTGTTTGTTTGGGTTTAATGAATGTTTATTTATTTATTATTTTTTTGTCAAGTTGCTTTGGATAAATAAATCAATATTCTCAAGAACAATTTTTGTTCACCAATCAGAATAAATTCATAGAGAATGCTGTTCTGTCAGAAAACAACAGCTGAACTTCTCAGCTACAGAAACAAATGTTCAATCAAGTCACAACAGCTAACCTGGAGAGAATTTTTATACACTGCCAATCCCCAATTTATTGGGATGCATCAGGCAAAGAAAACAACTAAGGATATTGGAAATGACTGGAACTGGGTTGAGAACCCTTCAACACATTATCAAAACCAGGCAGGATAGTGCTGAACCCACAAGTTTGTGGAAGAAATGTGATCGGAAAAGAGGTGAAAAAATCAACAGTAAAAATCGAAGCTATGTTTAATAATGGAAGTAAGCACATTTCCATACACACACACACACACACACACACACACACACACACACACACACACACACAATGTGATAAGAACTCACAGGATTGGGACTAACCAGGTGTGTGGCCATAAGAAAACCACTTGTTAGTGAGACTCATCAGAAAAAAGGCTTCAGTTTGCTAGAAAGCATAAAGA
>JAOVVB010000002.1:24769000-24781107 GCA_028570985.1 Heterobranchus longifilis | reverse complement strand
TGAGCAGCTATGTTTTCCCACGCTACCTGTCTCTGTTTCGCCGATGCAGTGGTGTTACTTTTTTTTTTAAATATGTGCTCATATTTGCTGTAAGTTTGCATGAGCATATCAAGTTCAGCTGGGGAAAAAAATGCCGATCTCTTTTTTTCTGCTGTTGCCATGGTGACTCGTAATATCTGCGCTCCATTGATAATGGCTTTTTAGAGTCGCGGTGTACACGCTTAACTCTGAGTTAGTCCACTCAGAGTTGATTGACCTTACTCAGATCAGCTGTTCTGAAACCGAAAACTCTGAGTTTTTAATCTCTGGGTCAATTAACTCAGAGTTCAAGTTTAAACTCCGAGTTGTTTGAACCTCCTTTCTGAAACAGGCCCCAGAGCTCCCACAGCTGTTGACATCACAGAGGTTTTAAAAAAAAAAATTTTATACAGTCCATGGGTGTTACCCAGTTGGGCATTTAACAGCTTGATAGCCAAACCCCTAAACAATATAAACATATGAAATTCACCTTATACTGCCTTTGTCGTATTTGTGGCCTCACAATGCTCTAATTTATTTCTAACGTGACTCACAGTGTAGTTACATGCAAATTAGCTAGCAATATGGTCATGAGCATCTGATCTGCACACAGGTTTTACGCTGGATGCCGAGCCTGACGCAACTATCTGTGCTGGGGACAGACACTGCATCCGGTGGCTGGGGTTAGCTAGCATTATTGTCATGGTTGTGACAATATGATTGAACCAAATATGATTCAGAACTACTCCCATCTGTC
This sequence comes from Heterobranchus longifilis, assembly GCA_028570985.1. NCBI lineage: Eukaryota > Metazoa > Chordata > Actinopteri > Siluriformes > Clariidae > Heterobranchus > Heterobranchus longifilis. The sequence goes on along the minus strand of JAOVVB010000002.1, from coordinate 24,780,332 downwards.
ACTGCACATCACATAATGATCACTGAATTGTCACTTTCACCTGATTCAGACTTATGATTAATGAAAACTAGAATTTAAATCACAACCTATACAGTTCTCATTGTCTTTTTTTTTGTTGTTGTTGCTGCCACCTGATTTATGTCATGTTCATGTCATTACCTTGATTCGCTACTCTTTATTATATTCCACATCATTGTGTTTCATGGATAAAATAATAGCTTTCATTCAAAGACTTCAAAGTTATACAGTATGCTACTGTAATTACAGTATGTTTACATACCTGGAAGTGAGGTCATTTATTGTCAGTCAGTGAGCAAACACAATGTATATTCTGCTTTTACTACATTTTTTTTTTACTACAGGTCTTCGACTGCGTATTTATACGGGATCTTTGTTGCCATATTTTGCACTTCATAATGCACCACACATTCTCAGTTGGAGCAGGCGGTCTAGCACCTGTACTCTGTGATTAGCAGCCATGTGTGTGTAATCTGAGCAGACTGCGGTTTGGATTTGTCCTGCTGGGAAATTCAGGGATGTCACTGAAAAAGATGGTGTTTGGATGGCAGCATATGTTGCTCCAAGAAGAGCATATATTTCTGCTTTAACGGTGCCCTCACAAATACACAGCTTACCCATAACACAGGCACTGGCACACACCATACCAAAGTACTGAATAATTTGCTGGTTCATCCGTTGGCTAATCTGTGAGCCGTGCCCCATCCCTGCTCTAGAAGGACTAGGATTTCCCTTGAAACTCTTTGTATACTATTGTATTATTGGTCACAATGTTATTAGTCTTGAACTGGCCCTGTTGCATTTTTTTTATGGAGGATGTTGCAGCCACCAGATTTGCAGCAAGCAATTAAATTACATGGAGGATCATCAAATAATGTGTTGTTGTAGTGTTTTCAATATAGCACAAGATAAAAAGACTTCACAAAACTCCTTTTTTTTTAAATTGCCAATTTAAATTCTGTTCTTTTTAGAATTGATTTTGTATTTGAAGTGGGAATTTCGCCATCTGCTGAATATTATCAGTAAGTGCAAGACTTGCCTTTCCTTCGACACACGCCTAGTCACATAACTAGTTATCTGTACTAGTCAGTTGGATTCCCCCCTAATGTGACCTGACATAAGCAGAGCCCCTCCCCTGGCTCGCTGTTCTCTGGAGGGGTGTGGCTCAGTGGAAGCTCATTTACATAGACAATGAAATGTCATGTATGGAAGAAAAGTATGAAACCCTTAAAACATTTAGGTTAGACAAAAAAGTTGTGACTAAAATGAGCTTCTAACACAAAAGAAAACAATGTGGTTATTGTATTAAAATAATTTTTAATTAGCAGTTTATACTTAATATAACATTTATAAAGTATACAACAAGTAGCTCTATACTTAAGAAGAGCTCAGTTCATTTGGATTGTTGAAGTTGAAAAAGAAGTTGAAAGTATATAGTGTAACTCTTATCAGGAATATTTTTAAGAATTACATATAAAATAGTTTGGATTAGTGTAACTTTTCTTGTGTAGTCTGGATTCTTTTGTTACTTAATAGTGTTCAGTTTACACTAAAACAGCCAAAATGAAGACTTTCCATGAGCAGGTGTACAAACATTTGAATCGTACTGTCCATCTGTTCAGCCAAACATACAATTCATAAAACAAACCTGTTTCAGTGTAATTTTTTGGCTGAAATATTCCTTGTGTGAAAAAAAAAATGAGGAAAAAACAGAAAAGGTGTTTCAGATTTATCTCTTAAAACAAGAAGTAATTACAATGTCAGAATCAATATTACTACTAAATATATAAAGTCCTATGAGTAATAACTTTCTTCATTGGTTATGTTGGTTTTGAGCAAAAAAAAATTAAAAATGAAACTTTTATAAAGTGTATTAAACCAAGTTTTGCTTGCTAACCTGAAAGTTATTTATGATTATGACCTAAAAATTAAACTAAGAGGAAATAAAAGACCTAAGAGGCAGTGTAGAGCAGTGTAACTCCTTACAAGAATTATTAGAAATCCTCCATGCACATTTCCCAAGATTTTTGTCACAAATTGATGCTCCATGCCTTTTGTGGTTAAGAATGAGTTTTTTTCCTTTGTTTGTTGTCATATCCTCGTTTTGAAAAACTCTCTTGACAAATATGTGATATGTCCAATGCATCCTATTAGGCGGATCTTTCTGGAGTGTTCGCTGCACTTTTCCCCATGTCACAAGGACATGAATTTATAATAAAAGTAAAAAAAAAAGAGGGGATTCATTTTTTGGTTCCTTAAAACAAGTCATACAAATCAGTATCTGATATTTATTTAAGTGTGTTCTATTTAAGAATCCAGGATGTAATTTGTTTCAAGCTCTTATGCTCCTCAGAAGGTTCTAAGTTTTAGTCTCAGGACTAGAATTGAACCAATGCTGGGTTCTTAAATGAAACTGGATTCTTTCCTGATTTGTAAACAGTTCTGAGTGTTGAGTAATCATCTGATGTTCCCAATCAAGTCTTTTCCTTAAGCATTTACACTTTAAGTCTCTTTCTCCCAGAAGTCTCCAAGTCCATCGACTTCCTGTCCTCTCATTTTCACACGCACAAACAGATGGAGAAAAAAGAGAAGAGCTTGTTTTTTTTTAAATCAGTCGCTCCAGCTTTACTTCCTGTTTCCTGAAAGAGCATCTTCTCTTCTGTTTATCCATCACTGTTCTTCTGTCGTTCTCATAATCACTCATTTCTTGTTGTTCAGATGTCCTCCAGAACATCACAAGGGACAAAGCCTTGTTTCTTTCCGCTGGACACTCGGATGAAGCCGTTTCTCTCATCCTCGCCGCTCACGCAGATCTAAAAAAAACACGCACATCATTTGTGATGAAAATAACTAGATAAAATTATTTAATTTAAATAATTTAAAATAATAAGGCAGTAAGTTAAAATAACGGGCTAAAACGTATAAATAAATAAATACAGGTAGCCCCAACTTACAAACAAGTTCCGTTCCGAGAGCATGTTTGTAAGTTCGACAAAGTGAGTCTTGTACGACGACTTTGACACGAATAAACAATGTAAAGCATACCAATTCGCTTGACTAATCTTGTTCCCTTTCTCCACACGGCCATCATCTGGCCAAAAAACATAATTGCGGCTAAGGAAATTAATCTCAGTGAAATGGAACAGTGTTGTCTCTGTGTCTTTTAAATCATGAAGGGCTCCCCCGACACAATTTTGTCTCAGAGCTGTTTTCCAATGGACTGTGAATTTTCCAAAATTAGGATTATTTACCATTAGGACAGCTTTACAGGACAGCCATTTTCTATGATCCTGCTCCCGGGCCGATTAATTGAAACCGGTGAGGCCAACTCATTTCTCCCGCACCACCACATGCGCAGACATACAATATTGTATGCAATATTATATAGACATACAAGATGGACTTTAGACAATTTAATACATTCACTTCCATTTAATCTTAAATATTGGTATCTTGTGCACTGTAGTGTTTCTTTTTTGTACAATACACATAAGCTGATTGAACCGGAAGTAGAACTGCGGTCCGTTTGTATCTGCAGAAATTGATAACTCCAATGTTCGTAAGTCTGGGACTACCTGTAACTACCAAATTAAATTAATGAGATAATATCTTGAAATAAGAATACAAATTTAACAATTGACCCAATAGTTTGTAAGTTGACTGGAAATAGTTAGATATTATTTTGAAATAAAATGTTTTTTTTTTCTTCATAAAAATATTGAGAAACATTTAAAATACTTATGAATACGTAATGAATTGGTAGGTCTAAATTTAACTTGTACACATTAATCAGATGGGTTTTCGGTCATCGATTTTATTTAATCATTGTCAGTGCTTTGTAAGGGTCAGAAGCAAAGCTGTAATATGAGTGTTTCCAGACAGGGGGAAAGGTTTTAATACAGAGGACTCACCTGTCCCTCTTTTATGGTGATTTGGCCCTGCTCCTTACACCCGATGAAGGTGCGGTGACACCTGAGCACCCGGTCTCCTTCCTTCACCAGGTGCGCGTAGGAGGCTGGGAAGAAACCTATCCTGTCATCAATCATACCCTGAATTCATGACAACCAAAAAAAAGAAATTAATGTAAATTATAAACAGTTCTTTCATTCATACTGTAATCATGTATCACGTATAACACCTCCGCATTTACCTTCCACCAATCTTCATTAGAGTCGTCTGCCAGGATTATCCGATCTCCAGGTCTGGGGAAAAAAATGCAGTAGAAGATGTTCCTACAAGTACCACTGATTATGTTCCAATAATGAGATCCTGAGATGCTTCATGCCATTTGTGGTTAGCCGAACACGCTCACAGAGGCACATTGAGCACTCTAATCATTTACAGCACACGCCTCGTCAATGAATGTGAAATGAAGAGGAAAATCGAGGTGTTACTGTGGGACTGATGTGAGAGAGAAGTGAAGTGGAGGTGAAGGACGTGATAAAAATGCAGGTACAGTACAGCTCAATAATAACATCTCATATCACAATCGGATTGAGATACTGAGACAGCTTTTAAGGAATATTTTAATTTAAAATGGTGATCAGGTTTTACAATAAGGTCGAATGATCCACTTTTAATCCACCATCAATTTAATACCCAGCTATTACTATAGGCTGACTGTAGACCATGGAGTGGATTAAGATCAAGTCAAAATCATGGTCTTTGAGGTGTCACGTGGGAGTATTTTCAAGATCTCTCTGTCTAGATCCCAGACAGAATCTCCTTTAAAGCACGATACAGGCAGAATATATTTTTCTGAGAGGGCACTGGGTATACTGTAGCCATACCAACTACGACAGTGGGGTGACAACAGTAAAAAACTGGACATGTTGTGAGTTCTGTATTAACACTAAAGACTTTGAATGAGACAGACATCCACTACTACACAGCATACGGTATCACTATTTTAACTTCTCAGTCCCATTACAAATCCTTATAAATAATTTTGATCAAGGCTGCTTGATTACAGTTAAAGAAAAATCCTGTGACTTCACCATCTTTTCTGCTAATAAGGGTAATCTATTCTATTATTAGCCTGAATCAGGTTACCACGAAGTGAAACATCTGAAGTAATCCTGCGCTAATTACCATCACAAGTTATTTTTAAAGAAAGCAGCGAGGTGCATTGCTTGTGAGGCATCCCTGTGGTGCATGAAGGTCCAAGAACACAAATCAGATAAAGCAATAAAGTGAGCAAGCAGCTGGAACACCACAGACTTTGGGTAAACATATTATTATTATTATTATTATTATTATTATTAATATAGTAAAAAAAAAAAATTTACATCCTAACTATAGTTAGTATAAAAATAGTAGATCACAAACAAAACAAAAAAGCAGTGATAAAATTATAATAAGATTGAAATTTACAATAAAATACTCTCTCACTCACTCTCTATACCGCTTATCCTGTTCATGGTCACGGGAGGCCTGGAGCCTATTCCAGAGCACTCGGGGAACAAGACGGGGTATACCCTGGACACACAATGCACACTCCAGGCTATTTGGAAATACTACTGTAGTTAGCCTAATCTGTATGCCTTTGGACTGTGGGAGAAAACCCATGACAAACCCAAGGCGGCGGGAACCGAACCCCGACCCTGGAGGTGTGCGGCCATAGTGCTGACAACTGCTCCACAACAAAATAGAATGAGTAAAAAAGTTGCATTTTAGATGACTTGCATGTGACGAACTCTTAATATTTGATGTTTTTTTTTTTTTACAGCCACATTTATATTTCATGCACTACACTTTTAAACTGCAGATTTCCAGTCTCCAACCTTTTCCATGCTCTGTCGCCATATATTTAAATAATAGCACTGAAGTGCGAAGGCAAAATACAGTGGCGCTGTGGAAAAGGCTATAGGGCCACTGCAAACAGCATGGAAAGGCCGACGATTTGGTATGGTGGAACCATATTGCTTATCAATAGCTGTACTGTATGGTGGGCTGTAAGGGTGTTAGATCCCTATGGTGATATCGTTTAGACATCGAGATTGATTACGGAAGGCCACTAAACTAAAAGGCCCACTGAAACAAAAGGTGGACCTCTGGAAGACCTATGGGTCAGAAAAACCCATTAAAATTACAGTATTAAGATTTATCCCATTACAGCAAGCAGCGACTTGCTATGAGTCATCGTGACACATCCTGGTAAATAATGGTCTTACCGTCATGACTTGAACACGTAGCGAATGGTGTAAGTGGAAACTGAGCTTTAGAAAGTGCTGACACTGGGGATGTCTTCCATAAATATTAAAGAAACTTCTCTTAAGTGAAACCTTCATCATATTTCTTTGTTAAACAACTAATTTCTAAAATGCATATAAGAGCGAGTGTATGAATATAAACGTTACCGCTGGAACCACTGTCTGAACCATGCTGTTATACAAAATAATAACACAAACACAAGAGTTCATCTGCACTGTGGCATAATTACTTGCGGCAGAATGACTTGGTCCTTATAACTACCGTAATACCGGTGTTTGTGTGTCACGTTCACCTCATCTCCAGGTCCTGACTTTCTTGTGGGGTGAATCTGTACAAAGCCACGTATGTGTTCAGCGGCAGGATGTCCTTCTGCAGCTCTTCGTCTTCATCAGTCTGTGTGTGGACACACACACAAACACACAAAATGTATTAAAAAATGAATAGCTTGCCCTCTCAGTACATCACAAGCACAGAATGTTTGGCAGGTTCTGAGTGTTTGATTTGTTTAGGTGCAAAGACAGAAATCGTCATTGTGTTGTATTCACATATGTTTCCTTACATTCGGCTCTAAACTGGCAGAATAAACAAAACCGGGGAGAGATTGACTCCCATTACTTCTCTCTCTCTCTTTCTCTCTCTCTATAGAGTGATGACTTTATTCTTGGAGAGATCTGGAGACGGCTGTGTGTAGGAGGCCTCGTCCCGCGTCCCTGTTTGTGGTGTGATTCAGGAAGCGAGTGGACGAAGAGGAAGTGAAGGGAACGCACTGGCTCTGAGATTCACACCTGCGGAGTCAGGCTGCTGCCTCCTGCTTTAATGACGTGGGCGCTCGTTAGGAGATCGAGGAGTATGTGTTAGGACCTCGCATTCGAGTCTGATGTGTTTAATGGATGGCTGGTTCGAATTGTTTTTTCTTTCCTAACGTAATATATATTTCTAATACGACAGGTTCCGGTCACTTGTGTATTCATTATTTTGACACGGGAAGATAAACTTGTTGCATGCATGTTTTCAGAGCACTGTTGATGGCAACTCAGAAACATACTGTAGATGCCTATCTTGAGCTAGCTAACAATTTAGCTAGCTATCACATCTATTTAAAAAATTTTTTTTTTTACTTAGTTATTGGCAAGTTGCCAACATCTTCAAAACATGCTGTTATAAAAGATTTTGGTGTGATCCCAGAATGTAGGTTTCACATCAGGACACATCACAACATGCTGCAATTTGCATCACCCCCCCCCCCTCCCCCATCTTTCCTTCAGTCCACACACAGTCTGGATATTTTAATAGCTGCCCGGTTTGATGGAGGTATTAATAATCTATCTTAAGCCCTGATATCAAACACACCTCTCTGTATGTGTGTGTATGTGTGTGTGTGTGTGTGTGTCCATACAGTGAATAAATCTAATTAAACTGTGAACAGATATAAAGTCGGGTGTTAATATCTATTTACTGTAGTGTTTAAATATAGTATCAATATCTGCCAGTCTGGGGATTAGTACTCACAGTTTAATGTTTAGCATCGCACAGTATTAGCTATGCAGCTAAAGTGGAGTTAAGGTATCTTTGAGAAACTGATAACTTGCCTCCATTTCATTTTTAGAATAAGCTAAAAATGACGTGATTTTTCAGTACATTTGTATAAAGCTTGTTTTATTTAATATTTCATTATGTTATAGTAATTAGAAATGGTGGGGAAAAAATCTAATCTTTGTGTGACAATATATTCTCTTAATGTATTGACACAATGACTTAAAAAAGTAATTATATTTGTACATTTTTCAATTTGAGATGAAATGGTGCTATTCCTCTATAATACTACAGGTGTGCTTTAAACTTTTAACACACTGGCAGGCAGCACAGCATTTTTTGTGATGTTTGTTTAGGATTGTAATGAAATGTGAGGGAAAAAAAGTTAATATTACGGGATGATAAAATCATGATACTCGGAAATACAAATCAAATCGGCAGATAATATCATATTACGTCCCTGGTCATTCGCAACCTTAGTAGTAATGGCATGATTGTTTTAGATTTGGTTAAAAATACAAGAAGTAAAATCTTACATTATGAATTTTACTGAACAGAACCACTTCATGGTATAAAAAAAAAAGAAAAAAAAAAGAGAAACTAAAAAGATTATATATGAGGGTGGGCCAAATGAATCTGTTTTCACTCCACATCTGTATTCAGTCCTGATTTTTCTAGAAATAAAAACCTGAATCGATTTAATTTAATTCACACTCAACTAATTTAATTTTATTCATCAAGTCATTGTTATTCACTGTGTAAGATTCTGCCTGTAGGAATTATTTCCTTATCTATTTTCATATCTCCACATTTCTGCATAGATAATTTACCTTAAAACCTTTAACTTTAAAACCAGCTAGGTTTTGGATTCCCCTTGTGCCACCTGGGTAGCTCTCACACTCAGTGGAGGCTCTGCAGAGCCTCTGGGTGTGTGTTATGGTGTTTGGCCCCGGTTCTTTAGCAGTGGTTCCTTTGGGTGCAGTGGGTTGCAGGTCAGGGCCTCCATGGATCAGACATCTTTATCCAGTGCATCCTTTGAGTGCTTGATCAGACCCAGATCTGATTTTGAAGGGGCCTGACCGGTGGCCTTGGGCTCTTTGCCTGCTGGGCCTTGTGTGTTCAGCAGGCTGGGATGTACTGGGTGTTCTGGTGCTCTTTAAAGTGGCCAGCATTGACTTTTCAGCAAGTTACACTGCATTGCCTTTTCTCTGGCTGTTCTTTGTTCGATGTGGGCATGGGTGATGCCCATCATACTGTCATCAGCGTTTGTACAGATGGTGATTAGTGTTATTTAATTTACCTGGCAGTGGTGTTAATGCTATGGCTGATTGGTGACACTTAAATGATTCGGATCATGAAACAAATTCTAATATTACACAAAGATAATGCGAGTTAATACAAAATGCAGTTCTTAGAATACAAGGGCTTATCTGACATTTGGCAAAAATAACTTGATTATCCCTAAGACTTTTAGGCAAATGTTCTGGGGATTGAAAAGATGAAAGTTACATTTATAAGAAAGTGTGCATCCCGTTACATCTGGCGTAAAACTAAAACAGCATTTCATAAAAAGAACATCATACCAACAGTCAAACATGGTGGTGGTAGTGTGATTGTCCTGCTTCAGGAGCTGGATGACTTGCCATAATTGATGGAACCATGAATTCTGCACTCTACTAGAAAATACTGAAGGAAAATGTCTGGCCATCAGTTTGTGACCTCAAGCTCAAGTGTACTTGGATTATGCGGCAGAACAATGATCAAAAACACAACATTAAGTCCCCCCCATAGTCAACAAATTGAATGGCTCAAAAAAAAAAATCAATCAATAAATCAACTGATAATGTTTTGGAGTGGCAAAGTCAAAGTCTTAAATCCAATGTGGACTTAAACTGTGGCTAAATGTGGCTGAATTAAAACAATTCTGCAAAAAAGAGTGGGCCAAAATTCCTCCACAGCAATGTGAAAGCCAGTTATTGCAAACACTTGTTCGCAGTTGTTTTCGCCAGGGTTGGCAGAACCAGTTGTTAGACTTTGAGGCAATTACTTTTTCACATAAGGCCAGACATCTTTTGAACCCTTGTTTATTTTATTTAATATTAAAATTTGTTTGCTGATCTGAATAATTAAGTGTGTGCGAAAATAATAAAGTGTGAGAAATATGCAAAAAAACACACACACTTTTTCATGGTACTGTACATGAGGGGGGTCTCATATGTATAATGTATAATTACTACATTGAAATCAAGTCCAGGATTTTCCACTTCTAAAAAACAAATAACACACTTGTTGGCTTGCTGTTACAGCAGAATAATCAACACTAGGTCAGTACGATAGTGTAAAGCTGTGGCAATATTACTAAATGAATACAAATTCTCAGTCTGTAGTGTGTTCAATTCATTTTATATTACAAAACTCTTTTCCAATGCTGGTAAATTGCTATTTCTTTCAGAATGATGAACTTTTTATTAATCTATAGTCACTTTTATAGAATGTTATGAAACATTTATGTTTAACTTACGTTAAAACATGTTCTTTCTCTACTCTCTCTTTTCAAAGCTCATCATAGCCCTGACACTGGAGACTCCTTCCACAAATAATTAATACAGAAAAGTATATCAGCTTATATTTATAAGTATATCTGCTTATTATTACATTTTGTTTAGAGTTTAAAATACAACTCTTTTGATACTATAGCAATATTTACATATTACAACACGGGCATTAATTGAGATCTGAGACCCTTTCATAAATCCTGCTTGGTGTCAACAGTTTATCCCACTGTGAGGAGAAGTTGGTTAATTACACAAGCTTGGTATGTTTTTCCTTATATTATAGATTTTTAAATTACTTTTTTCAAACTGTAAGATATGAAATAATTGTGTTTTCTGCCTCAATGAGAATCTGTAATTCTTGTGCTGCTGCATGTGTTTATCCAATTAAAAGCATTAAAATGTAGAGAGTGTGTGTTTGTGTGTGGCGAGGGCGGGATGTGGGTGCGTGTGGGTGAAACCAAGTGCATCTAGGCTACAGCACACAAAAAAGCACACAGACAGACACACACGATAGGTAATAAAACTGAACACAGATTTGATTTGTGTGTGTGTGGGTGTGTGGGTGCTGGAGTATATGTTGATGCTCAAGCAGAACAGCTGTGTGTGTCAGACACTGTGCGAGTGTCCTCTCTGTACAACAGATGAAACAATGTGTTGACTTTTTGTTTTTTTTAATTCACTGCTGATGCAAGAGAGTAAACCTGAACTGCAACACTGATACACGTTTCATCATCACGTTGTCAGGACACCGTGAGACAGTGCTCGATCTTTGTACACTATAAAAAACACATTAAATTTACATAGTCATCATTTACATAGACACACCTTTCATGGGGTAGGATGAAAAGTAGGATGTGATGCACCTAAATAAATTGTCATTTGGTGTAGTAATGCTACATTAATTGTCGTTAGCCGTTCTGGAACAGTTCTTACAATAACAGTATTGTCAAGTGCGTTTGCAAAACCCATCAAGCACCATGATGAAACTGGCTCTCATGAAGACCTTCCTAGGA
>JAOVVB010000002.1:24756275-24768900 GCA_028570985.1 Heterobranchus longifilis | reverse complement strand
AAGAAATAAAAAGTCCATAAAAAGGTGTGTCTGTCTGTCTGTCTGTCTATCTATCTATCTATCAATCACACCACCCTGATGTTAGTTATTTTCCTATCCCAGCACGACCCCAAAGCTGTTTCTATACAAATGTGTCAGGGTGGAGATTATGGTCATGTCTTTACTCGAAAATTAAATTAATTTAATGACTTACACCTGATACTGAGTTATTTCAGTCAATAAACACACTTCCTGTATTTTTGCCCTTATTTGTATACTATCAATGCATAATAAAAATTTGGGAATTTGATGGTGTTGCTTTAACATCCTGACAGGTCATTATTAAGTGTTTCAGAAAGCTGAAATTAACACATCTGATCAGAAAAAGCACAAAAAAACGAAAGCAGCTGGAAATCCGGGACCGTGACTGAGAAACGATGCATCAAACGTCGTCCTGTTTATTTATCTGTTAATCCGTAATGGATGAAATCACTAAACGTTCGAGCTCCGTCATGGAAACACTTTGTTATTTCCCATGGAAACTTTCCACGTCTGTAAATAACCTCGACCCGTGCCAAAGTTTTTTTTTTCTCTCGCTGAACCTTGGATGTCAGCTTTATAAACAGGGCCACACGTGCTACGAATTTGTGAGTCCTCATAAAACCGGGAGGCACTTGATCAGTAAGAAGGATAGAGAGAGAGAGAGAGAGAGGGAGAAGGAAGCCGTGTATAGTCAGGCATCCTGAGGGATCAGCTTTTATTTGTGACCTCGTAAAAAGCTGTGGTTGGTTTCAGACGGCTGCTTATTTATGCCTGTGCGTACCCTCTGTGGAGTGGAGTGCGGTTTGAGACAGTGACGGTCGTGCTCTAGGGCCATTGGTTTACTGAAACATCATGCCGTGTAGCCTAAGAGACTAGACCTCGCACAAGACTATGTATGAACAGTGGCACATTTTAGTTTATCCTGTTTCAAAGTTGTTACACCAGAACAAAAAAACTAAGACTAAAAAAAACATTTAGGCAAAGCTACAAAACCAGACTTAAATATAATTGATTTATGTTACAGGCAACAAATCTGCACAAAATCCAACCATATTGAAGTGGGAAAAAAAAATCTATATAGTATATAGGCCTATATAGAACATAGAACTTGTGATTGCATAAGTATTCACACTCTCGTCAGTATTAAACCCTTAAATGAGTGATAGAATTAGTTGAACGAAGTTGACATAAGTGCCTGTCTGTGTATGTGTGTGTGTGTGTGTGAGAGAGAGAGAGAGACAGAGAGAGAGATCTCAATATAAATACACATAACCATTTTTGTACATCTCACAAAGTGACATCACATCCATCACTGTGCCTAGACTCTGTGACTGAATAGAAAGCGGATTAGTCAGAGAAGCAAGAATCAGGAAGCTAAAAGTAAACCCTTAATATGATGCTACCACCATCATGCTTCACTGCTTTTAGTCTGCTTCAATATTATACAGTATTGTGTTTAAACTTCATAAAAACAATTCAATTTCCGTTCAAGGTCATAAAAGTTCCTTATGAGGAAATGTTTAGCAATTATGCAAGTCACTATATTTAGTAATGAGAAATAAATGAATAATCCTTCCTCAATTCATAAAAAAACTGTAATCTTTGAGAAACTTCGGATGTGCCGCTATAGAGAAATAATCACCCTCAGGATGGTAGTAGAAAGGCTTCATGTCAGGCCACAACATCAATAGAGCTGTGCGATTTAACTGATTATAAAATGTAATTGATCTTTTGTAGATTGGTTTATTAACTGACTCATTTTTATTCAGAATTGATTCACTCTTTTTTTTTAAAACTATTTAAATAAACCTTCAAACATGGAATTATACCATAGTCTCTGTAGAAAACGCACACTGCTTTCATCTTTCCTGTTTTGTATCTCTTCTTCTTCTAACTTCGAGTTTATCGGCGGTTAGTGCAATACTGCCACCTAGACTCTAACTGGAGTCTGGAGCAGAAGATTAAAAAGAAAACTGATTATCGCTTTGTACGAGATGTAATGTTTAAACAATCAACAACACAAGTTACACAACATTTCAAAGCATGTTAGATACTTTTAGTAGTTTTTTTGCATTTAAAAACTACAGTATAAGAAATATAGCTGCTTGAGACAAATCGAAAAAATACAATAAGCCTTAGTGGTAATTACAATCAAAAATTGCAATGCCCAAAAAATGATTTCTTTCTAACACTCAAGTGTTTATAAATTAAAATGATCATACAGTATTTTCAGATATTGAAACCAGGCTTTATTGTTTTACTCTTTCTGCTGAGTTTGTTACATGAGCCTGTCCCTGTAAAATATTTGTTCTCATTTCTTTAATTTGATCTACATCATTATTTAATTTAAATATGAAGAAATGGGGAGGGGGGGGACTCTCGCATAGTCCTGAATATCCACCCAGACACATTTTTCCACACTCACATTTACTTGATTAAACCCTAAAGTTTGTCTTGTTTAAGAAGATCCTGTTACTTGCTAAACCTATTTCTGGTAGTTTTCTCAGAGAAACACAGAAGCTGGTGTTAAAAGTGACACCCGACAGTGTTTCTCTCTCTTTCTCTCTCACACACATACACACACACACACACACACACACACACACATACGGCTCATTTTCACCTGCTGGCAAAAATATTGCACGGCTTACCTGTGAGTCCTCTGGTTTCTTCTCTTCTTCGTGGAAGATTTCCGTTCCATTCTCCAGAGACGAGAAGACTGAAAAGAGCAGAGGGGGCATCTATAAACATTTGACCATTTTAGGATTTTAACATGAAGTTCAAAAAATGATCGAACAAACAAAAAACCTGCTTCCAGTCAGTTTGTAATAATACCCCACCTGGGGATAATTTGGCGTCAACAATCCAGAGTTATTGGAGGAAACCAGAGAACCCACAGGAAACCAGGTGTTTACTGAAGCATTTATTTTTTTCTTTTAAGTGTTTGAAAATGTCAGTGTTTATACAGCCATTTACAGCACGGTGCTGTAGTGGTTAGCACTGTCGCCTTGCACCTCCAGGGTCCAGGTTCGATTTCCGCCTCTGTGTGTGCATGGTGTTTGCATGTTCTCCCCGTGCTTGGTGGGTTTCCTCTGGGTACTTTGTTTTCCTCCAACAGTCCAGAGATTGCAGATTAGGCTAATTGGTGTTCCCAAATTGCCTGTGGTGTGTGAAACAGTGTGTAAGTGTGTGTGTGTGTGCCCTGTGATAGATTGGCACCCTGTCCAGGGTGTACCCCGCCTCATGCCCTAAGCTTGTAGATGTTTTATAAGGTGTTGTCTGAGGTTTTTAGGAAATGTACTGAGGTTTTTTACAGGTTAAATTTTATATTGTGCTCGGTATTAATTGAATAGATTCTGGATTTTTTTAAACAGTTGAGTTAAAGCATTTTCTGAAGCTCTCAGAAGTGTTTACAGATTTTTTTATGAAGTGTTTTCTATGGTATTTAGACAGTCTTGGACAGCTCACTAAAGGTATTCATGTGGTTTACAGTATATAGTGGGAAATAAAGTGTTTCTAATTTTGAATTAAAGTGCTTTCTGAAAGTCATGGAAGTGTTTGACGACATTTTTATGCCATTATTTTATTTTATGCCATGATGTGAGATGCTGTATGAAGTATTTAGGGAATGTCCTGAGGTGTGTGACAGTTACAGTGGTACTTCGGCAAACAAATGTCTTAAGAACTTAAACTTTTTTTAAAATTTCCCAGGGCATGCGAGGTCTTTCGGTGTACGAATGATCGAGCTGGTCACTCGTACTTATGGTTGCGCATACATCTGGCCGTGCGTACTTCCGGTTGTGTGTACATCCGGGAGCCATTCAAAACTTGTTCGCGTCAGTGGAAAGCCAAGCAAGGCGAGTTTATTTTTTATGTTTTTATGGCATGTGCTGTGTATTTGTGCCGTGTTGTACGGTGGTGTTTGTGTGCTGACCGTTGTCGCTGTGTTTCCTGGTCAGTAGTGCATGACTGCAGTGTGCTGCTTCTTCAGGAACCTCGGCAAGATCACTGGTCTGCACACAGGGGGAAAAAAACCCACTAATTAACACACACACAAATCCAGAAAAACATGAATATACTGGACACATCCAGCATGCATACAATATATATAGTGATGGTATATATAGTATCCCAGTGATAGATATATATAAAATTTCTATCTATTCCTCGACTCAGTAATTTTAACGTTTACTTAATATTAATCTCATAATAAGCTCTATTAGATCATATTACTGTTATTTTTTAGCAGTCCATTTTCAATCTGTTTTTTTGTTTTAACACTCCTTTCAGTGCAATCACTGTAAATTAGAGAGCTCTTAATTGCCAAGCTGTTTAAATAAGCAACTGATACAGACATATACCCAGACACACACACACATAGCCAAATGCTCTCACACACACACTCTCTACCACTTTCACTAACGCACATTCACACACACTAATACACCGTCACCCTGTCTGACCCAACCAGCTGTTAAATGATCACACAATGTCTGCAAATGAGGCGTATCAGCGGCGGTAAGCCGGGAGATGTGCTAACGGTTCGGTAACGAATGGCGTATACAGCGACCGCATGAAGAGCAGCCGACATTATGTTTTCATTTTCTCGCTTTACTCCTGAGAGAGTGCGTTTCAGGTTAATGGACTTCTCGTCTCCTTTATCCTTTAGAGAGGAAGAGTGTGTATGTGTGTGTGTTTGTGTTCTGGCCAGTCCTTCATTCACTTTACATTGGCTTCTCCTTTATGGGTAATAATTGCTTTCAAGTGGCCTTATCTAAGCATCACCAAACTCCTGGCGAGTCTGTGTGTCTACGCATCCCCGCCGGTCAGAAGATGTGTGTGTGTGATTATTTAACAAAGTTGTAAACACTGTAGAGACAAACAGAAATAATATCAGACCAGGTTAATGAACTAGTCTGAGGACTGGCCAAATCTGAATTCGCCCAAAACACAATAGTACAAATAATAATAATAATTTTTTTTTAAAAACCTTGCGTAGTTAAAATAAAATAACCAACATCAAGCAGAGTCACTGCAATCACCCTGAAGTTGTTTGGTTCCTTATAATCGAATGTTTCAAAGTGTTTAGTTCTTCTTAAACTACAGCAATCAGTCAATGATTACGATTTTTATGACAACAATGTTGAGGGTGGAGTCTAGAAGAAAGAGTGGGAAATTCCATGAATTACAGTATACCTCTGGGTGATTAGGGAGTGGTGGCCCTGGCAGCTAAGGCTGTACTGTAGGTTGTGGATCTCGGGATCTGAGGATCCAGATTCAAGCCCTGTGGTTGCCACACGCCATACTAGCAGTCCTGAGCCCGGTTAGAAAAATGGAAGGGCTGTGTCAGGAAGTGCATCCGGGGTAAAACCTGTGCCAAGCTGTGTGAGGATCGGATGATACACTGTGGCGATCCCTTTACCTCCAAAGAACTAAAACTAATGTTTAGACTGTTTGTTCAGTAAGAGATGAAGAAGTGTACACGAATCAAGCTGAGCTGTTAGTTATTTAACACACGAGTGACTCCAAAGCACCCTGGTAAAGAGACAGCAAAGACACTCACTCCTCATTTCTCCTATCACGGGTTCTCTAAGCATGTATTTGTTTCTATTTAAAGCTTCGTTCAACGTTGTGCCAAAGCATCAGCGAAGCAAGCATGCTCGTTTACGTTCTAGCGATGTTAAATTGTATAATGAGGTGTGTATGAACGTCATTGATTTCTCTCTAATGATTTAGAGTGTAAGCAGGATGCAGGATAAATCCGACCATGCTGCGATATAAATGGTTTATCGGCATCATTAATTAAGATGAAACACCTGGAGTTACATTAAGGGCTTATACTGAGATTTATCTGTGCCGTCTCCTCCTGCCCACACACACACACACACACACACACACAGAAGCTGTTAATAGAGGTTAAAAGGATGAAAACCAAATTATTATATTTGATCGTATCCGCGATTTTTTCTTATTTTGTGATTACCCATTGATTGTGGGATTCACCTTTTTTTCATTTTGCTCTTCTCTGAGGTAAGAGAAAAGTTTAAAGTCATTTTCAAATCTCCGCAAATTGGTTGTCTGATGCCCGAAAACAGTTTTAAATTAAGTAAAAAAAATTAAAAATCCATTATATAGCCACATTCTGATTATTATGTTTTTAGAGGAATCGTAATGATTTAATTTGTGGGCTAAAAGGGCACTATTGTCCAGTTTATATCAATTAAGACTATTAAACCCACTGGGTGCTTGTGTGCATTTTGCTTCTAAATGGTTTATAGTGTGCTGATAGATGCTTTGGCCTTCCAGGGCTTATGCAAAGAGTGCGTTTAAAAAAAAAAAAAAATTCACATAGATTTGATGAGACATGAATTGATGCTGAGCCATTTTGATTGACACAAACATCATTATGAAAAACTTTTCAATTCAACTGTTATTAAAAATAACTCAGCTTTATATGACTCTAACACCGATGATGGAGATTATTCTCATCAGCAGTATACTAATCACTGACCTGATCATCTGTCATCATCTGCACCTGTTTCTCACTGGTTCATGATTCATAGATCACTGTGTGGCTTAACAAACAAAAACAGTCCTCTGAAACTGCTCATGTACAGCGACTGGACTGAAAATAAGGGGGGAAAAAAAACTTGCCCAAAAGAGGGCCAAAAAAGTCATTCAGGAAGCCTGGAGAACTCCCTCAAGAGTATGTCATAAATAAAAAAAAAGTCTGAGCTCTTTTGACGCGAAATATGAAGAAATGAGTGGGCTTAAGTCTTTTGCCTTAAGTCTGTACTTTTATTTTTTTGACTAATTATAATGTAAAGATTTTTGCATTTTTGCAATTAAAGTGCTTATCTGAAACAAAGCTTTAAACTTTACACAGACATACAACAGACAGAATCAACATTCATAGATACCAACACATACAGTTAGACAGAAAAAAAGTCCTTGTCCCTATACAACAAAAATAGTGCAAAACAAAACTTTGATATTGTGCAAGTAGTAGTGCTCAGTATTATTTAACTACAAGTGGGTAGATTCGTTGGCCTCATTACTGGCTCATAATCTTCAAAGTTAAAGTAACAATACCAGTAGACAAGAAGGCAGTTTTATTTCCAGTGTCTCACTACTGAGCTACAATGATAAGGCGGCCATGTTTTATTAAACATATAAAATGCAATGAAATGGTATAGTGTACAGAAATCATGTAAAATAGTGTGTTTTACATCTTAATGAGGACCTACTATGCAAAATTTACTTTAGCAGATGTTCAGTGTGGAGCAGTTTAATCAAGCAAATTAGCTTTTCCACCTAAAGTGACCTCACATAAGAAGATCCTTTAACCCCCACTTGTTGCTCAGCTCTGCTGTTTTCTGCTGAGGCGTAACTCAAGAGTGCCTACAGTAATTTACACAAATGGCATATTTTGTTAGAGGGAAGAAACAGAGGGAGTTTAAGCATTAAGGTTCAAGGTTCCAGGTTTTTATTTGTCAATGCCACCATATGTGCAGACATACAGAGGAATGGAATTTTTTTGTTTTTTTTCTTTCTTCTTCATCAAGTGTTTACGTTGTCAACGCAATATAGAAATTTAGAATAAAAATATCAAAAATCATCTTTAAGATCTAGATTAACAGTAAAATATGGGACCTTTAAAACATCTTTATTCCTTGTTATCCAATATTTAAGCATCAACCTAAGCACTTGATGTGAGAGAAGTCACTGACTAAGTCTTACAGAGTTTCTTGGGGGCGAGTCTGAGCCGCTGGCCCTCTTGGTCTTCTGAGCGAGAGACGTCCCGAACCGTAGCGCCTCGTACACAGGGTCCACCTTACTGCCGCATGCTGAGACAGAACAGGACACCTGTCAATCAAAACCCTCAGAAAATAAAGCAGCACTATTATTATTAAAAACGAATCTGATTTATACACATTTATACCACAGCGCTGTTGAATTCTTCAGTCTGATTGCTCAGACGGTGTTGAGTAATTCTCTATAACTGCAGATCTCGTAGTGAAGCTGCTAATTATCCTTCGTTAAGTAATACAGTACATTCTTGGGTAGTTTGTTAATAAATTAAAGTATGTAAGAGATTGCAAATTGCCCTGATATAAGAGGAATAAAATACTTCAGGACGTGCTGTTATGAGAAAATAATCAACACTGGAATCTTATTATTAAGTTCATGTGATCACACAGTGCTGTTGTTGATTATTTTCATATAAGAGCACAACGCCTGGTGTATTATTTCAGAGTTCAGCTTTGACATCAGTCATGATGGTCTGACATAAAACCTCTGACTCACCAATAGGCATGACTTCTTTAATGCAGCCAAACTGCTCCTGGATCAGCAGCGGGGAGCTGGAGTATCTCCGGAAGCCTTTAGGCTGCACAGACACAAACACACACACACACACACACACACACACGATAAGTACAGATATTTACAGATGTGACCTAGAACTGTTTTAATTGAAGCACTAATCAATATTTATGCAACTTATCTGTTATTCATTTTTCAAGAATTCACCATTTTATACTTCTTTATCTGTTAATCCTTCACTCCCTTCATCCACCCATCTTTTCATCCATACATTCTTACATTGTTCTGTAAGCCACCAGTTTATCCATCAGTTCATCATCCATACATCCACATTTTTACTTATCAATTTCTTCACCTACTCATCCATACATTATCCATGTATCCACTGCCACGCCATCTATTCATCCATCAATCCCTCTGTTTATTTAAACATTTATCCATCCATTCATTCATCCATCCATCCGTTTATTCATCAGTTCATCATACATACATCTGTATAGCCATTTACCCATCTATGTCTTTATCTATCAATTCATGCATCCACTGGCCCTCAACCTATCCATCTCTTTGTTTATCCATCCATGAATCCACTACCCATCTGTTCATCTGTTTCTTCATCCATCAATCCATCTGTTTATACAAAAAACTATTCATCCATTTGCACACAAATACATCCATCCATTCATTCACATATCTATCCATCACATTTTGCTAGCCATTCGTTTATCCATTTACCTATCCACCAATTAATCCATTCATCTGTCCGTCCATCTATCTAGCCATTTACCCACTCGTCTATTCATACATCATCCATTCATCCATCCATGCATCTACTGCCCCTCCATCTGTCAATCCATCTATTTACGCATCCATCAACTTGTCTCTATCCATTTATCAATACCTCTGTTTATTTATACAATTAGGCATCCATTTATACACTATTTATCTATCCATTTGTTTACTGATCCATTCATCTAGTTATAAATTGATGTACACATCAATCCATTCACAGATTCATCTACTTTATGATCGAACCATCCATCTTTGTTTATCCATCCATTTATCAACTAGTTTTGTTCCTCCATCAATCCTTCTGTTTTTGTCCATTAATCTATCTAGCCATTTAAACACTAATCCAGCCATCCGTTTATCTGTTTTCCTATCCATTCATTAATTTACACTCAATTAGTTCATCCACCTATCCATCAATTCCCCTGATTATCCAAACATCTATCCATCAATTTATACACTAATCCATCCATCCATCTTTCTACCTATCCATACATTCATTTATATAGCCAAATTATTCATCTGCCTATCCATCTTTTTAAACTCTCATCCATCATCATGCATTCATCGATTCACCATCTATCCTTTTTTTATTCCATCCACCCATCCATCCATCTGTCCATCCCATCAGAATGATGTGTGCAGTGTTGCACAGACACTGTGTTTTTATCAGGCTTTTTAAGAAGTGTCACATACTCAGTCAGGGTGAGAGAACACCCTGTTTGTCTTTCATTTTCTCTCTTATACACATACGCAGGCACACAAACACACACAGAGAGAGAGAGAGAGAGAGAGAGAGAGAGAGAGCAAAATAGAGAAACAGAGATGTAATCTCTCATGTATAAATCTGCTCATTAGCAAAAGGGGCATTTCCATTTGAAAAAAAAGAAAAAACAATCTGAGACTTTCATCTCTTCGCATGAAGGTGCACTTTAACCTCTACAAACGCCCCCGTCCCCCATACACCACACACCATGCCCACACACACCATGCCCACACACACAAACGCATGCACACTAACACACGCCAGCTACATCATTAATTCTGTTTCTTTGTGTCTAAGGGTATTTTCAATGCATCGCTAATACGCATGAATAGTTCAATATTAATATCAATTTATTAAAAAGCTTTTTCCTTTAATAGACTCTAATGGCAGACTCATAACTAAAAAGCTTTTTAAGATCCGATTTAATATTGGTCTGGAGAATTAGACATAATTATACGAGCAGGCATTTATTTTAATTTGTGTCTTTCTCGTGAAGCATAGCGAGCCGTTTTATCACGTTTACCGGCATCAGGTGGCGTCCTAATAAGGAAGCACTTGCCTATGAAGCCATACATGGTGCACACACACACACACATACACACACACACACACGGCTCTGGTCTTAACCTTACTAGTTGTTGTGTTGCCAAACTGAAGGCATAATCAACATCCTGCATCTGCTCTGATGGCCTCGAGTGAGGAGACAGGGGGCTAAATGACGGCTCTCTGCAGCGCCTCGAGCACCTCTTCACTCACACAGGCGTCGTGGTTAGAATGCAGCTCATTACAGGGAAACCTTACAGAACTGCTGTTTTTATCACACACTAATGAATGCAGAGGCGGCTCGGTGCTGAGAGACACACCAGTGTACAGGCTGTATTTAAACACGGTGTCACCGTGTCGAAGACGTAAATTAAACTGATTTACATTATTCACAGTCCTGAACTGGGGTCTTTATGATGCACGTCTTTATTTAGGCTCTGTAATGAATCCTAGGGTATGGCTGGTGTCAAACAAAACACACACACACATACACACACACAGAGAGAAAGAGAGAGAGAGAGAAAGAAAGAGAGAGAGGTAGCTTTTAGTCCTAAAAGTCAACTAATAATTGCAGAAAACAGAAATACGTTATGTTTTCTATAGCAGGTCGTGTTCGCAAATTAATGTTTGCAGAAGGAGTCTCCAATTTCAGCACTTTGTAAGAGTTTGAGGTAAAGCTGTAACTCTAAGAATGTCAGGAAAGGCTGGTGAGAATGTTTATAGCTGATATACATGTGAAGTGAGCACATGAACCAACAAGTTTCATAGAAATTCCACGTTATTACAAAGAATTTAAAAAAGTATAATTATGAAAAGTGCTATGGTTTGCACAGGACGCAACAATAAAGAATGTTCTTTTGCTGTTTTTTTTGTAAGGAGATTTTTTTTTTTTATGGAAGGAGTCTCCAGTTTCAGCATCAGAGGAAACCCTTAAAAAGTAACAGAATTTGTCACTTCATTTAGAACATGCTAAATCTTCATTTTTTTTTCATGCTAGTTTTTTTTTTTTTTGCAAGATTTATTTTTTTTTTCTCCTCATACAGTGCAACTCATGTCCAAACCCTATAGAGTTTGAAGAGTCCATCTGGTCCATCCTCATCGCTCAGGCCAAAAGAAATAAACACAGAATAAAAATAACAACTCGCCAAGTTAAGAGGAAACTGACCTCGAAGCATTGACTCTGCTGGGAGTTCTTTTTGTTTTTTTTTTAAACGTGACATCGTCAGCTGTCTACGTGAGCCGATAAATTCACTTAGGATTCTCATCTTAAGTAGAAAGTGAGATTATTACATGGCCAGAATTGTAGAGGTGTTGCTGTGGTTATACTATTAAACAGTAGGCGGAGCATTGTGGGATTTGTGCTTTACTTGGCAAGTCTGTTAAACTGCACAGCTTTCACTTCCAAACACATAGCTGATTTAAAAAAAAATAATCACATTTTATCAACATTTCAAAAGACCCATTTCATCTTTCATAAAGTTTATAAACTTCAATAAACAGTGACCCAATAATTATTAACAGAAACACCTGGCATGTATCAGGATGGAAAAACAGGCTTTATATGGACTTTTTTCATACACACATACTTCTATCTTGAGTTTATGTTTGTCCCTTGGGGAAATTTTTTACCTTCTGAGGCTTGATGTTTGACTTAGGGTCAAAAATAAAAATCTATGCATTTACAGTAGCCTAATGTTATCCGTCTAACAACTATCTTTCTTTTGCTGTTTTTAGTTCTTATGCATGCCATGTTGTACATGTAGACATTTTTGAGTGCACTTTCCATGTGAAATTGGATATTTCTATTTCTAAATTTTTATTTTCACTTTCTAATATATCCCATTTTTACCTAAATGAGTTTTTATATATAAGCAGTGAATACATTAACAATAACCACTAATAAAGCTTCATCTATCAGTAACATCTGTCTAGCTTTTATAATCTGTTTTTATTATTTAAATTATTACATTTTATTCTAATAATATGAACCTTTCATATACAGTACGAGTCAAACGTTTGGACACACCTTCTAATTTATTGCTTCTTTGTTCAGTGATTTTTACACTTTAGAACAATACTGAAGATTTTAAAACTATGAAATAACACATATGGCATTAGGTAATTGTAAGGTTTTTTCTAAAGTTACGTAGTAGGAGAGGCGAGTTGCTCGGTCTGTCCGCT
>JAOVVB010000002.1:24701697-24747979 GCA_028570985.1 Heterobranchus longifilis | reverse complement strand
ACTAATATATGAGATAGACTCATTACATGCAAAGCAAGATAGTTCAAGCCGTGATTTGTCATAATTGAGATGATTATAGCTTACAGCTCATGAAAACACCAAATCCACAATCTCAGAAAATTAGAATATTACATGCAATCATTAAAACAAGAATTGTACATAGAACATATCAGACCTCTGAAAAGTATAAGCATGCATATTACTCAGTACTTGATTTGGGCCCCTTTTGCAGCAATTACTCCTGCAATTACTGCAATTATAATTAATATTAATCTAAAAATAGATTTATTTGGTTTATTGTGATTTTATTGAAAAGAAAATAGTTGATACATTTAACTAGATTCAAGATATATGAACTTGCAAAGGTGTATTTGTTTGATGCTTTGATTAAATTTTAAATAATGTAAATGCTAAAATAATGCTTAAAATTAAGGGTGTTTAAAAACTGTTGACTAAAACAAAAGACAAAGTTCTACCTGTAATTTATACCAAAGATTAATTAATTATATAATTATGTTATTAACATGCCACATTGTTACATACACACTGAAATTAATAATAATAATAATAATAATAATAATAATAATACACAGACTCAATAATATCATAAAGTAATCTCTGATTAGTGCCATATTATTATTTCTTCACAAGATAATACACTTTGTGGTCAGCAGCAGCAGTCACCAGTCCCCCTGTGTAAGACACAGTAACAGATTGTATTACTTGTCGCCTGCTGTTTTCTGATTAGTGTGATGTTTGGAATCACACTTTGTTTGCAGGGAGCCAGAATACATCCACTGTGTGCTTAACGGTGTGTCTGACAGGGACAGCAGTGAAGGTCGTTCACCTGAATTTCACCTGCCGTGCTGTGCCGTTCACCTCATTAACAGTTCCAGTGCCTTTAATTGTGTATGTGCGTGTGTATAGAGAGAGAAAGTGATATGTGATAAGTTATGTCACTGATCTATTCTTAATAGCCTCGCCTGCCGTTCACCCGTGAAAAACAAAGTAGAACTGGAAGGAGCTAGAAACTCTCTGACACATAAACACACACATGGACGCACAAAAGATTTATTCAATTCAATTCAATTTTATTTGTATAGCGCTTTTAACAATTGTCATTGTCACAAAGCAGCTTTACATATTGAGACACATATGATAAATGTCCAGCAGTGCTAATTCACTTCAAAGGCCACTGCTGAGGCCACACCTCCTTCAAATGGACTGATAGGTTCAGAGGCCACACCTCCTTCACTTCAACTGACAGGTACAGAGGCCACACCTCCTTTACTGAAACTGAGGCACAGAGGCCACACCTCCTTCACTTAGACTGACAGGTGCAGAGGCCACACAACTTTCAATTGAACAAACAGGTGGAAGGGCCACACATCTGACCACACCTCCTTCACCTTATCTGACAGATTCAAAGGCCACACCTGCTTCACCTGGACTGACAGGTGCAGAGGCCACACCTGCTTCAAATGGACTGACAGGTGCAGAGGCCACACCCCTTTCAATTGAATAAACAGGTGTAGAGGCCACACCTCCACTTAGACTGACAGGTGCAGAGGCCACACCTGCTTCACCTGGACTGACAGGTACAGAGGCCACACCTGCTTCAAATGGACTGACAGGTGGAGAGGCCACACCCCTTTCAATTGAATAAACAAGTGTAGAGGCCACACCTCCACTTAGCCTGACAAGTGCAGAGGCCACACCTGCTTCACCTGGACTGACAGGTGCAGAGGCCACATGTCCTTTAAATAGCCTGACAGTTGCAAAGACCACACCCCTTTCAGTTGGATGGACAGGTACAAAGGCCACACCTCCTTCATTTCACAAGACAAGTGTAGAGGCCACACTGTAACTTAAACTGAATTTCCTTTACTGAAACTGAGAGACACAGAAACCACACCTTCTTCATATAAACTGACAAGTGGAGAGGCCACACCTCCTTCACTGAAACCGAAAGGCACAGAAGCCACACCTCCTTCATTTGAACTGACTGGTGCAGAGGCCACACCTCCTTTACTGGAACTGAAAGGTATAAACACCACTGCCCCTCTCTAGAGCCTGACAGATTTATAAGACCACGTCTCCTTCACTGAAAGTGACACCTGAGATCTACCACTTTCACTGAAAAGATAATAAATAAAATTTAAATAAATAATAAAACCAGTGCTGGTCATAGATAAATTTAAAAATGAGGATGTTTTTAGACTGTTGAGTCTGGTTCCTCTTAAGGTTTCTTTAAATTGCCATCTCGGTGAGTTTTTCCTTGTCACCAGCACCCTTGACTTGCTCATGAGGGACAATCTGATCATTTTGATTCATACATATTTTCTCACATTTCATACACATTTCAGTAATTTTTTTGGATTCTGTAAAGCTGCCTTGCGACAATGACCATTGTTAAAAGTGCTATTCAAATAAAATTGAATTGAATGAGTCTTTATCATACATTAAACATGTATATATATAGTAGTTGGTAAATTAACTTTAATGAATGAATAATGACTCCAAATAAGACCGATG
This sequence comes from Heterobranchus longifilis, assembly GCA_028570985.1. Classification (NCBI taxonomy): domain Eukaryota; kingdom Metazoa; phylum Chordata; class Actinopteri; order Siluriformes; family Clariidae; genus Heterobranchus; species Heterobranchus longifilis. The sequence continues at coordinate 24,745,444 of JAOVVB010000002.1, read as the reverse complement.
GTGTAAGAATGATGAATAGATGATTTTTAATTAGGATTTAAGAAAACCTTGTGTGTGACACTACAGAATGTTCAGGAACACATTTCCGTCTTCCACTTCCACACTGTATTGTCCTCTTTAGCTAACGCGCGTCCTGTCTCAGCGTTTCTCAGGCATGTAAGTAAATGTTTCCACTCAGAGGTTTCTTTAGTGGAGTGTAACTGATCTGATCAGTGCTGGTGTTGGGTGATGGACCATGATGCCTCGCTTTGCCTTAACGTTGATTTCTAATATTTCAGCTCTTCTTCAGGGCATCAATCCCTAAACTTACGTCCACCAATTAACCCTTAAGTTCCCCTAGTGGATACAGGTTTTTTTTTTAAACTGTGCTAGCTTTAAGTTCTTTAACTGTCACTTGTCAAGCTTTAAGCTCTAAGCTAGATACGCTACAGTACAAGCTGTTAAGAAACCCTAGCTGACTACACCAAAGATAGTTTGACAAATTGAGAAATATCAGCTGTGACAGTTTTATTGTAGTGTTGCTATGTCATCCTACACCACTACTTGGTGAAAAAGTAAGCTAGCTATTGAAAGGCAGCACAGTGACTTGGTGGTTAGCTTTGTCACCTTGCACCTCAAGGGTCAGGGATCGATTCCTGCCTCGGGGTCTGTGTGCGTGGAGTTTGCATGTTCTCCCCATGGTTGGTGGGTTTCCTCTGGGTACTCCAGTTTCTTCCCACAGTCAGAAGACATACAGTTAAGGCTAACTGGCTTTACCAAATTGGTCATAGTGAATGGATGACAATCAGGTGTCGAGCTGGCAACCCGACCCCTTAAGTAACTGCCACAGAAACAACAGATATACAGTATCTCCAGGGTGGAGAGTATCCGTTGTCGGATGTGCCGAATGGACCAAAAAAAGTTTTTTGAAAAGCTACATATTTCTGCCATGGTACTAAAATGTTATAAATTTAGTCTGTGTGTGTTAAAAAAAACAGTATTTATAACTATTAAAGACACTGTATGAAAAAAAATATTTGCCCAATTATTGAGTTCAGGTGTTTCAATCAGGCCCCTTATCCCCAGTGAAGGACAACTGTGGTAACAGTTTGGGAAAGATCCTTTTCTACTGTAACGTGACTGTACCCCAGTGCACAAAGCAAGGACTATAAAGACATGATGGTTTGATGAGTTTGGTGTGGAAAAACTTGACTAGCCCACACACAGAGCTCTGACCTCATGATGGCGATTCTTTTTAAACCAACAGGTAAGGATTGGCACTGAATAAACTTTGTGATGAGTGGTTAAAGTTAAGTCTACAGGCTACAGATTGGGTTTGTGGTGTGTGTGTGTGTGCATGTGCGTGTGTGCGCACGCGCATTCTCTACCCTATACGTCATCTCTAGTTTCTCCCTAGCATAAGGTTACTCAATAGTGGCTTTAATAGATTAAAGCCACTCTGAGCCCAAATGGAGACGAGGTCAGAAACATCGACTCGTCACACACTAAACACTGGCACACACTTGTAGACCTTCATTCAGGTGAGCTAGGAGGATGTATGAAAGAGTGCAAATGGGTGTGTATTTGGATGTGAGCGAACTGTGAGCAATTCTAGCTTGATGTTATTTAATCTGAATAAGGTGTGTGTGTGTGTCTGTGTGTGTGTGTGTGTGTGTGAGAGAGAGAGAGATAGAGCGAGAGAGAGAGCAGATGTCCCACAAGAATAGAAATATCTATGTTGACCTTGTGGAGATATTTGGCCAGTCACAATGAAGAAAACCGTATTTTAGTTTTTTTATTTAAAAAGAAACAGTGAGAATGTTTACTGAATTTAATGGGTAAATTTACATGTGGATATAGCATTGCATTTTGTTTCTTCATTTGTAGCTATGAATTTAACTATTTAATATAATATATAAGAATAAAAATTGGGACATATTATATCTTTTCTGTATAAGAACATCTCTCTTAATCAGTGACATATTAAAAGAACCTCATCACTGAATTAATTAGTTTATAGCTTATATAAATAGCTTATATAAACATTTACAGCTGCTTACAGCTGTGCAAATACTGGAGCTAAATTCAAAGTGCTGGCTAAAATCAGGCAAAAAAAAAAAACTACACTAGAAAACCAGACTCATTGAAACTGTAAACCAGAAACTAGAACAAGAAGCATAAACATGACAAGGAACTAGGACAAGGTTCACGGTAACATGCCTTAGTAATGTAGTTAGTCTGTGACAAACGGAAAGTGACAGGATCTAAAACACCCACAACAAGAGACTGACAGAGATTGGATTAGGAGTGACACGGGTGTGGGTAAGTCTGATGATCTGAATCAGATAGGGTCAGGGACTGAGATGGAGACAGCAGGGCAGGAGCAGCGACTGGGGCAGTAATGAGATGGAACAAGAACAGGTAGAAGTACTGTACAGCGATAGACATGTATTGTTGGAGGCTTGCAATGTTGCTGCAACACTGGCTTTTCAACACATTTAGCAGGTTTACTGGACATTGAGTCTTGGAGAACAGAGACTTTAGTAACAAAGACTGAAGCCATTGGAACTTTGTTTGCAATTTCAGAGACACTCGGAGGGTAATTCTAGAATGGAGCTCAAGAACCACAGGGAATAAATGCTGGGAACAGTGGGTCATTGGATGGCTTGGGAGAGAAGAGCGTTGACTGGGACATCAAGAACTTTGGGTGGGCAATCTTGGGACTTAAGGGTAAAGACAACAGAGGATATACAGTAGTAGCAATTGGGAAGTATGGCTGGGACCACAGGACTGTTGGAAGGTAAAGTTGATTTCACAAGACAATTTGAAGGGTGGATATAGGTAACCTGTGGGTCGGCTGGTAAAAAATAGAGTTTGGGAAATGAGACTGGGGCTACAGGTTTATTGAGAGATAAAGTTGCGGTTACAAGTTCACTTTCTTCATCAAAACCATTTGTTTTTTTCTCTTTAATTTGACTGTTCATCCATATTTCAGATTATCCATACTCTCATTCCTTGGGTGTTATAATAAGGTGATGCTAATATTAATTTGTATAAGTTAATATTGACTTCTATGTAGCGTTAATATAATGTTGATTTGTAAATGTTTATGTTGATTGGTAAAAGTCAATATTTAGTTCTCTTTCGCTCCATATTGTAACTGCCCGATTCAGCAGATGAGCAGGCATACCAAGACCTTCCAAGAGTCACATGGTGACATACTGTATAATACAGTTTTTGCAATTAATTTTTCTATACAGCCATTTTTATTTTTGCTTTTTCTTGCTTCATAACTTGTGGCTACATGTATAGTGCTAGGGATGGCTAGTTCTCATGTTTCCTCATGTCTTATTTCTTAGTGAGTGCACTTAAAAAAAAAAAATAAAACACTCCTTCCTGGGGCAGATATCATGTCCCAAAAGCAGTGGACAGATTTGACACCAGCAGCTCCATCACCTAGGCCTGTGGTTTTACTGTCTCTGAACAATTTGCAAAAGGAGATCTGATGTTAGGTAAAAGCTATGTGTCTGGTGCACTGGCTGAAAATCCTCTGACTGCTAGACAGTGACATGCCCCCATCTCTGTCCATAAAGAATGTGGATGGCATTCATCTGGGGGCGCACATTAATACCCTTTCCAAAAGAATATAAGTGCCTCCATCTAACACAATTTCCTAAAACCTAAAGATGAGCCTATGCAAACTGCATTGGTCAAAAAGAGATTTGCAACACACATCCTGCATGCATAGCTCCATTACCCAATGGAAGTGTTCAGTGTAGGCAGGTCTATAGGTTTCTATGTTTCTTGCTATGCTTAATATGAGCCCTATAAGAGGATTTAAACTTCAGGTATCAGACCAACTATCTGCCAAAGATAAATGACAAGGTACCATGTGGTCTGTTGTCTATATGGAGGCTGGGTCACTGGTGGGCATCTTCACCAAGTGCAATACTGTAGATAGAATAGGCTAGAATCCCAGCTTGTTCCATGAGATTCCACTCTACTGTATAAGGAGCCGGTTATTCTCCAAGACATTAATTAGACCCTCCTCAAGACGTCTATGATGTTCACAGTGGTATAAGTGTGGCATTTGTCTCCTTTCATGTGTTCATCTAAAGATGTGTTTGTTCCTTATGACATTTTTGGCATGTATTCAATTATCAAGGTGACTTGGGCAGTTCGGACGGGTGAAATAGAATGCTAGTAACATAAGAAGCCTGTATCATCCCTGGATTACTACCAGAATTTCTTGTCATTTAGAATCTCACTAGAAAGCAGGAGGATTTCAGGGAAATATGGCTGCAAAATTCATTGTGTATACTGCATCAAACCACACTACTTGACTACATTGTTGGAAGGTCTCTGCAAACGTCACTTTCTCTATTTTTTCCTCTCTAGCTAACTCTCTATTCTTTCTCACTTCACCTCCTTCTCTTTTACAGCAATCTAATCTATAGGACATGGGTCATGATTCTTTGACCGTGCTATTTTTGGTTGATGGATATCTCTTAGTTTCACATGGCAAGATTTGAGGAAGGACAATTTTCTTAGCACACTTACAGTATCAGTCTGCCTAGAATGCTAACATGCCCAAATCAAGTTTTGATTGTCCTATGTTGCAAGACAGATATATTCATTTTCCTTCTTTGTCTTTATTTGCAGGACTCAAATCTTCAAATTTTCCACAATGTGATGAGTATTGCTTTGAAGCTCAGCGGTGAAGTTCTAGTTGAGAACTTAAGCCATAATCTAGCTTCATTAGAGGTCTGAAATCTGACATCAAGCTCACAGATGACTGTCCAAGCTGAGAGAATGGAAGTGGCATTAGTTGACTTTGAGAAGTTGGAAAACATGAAAAGTAATGTAGATGACCCAAATTACTCCAATGACAAAGCAGTTTTGACTGGGGATATGCCAGAAATGGGGCTGGGCTCCAATGTCAACCATGTCATGTGTACCCCAAATATGTCTTCCCACCAAGAGAAAAGTCAGATTATGAGGGAGCCACTGTCCCCCTCCATACCACCCCCAACCACAAGAGGGCGTCCTAGCTGTGCTAGCCTGGTATCCAACTGGAAACTCTTATTAAACATGGAAGGCTCTCAGGGTGACAGTACATTCAACAAACTGGCTAAAGAATCCTATGAGGATATATTTATGTACAAGAAAGACATCGAGGATGGTGAGCAGAAAGTCATCATCAATATTGCTGGTCTTCGTTTTGAAACACGACTCAAAACCTTAGACCAATTCCCTGATACTTTGCTAGGTGATCCCTTTAAAAGAATGGAATACTTTGATCCAATGAGAAATGAATATTTCTTTGATCGTAATCGTCCAAGCTTTGATGGAATTCTGTACTATTACCAGTCAGGTGGAAAGATCCGCAGACCTGCGAACGTTCCCTTAGATATTTTTGCAGATGAGATACATTTCTACCAGCTGGGAAATGAAGCAATGGAGCAGTTCCGTGAAGAAGAAGGCTTTATTAAGGAACCAGAGGTTCCTCTACCATCAAATGAGATCTATAGACAGTTCTGGTTGCTCTTTGAGTACCCTGAGAGCTCAAATGCAGCTCGTGGAGTTGCTCTGGTCTCACTTATTGTGATTATTGTATCCATCATTATTTTTTGCATGGAAACTCTTCCAGAGTTCCGTGATGACTTTGAGGTCTTTCAAGCTATTGGACTTCCAATCAATCGTACAACGAGTGCTGGATTTCCTTCACCACGTGCCACTTCCAAAACCATTAGCACCACTTTTACTGACCCTTTCTTCATTATTGAGACAGCCTGCATCATCTGGTTTGTCTTTGAGATTGTTGTCCGCTTCCTGGTTTGCCCAAGCAAACGCAAGTTCTTCAACAACATTATGAATGTTATTGACCTTATCTCGATCATCCCATATTTTGTCACTTTTGTAACTGAGCTGGCAGCCGTGACCAATACTAATACTGGAGGACAGAACATGTCTTTGGCCATTCTTCGAATAATCAGATTAGTGAGAGTGTTCAGGATCTTCAAGCTATCGCGTCATTCCAAAGGTCTTCAGATTTTGGGTCAGACACTCAAGGCCAGCATGAGGGAACTGGGCTTGCTCATCTTTTTTCTCTTCATCGGAGTTATACTCTTCTCCAGTGCCATCTACTTCGTTGAGGTGGATGACCCCAACACACAATTCGGTAGCATCCCTGATGGATTCTGGTGGGCTGTTGTCACCATGACCACAGTGGGATATGGAGACATGTGTCCCATTACACTCGGAGGAAAAATAGTCGGCACACTGTGTGCCATTGCTGGGGTTTTGACCATCGCCTTGCCTGTGCCTGTCATTGTGTCCAACTTCAACTACTTCTATCACCGGGAGACGGAGCAGGATGACAAAAAGCAGATATCTGATGATTCTCAAAAATTAGGGAATGCCACAAATCATGGCAGTAACTCATCTCTGAATAAGATAAATGAGAACTCTGAAGGTAGAAAAGCATGATACTGAAACATAATGCTATGTCAATTTGTGTTAGTATTAATATTATATTTTGTGCTAGAACAATACAATTGTTGGCATTATTTTTGACTGGCCTCTAAAAAGTTTTGAATAATCTGTAGCAGTATTTTGAATAATCTGTAGCAGGACTTAATGACTATGCTTTTCATGAATATGCTTTTCAGTAGTGGCAGATGTTAGGCTCACACACCAAAAATATAATAATTCCATTAAGATGCTACCTCATGAAGCCTATATCTGCAATTCCTTACAACATACCATATTAGATATAATTCGTCAGATAAGCATGAGACCATAAGATCGATGTACGGTACTGTGCAAAAGTCTTAGGCATCTTTAGTACAAATTTTGTTATACAGTACATGCTTCCCATGTCTGCACTATTACACATAAAACTGTTCATTATTTCTAAAGATAACTCAAGAATTTAATAAATAAAGAACATTACAGAATAATATTTTCATGCATGTAAAGAAAGCAACATATTACATGACAGATCAGTTTGCAGATGAAAAAAAAAAAAATAATAATAATGTAGGCTCCTGGGTTTACAAATAAAATATGACAAATTTCCTGGAAAAACTCTGGCATGATCTCCAGCACAAAAAAAACCTAACAGCTGTTTTACTTATAAAACTGCACAAATCTATTTTTAACACCACTGGTTATTTTTAAGTAAAGAATGTACACACTAAATATTGGACATCTTCATTTTATTACTCTTTGGTGACCTTTATAAATGTTTCTTTCATGTAGAAACGTTTTCAAAGCTTTTGTATGTTTGCACAGTCCTGTAAGTTAGCTACAGCTGTGTGTGCTGAGTGTGCTGGAGAATATGAGTTCTTCTGGTAACTTTGTCACACTTGCTGCTTTCTATTTTTTACAATAATTTTTTAAATCTCCATCTAAAAACTGGTCTGTCAGATAATAATTCACCCTCTCTACAGACATGCAAATATTCTTCTGTAATGCTATTAATTTTTACGTTATGTATGGAAGTAGTGAATGGGTTTGTACATAAAAATACAGACATGATAAACATATATAACAAAAAGTACCAATTTTTTTTTACTAATGATAATATGATGCCTAAGACTTTTGCGAAATACTGTACAGTATATGACTGTATACTTACCACAATCTAAGCAATGTGAAACAAACCTGATAGATAGATAGATAGATAGATAGATAGATAGATAGATACTTAAAATATACTGTACTTGCCATTAAACTACATCAGTGATCTTGAAAACTGCAAAAACTGTCAAGAAAACTGTAAAAACAAACAAAGAAACAAACATAAATTTCATCTGTAAAAATGTCTTTGTTAATTTCCATCAACATTTAGATGTAGCTGAATTCCATCTTAAGGGCTGGTCCATGATTTTATGCACGTGAACTGTATACTTCAGGAAAACAACTTACCCACAATACCTTTTTACAGTATGAAGTTGTATTAAAAGTGCAATAAAATATGTTGCTCTTAAAATCTAATGTTTGATTGTCTAAGCGTTTTATATATCCAACTTCTCTATTTGTACATGGCAACTGATGGAATGACATCAATTGATTTGGGAATCTGAGGATCTGGGATCAAGCCCTGCTGTCTGTGGCAACCCATGAGAGGGTTGTGACAGGATGGGCATCCGGTGTAAAACATGTGCGATGTTGTATGATGGTCCCTTGTGGTGACCCCTTGATATGAGCAGCCGAAAGAAAGCTTTTTATGTTCACTTTGAATAAAAAACAAAACAAAACAAAACAGATGCACACTTCGGGCTCACACTTTCTCTGAAGAGGCAAAGCGGTGCACTTTGTTTTACGATAGCTCTCTGTCATTCCTTGGATTTGAACCTACATCAGCTAAGTGTCAAATTGACCTCTAGAATGTTATTGAACCTGTGAGTGACACGAAAATCAAAGACGTGGCACTTAAGTAGTCGACCTGCAGGCTTTCATTTCCTTTCTTGTCATTAATGCTGGTGTCATTCAGTAATTGTGATCCAGGCAGGTCTGATGTCAGTGTAAGGGTGATCCCTTACAGCTTTGGAGAACTCCCCTTTGGAAACTCCCTCTCTCTTTCTCCAAATGTGTGTGTGTGTGTGTGTGTGTGTGTGTGTGTGTGTGTCTGTTATATAGAACACATTACCAATAAGCACTGTCTCAGATTTCTTTGTAACATGAACATCCACGCTTTTTCATACTCCATCACTCCATTCTTTCTGTCTGTCCACCCAAAACGGTCTGGCTCACCCTCAGAGACACGCTGATACACTCTTTGGCACATTAAGCCTGGAAAGACAAGTCTAATGGTGTATTCACTGCTGCACTATTTGCCTTGTACAGTCTTTATATTGTACTGTATATTTGATTTAAGTGTTGAGATGAAGTTTAACCGTTGTAACTATTTAAAAAATGTAACTTCTCAATGCCAGTGCATTTTGTGCATCAAGTGACAAGCTCGAGATTTTGTTAGAAAAGAAATAATTTATCGATCTTTTAATAAAATTGTATGTAAATGTTTGCCTACGCCAAACCAAACTACCAGATTTTCAACATACTCATATGTACAGTAGATGTTGATCATACAAGAAGTGCACAGCTCATTTGCATTTAGCTACAAAACTCCAAAAAAGGTCAAAACAACTGGGAGTGCAAAATAATCAGGGGTAAGACTGAGATATAAAAGTGGAAATTATTTTGACTCACTTCCACACCAATAAAGTAATATTGAATAATATATTACTAAACATTATAAAATGTTATTAAATGCTACGATTTATACTATAGTATTTCTTGTACTCTTGCAAGTATTAGACCTTGATTAAAATCAAGCGCGTCCTGCTGTTGCACCGGCTACAACATGTGCGCCGTGAAACCCCTATGCATTATTGATGCTGCTGAGAGCCGTCCAGCGTCTCCTGTGCCAGTCAAGCACCAAAAATAACATAAAGATTCACACAGATACAAAAGTTTCCATTAAAGTATCTTTTTTTTTTATAGAAAGACTGCGATTCATGCAACTTTAATTAAAAACAAACAAACCCTGAACTGTATAGAATGCTGATAGGAATTTCGAAGGATATGCTGAGCAAGACATTTTACTGTACATGTGTACTGTATATTTGAAAGTAGACTGACTGTTGATCATTTATTATTTTTCTAGAACAGCACACCCAGTAGTTATATTGACTGTATATGACATGACTTTGTCAACAATTATATTTTTGAATTTGTAAGACAACAGGTTGTCAATCTTTTAAACTCACTCACTCACTCACTCACTCACTCACTCATCTTTTATACGCGTTTATCCTGTATTCAGGGTCTTGGGGGGCCTGGAGCCTATCCCAGGATACTTAGGGCATAAGGTGGGTTACACCCTGGGCAGGGTGCCAATCCATCGCAGGGCAAACACACATATACATACACATTCACACACTACGGGCAATTTGGGAAAACCTATTAGCCTAATCTGCATGTCTTTGGACTGTGGGAGGAAACCAGAGTACCCGGAGGAACATGCAAACTCTGGAGGTGCAAGGCGACAATGCTAACCACTACAACACGTCCGATCTTTTAAACTGTTATAGAAATAAATAAATAAATAAATAAATAAGTTATTAAAGGAAATCCTCCTCCTTCCTGTAAATACTGGACTGAAATGTGACTACACACCGTTGGTCCTATTGTCCCAATGGTAAATGGTTGAACACTTAACTGCTTGGCAAATATATATACACGCGTGCATGAATAAGAGTCTCGTTTGTAATAGAAACGTTCAGTGTACAGTATGTCCCCCAATGATGGAATTAACGTTCTTCCCTTCACAGAATTGTTGAAATCTAAAAGTTAGTCTTCACCTTCTTTCTTAATAATTAACCCACCGGAGTTGGGTTCAACTCTGAATTATTCACCTGGGTGACCTGAAGGTGACATGGTGCTTCCTAAGCTATATCCCCTTCTGGAAGAAGCTGAAAGACACAGGATCTTTTCGATAAGGCCCACTTTTTTTCCTGTCTCACGGTCACTTAAGGTAGTTTAGGACGAATCTGTCCTTAGTGGTGCATTGTGTAAGTTAAGATTGAGTTTCACCAGGCAGATTGAATTCTTCTGTGACAGACAGCTCCTGTTATCAAATTGTCAAAGCGGTTCGAGGTTATCACAGTTGGTCAGAACTGGAAAAACTGTTGGTTTGAATTGGTTCTGGAAATTCATTTTAATTTGAGGATTTTTTTTTTTTCAGTAAAAGTTGGAAGCAAGGCCAGTTTTATCCTAATGTGATGTCATTAAGAAACAACAACATACAGTATATGGGACTGTTCATGGTTTATTCTCCTCGCCTTTTGGCTACATTGCACAGGCAAGAATTTAAAACTACTTTCACCCTGGTAAAGATACAGAATTGTTATTAGGCTGCCATAAACATCTCTGACGTGTATTGTGTTAGAAACTGTCGTGACAAAAACCTGACATTCTGAGCCTCAGAGCCTGATGGAGCAAACACCGCTGCTTCATGACAAGAACTTTGCTCCTTATTTTGACCAAAGTTGAAGAAGAACTTGGTATTTATCACCTATGAAAAAAAAAAGCACGATTATAGTTTTAACTACGTTGAATTATGAGCAATATGTAGTCACTATATATTCTTAAATACTATTTAAAATTTATTATAAAATACTGTCACAAGCACCGGTTGTGCTGCATTTGGTAGCCATGACGTCTTTCAATATTCATGACAGTTATATTTTGAAAGAAAATGAAGGAGAGAGATAATGTTACAACACTCAGGAGCCTTGCAAGCTCTTTGTATACAAAATATATGAGATACAAGTCATGTTCTTCAACAAGATTTCTGAACTTCAGTTTATTGATGTCTGATCAGATGATATCCCTGCACCTGGCAAACTTACTGTAAGTAAGTAAGTAAGTAAGTAAGTGAGTGAGTGAGTGAGTGAGTGCGTAAGTAAGTAAGTAAGTAAGTAAGTAAGTAAGTAAGTAAGTAAGTAAGTAAGTAAGTAAATGAATAAATAAAAAAAGTGATGGATGTCCAGGTATAAAGTCACATTTATTTAGGGTTAGTTTTTTTGTTGTTGTTATTGTTTTTTTTACTTATACAGAATAGATAAATGTGGTATAATGATCAATCAATTTATAATATTTGTTTAATAAATAAAATTCTTTTCTCATTTTTGGCAAGTTTTTGGCTCTCATTTTTAGACATTTTAGTCACTCAAGCATAAAAATATGAAATTATATGAAATGAAATGGAACTACTTTTTAGAAAAACATTTGTTCTTTGTTTGAACACTAGGTGTCACTAAAGTTCAACCCAAGAGTGAAATTCAAAGTTTAGATTCTGGATGGATAGGATCAAGAATGAGTTTATCAGAGGGACAACCCATGTGAGATGTTTTGGAGATAAAGTCAGAGAGGCCAGATTGAGGTGGTTGGGACATGTTCAGAGGAGAGATGGTGAATATATCGGTAGAAGGATGCTGAGGTTGGAACTGCCAGGCAGGAGGTCTAGAGGAAGACCAAAGAGGAGATTTATGGATGCAGTGAGAGAGGACATGAAGTTAGTTGGGGTGAGAGAAGAGGAAGCAGAGGATAGGGTTAGGTGGAGGCAGATGATTTGCTGTGGCGACCCCTGAAAGGGATTAGCCGAAAGGCAAAGGAAGAAGAAGACTTACAGTATAAGAAAGAAAGCAATATGATTTTCTGTGTTGTTTCATCAATTTATGTTGACAAACTTATGCAATATTGGACACCAATCCACATCTCAAAAGATTTATGCAATCAATCATTTTCTTAAACTAAACTTAAACTAAATCACACCATAAGCATCCTGTAAATGCAATAAACAAAACTTAATAAATAATAAACAAGAAGTCTAATTAACCAAGTCTGGTCAAGTTTGGATTCAGGATATTGCACAATTTTAAACAATGCATGTACGCTGCCTGGCCAAAAAAAAAACAAAAAAAACTTTTGCACACTTTTGTTACATTCTTTTACCAATTCACCACTGATTATTGTCATGGCCAGTTCATGTGTGAAAATGATTCCTCATGCCCTCAGAACTCTTTGACAACTTGAATCCTGGGATATGGAGAAGAACTCCATAGATGCGATAACCTGGTGATTCAGTACATTCAGGTGGTCAGCTGACATTTTATTGCCACATAACCTTGCTGAGCCTAGACCGAAAGACTGAAGCAACTCGAGATCATAACACTGCCTCCAGAGGCTTGTACAGTGGACACTATGCATGATGGGTGCATCACTTCATGCGCTCCCCCTCCACATGACCTTATCCATCGCTCTAAACTCCAATCTTTAAGCCTCTAGCAAATTGAAGCCTTTTTTCCCCCCTGATGATTCTCACTAAACAAGTGGTTTCCTTGTGGACACACAACTGTTTTAGTCCCAATCCTGTGATTTCTCATCACATCGTGTGTTTGAAATTGTTCTTACTTTCACAGTTACTGGCACATTTTGTTTGTTTGTTTGTTTGTTTGTTTTTACCATATTTCTTCCACAAAGTTGATGGTTCAGCACTATCCTTCCAGCTATTAATAATGTGTTAGACAGTTTTTAAACCTTCTGATAGACCAACTTTTTCCCCATTTAGATTTTGTATTAAGCTGATATGTGTAGGACATTTTTACTAACACGTACATGGCAGGTCACAAAGTACACAACAATATAAATGTTTTCAAATATCTAAATAACTAATGAGTTACTCATCACTATTAAAGTATTAATTTAAAAGTATATGAACACCTGGCTATCACACCTATCTGAGATTTTTTCATTACTCCAAAGTATAATGAAGTCATTAACTTAAACGATATTTATACTTATCCTGTTATTTACTTCAAGTCATCCTCAAGGTGACACTGGTATGACTTCAGTGTTAAACCACTGACAGTTCAGTAAGGAAAAGTGATAGCACAATATCAACGTCATTGTAACATTTTTAACATGCCGTGATATGTTTCTTCTCCCCAGCTATAATTACTTGCAGACGCGGAGCCCTGGTCTGGACCAATTAACAGAGATAGTGAAGAGTAGCCTGAGTCAAAGGTTTGTATTCAGTCCATCCACTGCTGAGAGGAAGCCGTACATTGCTGTGGATACCTACACACCTCCTCCACAGGAGCAAAATGATAACCGCATCCGGAGTGACTTTGTGGTGCATCAGGTTACTGTCCAAGTCCCCTTCCAGATTGAGGTTTTGTTTGAATCTGGAAGTTTCCATGACCGACCCAACCAGCTGAAGGGCTCGGTGTTGACTGAGGAGATTACGAGACTGAAGTTGTCTTATAACGAAAAGTTTGAGGAAACATTTGGACTTCAGGCCAAAGGGTTTACTCCAGCCCAGGTGAGGTTTGCCAAGGCTGCTTTAAGCAATATGCTTGGTGGCATGGGCTACTTTTTTGGACAATCGGTGGTGCAGTCAAGGTATAACGAGCACCCCGTGCTCTACCCTGAAGGTGCCTTGTTCACCGCAGTACCCTCGCGCTCCTTCTTCCCGAGGGGTTTCCTGTGGGATGAGGGCTTTCACCAGCTCCTGATCAGCAAGTGGGATCCTCAAGTGACGCGTGAGGCTGTTGCTCACTGGTTGGATTTGATTAATGTGGATGGTTGGATCCCACGTGAGCAGATCCTGGGTGATGAGGCGCTCAGCAAGGTTCCTGCAGAGTTTGTGGTGCAGCGCACTGAAAATGCAAATCCACCTACATTCTTCCTAGTTCTGGAGGAGTTTCTGGAGCAGCTTGAGGCACATACAGGTACACCACATTTTCGTGAAACTCTAACTTTTCTCCGAAGGCTGTATCCCCGACTGCAGGCATGGTTTGGATGGTATAACACCACTCAAGCTGGACCCTTGCCCAACTCTTATCGTTGGCGTGGCAGGGACAAAGACACCAACCAGTTCCTCAACCCTAAGACCTTGACTTCTGGGCTGGATGACTACCCACGCGCATCACATCCTTCAGAAGATGAAAGACATGTGGACTTGCACTGTTGGATGGTACTTGCATCACGGACCATGATGAGCATATCACAATTGCTTGGCGAACCCCATCAGGAATACGAGCGCACCTACCTGGCCCTCAACAAACTTCTAAGTGAATTGCACTGGTCTGAGCAGCATTATGCCTTCTGCGACTATGGTAACCACACTCGAGCTGTGTCACTACAGCAAGAGCAGGTTGATGTGCCACCTGGAGGGACGAAGCAGGAGGAGCCAGTAATGCGTCTAGTGCGGTCAGTTCGCAAACCCCCTAAGCTTCAGTATGTGGATGCACTTGGATATGTTAGTCTATTTCCATTCTTGCTTCAAATCTTAAACCCTGACTCCCAAAAATTAAAGTACATTTTGCATGACATTCGGGATTCTGATCACTTGTGGACATCATACGGTTTGCGTTCACTTTCCCGTTCAGATCCAAATTATATGAAGCGCAATACAGAACATGATGCCCCCTACTGGCGTGGTGCTGTATGGATCAATATCAACTACCTGGCACTAAAGGGCCTACACTATTACAGCAGTATAGAAGGACCATACAAAGAGAAGGCTGCTGGTCTTTATCAAGAGCTCAGAACTAATGTCATCAATAACATGTTCAAACAGTACCAAGAAACTGGCTATATCTGGCAACATTACAGTGACAGCACAGGTGAGGGACAGGGTAGCCACCCTTTCACAGGCTGGTCTTCCCTGATTGTTCTCATCATGGCGGAAGAGTACTGATACCCCTTTTGCATATTCTGTATTCATAATATCAAAAGGTGCTGATATTTATGCTTTTTAGGAGCCTAAAATTTCAACAAAACTGGTTTAATGTGACAATTTGTGCTCAGGTATGAATTTAAACTTGATGTAAGATAAGGTAAAGGAAGGATTCTGTTTTGGAATTCTGGTGCACTCTGAAGAATAAATTAATCCCTACTTGCAAGTTCCTGTTTTGTTTTTATTTGATTGAATTTTGCATTGAAAATTGAAAGAACCACAACCTCAACAAAAACCACTTCAAACTAGAATGTTTAAAGGTTGTCAAATAGCCCTTAAGCAGGTGATAAAGTAGACGTCAACCAGCCATTTTTTTTTTCTTGTGGCACATTGTTTCCATGGAGAGCCATTGTGGTAGAGATGCAATTCACAAGATTATAATACAATGCTTTTTAAAAAGAAGCTCTGTACATCCTCTGTGCTTTGCACTAAAACATCTCTTTTGGTAAACTTTTTCTATCTCAGTTCTCAGTATTTTCTTTCATACGACCGTGATGTTCACATGCCCGCACCACAGAGGGTCAAGGCACCATCTCTTTCATGCCTCTAGTTTGAATAGATGCAGAGGCAGAGCTTTGCTGCAGGAGGGTTACAGTACTATAAATAGGCCTCCTTTCTGGCAGCTCAGCTGCAGCTTTTAAACGGCTAAAATAACTAGAATGCCATGTTTCCTCCCAGCTTCATATTATCAGCTACTGTATCATGTTGAAACCATCCATTACACATGTCCTTTCTTGTGTCATCCTCTGGTCTAACAGACACCGTCCATTTATCAAAGATATCATCGTTGATGGTTTATGCATTGTATTAGTTAGACATTCTGCAGCCACCCCTGTTTTTTGTACCAGCAACCCCCTGAACCCTGAATTACTTACTAACTGCTTGAATTTTTCACATAAATTAAACCACCCAACATAAAATGGGTATCATGGGCGCAATAAGATACAAGTTCAACTCACAAGCTCTATTCACATCCCCTCACTCATTCGTGCAGAAACCAGCCCCCATTTGAAATGCGTGTCTCTGCTTTTGTAGTATGTGCCTGATCGGTGTGACTAAAGCAGGCATTGCGCAATCGCTGTCCTCTTCCAAAGACTCGTTCTCACCGAGCAATGGGATAATAGCCAAAACAGCATTAGTAGGATCTAACACGCAGGCATAAATAATGAGTCAGAGGGGCTTCATTTGCGCATTGATGAGATCCTGAACTTGCCTCTTTTGATCAGAGCATTTGGGCTAAATCTGTATGAGTCAATCCATGGGGGAACAGTCAATGACTGCCGATAGGCCAATTAATGCATCACATACCCAAAGCTCTTTTCATTGAACACAGACAGAGTGTATTGGAGGGTAAAACTATGCAGGGGCAAATATACAGGATGACCCTCAGTGGTGGGGCATTCGAGTCAAACCGGGACTTGTGAATGAAGGAGTAAAACTGATTGATGTTTACAGCAGACTTCAAGCATAGTACGGTAATGAGTCTCTTAGACACAGTAAAACATTTTGAATGGTGCAAATATTTCAAAGAAGGCTGTATGTCTGCGAATGATTATTCTGGCCGGCGTGGCTCCGAGGCCACTGCCGACATTCCTGCGAACATTCAGCGAGTGGAATGCCTGATCCTTGAAAATTGACTGGTCGCCAGCTTGTGAAAGAGATGTATCTGGCTGTGGGAACTGTACACATAATCATTCACCAACACCTCTTGCACATTATAGGAACTCGGCTGGGAGTTATTGCCACATGCTCTGTACAGTCCTGACCTCGCTCAAAGCCATTTCCATATTTTTTGGCCATTAAAGGAGTTCCTGGGAGGCTAAAGTTTCAGATGTCGAATCAATGGACACTGAAGTGAAATGCTGGGATAAATGTATTAGTGTCTCAGAACTGTGTTCTGTTATTCTGCACAATTAAAAATCGACTTGTCCATTTGCAGGGCAGACTTATTCATACAACGGAGATTTAGAGTTTCCAGTTAAGATGTTCGTTTGGGAGGTAGATGGAAACCAGTAGAAGCCCTCATGTAACTGTCTTAGCTGCAATGGGTGGGCCGATATCATACTAAACCCTATGAATTAGGACTTGGTTGTTACTCAAGTTCAAATACATGTAAAGGCAGGTGAGCAAATACTTTTTGCAGTATGTAAGAACATGAAAAATTCTGAATTCATGAATGAATTCCTTAATAATTATGTTACTATAACATAATCCTCTAGTTCCATGGCGATGCAAATGCTTTTTGTCACAAGTAGAATTTCTAATACTGTGTGGTAAAGTGGGCGGCGTGGTGGCTTAGTGGTTAGCACTGTGGCCTTGCACCTCCAGGGCCCAGGTTTGATTCCTGCCTCAGGGTGTGTGTGTGTGGAATTCACATGTTCTCCCTGTGCTTGGTGAGTTTCTTCCCACAGTCCAAAGACATGCAGATTAGACTAATTGGTGTTCCCAAATTGCCCGTAGCATGTGAATGCACATATGAATGTTGACCATCGGCCTGCATGGCCCCTACTTGGACTACAGAGGTTTCTACCTGGATGAATGGTTCTAAAGTTAACAAAAACACTTGTGGTTGTTCTTTTTATTGCTAAGTAAACCATATCATATTCATCTTTGATGAATATTGTGCCATGTTACGAATTTGGACATTTGCTGATGCCTCTCAAATTGCATACAAGCATCATTGACAATATGCCAAATTATTGGTATACTCCTATTGAGTACAATGAAAACCTAAGCACTATGTTCTTGTTGCTTTACATTTGTAATTAATATTTAAATGGGAAATGAGGCAAAGATGCTGGCACTGTTTTTGATATGTAATGTTAATGCCACTGACATACAAAATCCAATACCATTTGCACATGTATAAATTGTTCTGGATTTAGTTTGATACCATATGCCACTGACAAAGAAAACTCCACAGTATTTGTTCACTGATTAGTGTTATTTTATGAAATACACTTTGTAAATTTAATTTGACCTGAAGGAATGCAAGTGGAATTATTAGGACAGAACGTTTCAAGTGTTTTTCCACTTGTATAGCTGTTAAAAACTGTTATGATACGGGACTTAGTTGCATTCTTGGACAGATATTTAAACAGTAATAGGCAGTTCCTGAGGAAACTAGTTCCTGTCCCTTAATAACTTTTTACAATATGAATGCACAGAGGCTTGTTCAGACTTACCGTATTGTTCATGTATGCAGGAAGTTTAAAGATCTGTACTATAGTAGCTAGACACTTCAATCTTAGACATATTGCTGTTGACCAATATGCAAAGATACCGAAAGATGACCTAAGTGCACTCTGAGATCACTCTCACTATGACTTTGGCAGGGATGTCATGCCCACACACACTGGCTAGATGGAGCTGTTTCTTCATGCTTAGGGGAATTTATGCCTCGATCAAGTTCAAGACACTAAATACTAATCATTTTTTTCCCTACAGCTCTTAATACTATTTCTCGTCATGGTGCCCTTTTTCAAAGTTAGTGCTGGATAATAATTTATAAAAATTATATTGTCTAACTCAGCACAACGATATGGGATTTTCACAGAGGAAAACAAAATGTTGACGTGTTTGCCAGCCAACTCTCAGGCCTTCAGCAGTACTCCCACATCATGCGTTGACGTTGTAACTGCTGTCAGTGTGTAAAGTGGAAAGCGTGGCTCACAGCGCCTCGTGGCTAAAGCCTGCATGTTTGTTTGATTTTTTCCCCCCTTGCAAATGTTTTCCTCTCTCTCTCGTAAACACTTGTTACCTCAGCGGGTAGAGGAATGATGTAATAGGTGGTGCGGTGACGCTCGTCAGCCTCTTTCTCCTGCTGCCTCGGGCTCATAGCAGATGTCCCCTGGGAGCTTTCAATTGACACACTCATATTGGCCACTGGCTAGAAATCAGTCACATCCACCTCACTATTAATGCTTTTCATTCCTGTGCAGTCTTACCAAATGATAAACCATAAAGAATGATTTGCTTTCTCCCACTGGGGAAACTTTAAAGGATCCGTTGATCTAAAGCGTCTAAAACAGTTCCTTTTTAACAAGCTCGGCCATCCATTATCCATTTAAAGTATCTTAAACCATCTTGGGAGGAAATTTGTGTATTTGTTAACATACCCATATAGGCGGCGACACTGTAGCATAGTGGTTATCACTGGCACGTTGCACCAGCAGGGTCAGGGTTTGATTCCCACCTCGGTTACGTGCGCATGGAGTTTGCATGTTCTTCCCTTGCTTAGTCTGTTTCCTCCGGGTACTCCGGTTTTCTCCCACAGTCTAAAGATATACAGATTAGGTTAATTGGCATTCCCAATTTGCCTGTAGTGTGTGAATAAACATGTGAGTTTGTGTTTGTGCCCTGACATAGATTGGCACCCCATCCAGGGTGTACCCTTCTTCTATCTCCTGGGATGGGCTCCAGGCCTCCCATGTCCCTATATACAGGATAAAGCAGAAAAGATGCTGAGTGCGTGACTTGCCCATGTACTGTGTGTGTTACCAGAGAATTCAAGTATGGGGTGTCTTTAATCAGACAGTTTTGCATGACCTGAAAAAACATGGCGACACTCATGGAGCCTAGATTTTGTGTTAAAATAGTATTCATTTCTTGCCACCTGTTTTGACATGCATAATTGTTACAGTGCAACAGTACAGACACATCATACAGGTGCGGGTTATTTGGGACCTGGTCGTACAACTTCTCAAACCTTCCCCCACCATTTACATGCATATTGTGTCTTGTGGGCGCATTTGGGCATCGAGTTAATTTCTGAGGACGCGCACAATCTATGCACCGAATGAATGCAGTATACACAAGGCAGCCATCATGGTTGCACATGTGCATAGTTCCCTTTAAAAGCAAAGATAATTTCTGCATTAAGAATGAACCTAGTAATGTTGTCTTCTTCCAAGGCCATTTCAGGGAATTATTTACAAGCAGACAGAGCCACATTATGTACACTAGGCTAGAAACATTAACCATCCTTAAAACCATGAATTGCTCAATCATTTTCACTATAAAAACACAATTAAATAAATAAAGATGTTTTTCTCATAAGTGTTCCCTAGTTTGTCTGGCTAGTGGACACCTTCACAACAAAAGTGGTTTCTTCTTCCTAAAAAGTTTTACATAGTGGCCATTCATAATTAATTCAATTAAATTTATTTGTATAGCGCTTTGAACAATTGTCATTGTCGCAAAGCAGCTTTACACAATCAAAAGAATGATCTAAGTTTGTATGGAATGTGAATGTGTATGAATCAAAATGGTCAGATAGACCCTGATGAGCAAGCCGAGGGCGGCAAGAAAAAACTCCCTGAGATGGCAATAGGAAGAAACCTTGAGAGGAACCAGACTCAACAGGGAACCCATCCTCATTTGGGTGAAACAGAGAGCAGGAATTGATCTGCATTCATACAGTGTTAGGTGGCAGGCAGCTCAGATATAACAGTTGATGTTAATTGATGTTAAAATGGAGTCCAGGTAGTTATTGGAGGCTCAGGTAGACTTGCAAGAATTCCAGTCCTGAACTACCGAGCAACTGCAGCCAAGGCAAGTACTCAGAGAAACAGCTGTTAACATCAGTCGAGGCCAGAACCGTCTTCATGGTAGAGTGAAACCATCCCCAGACACCGGACGCATCCAAAAGAGACACACGGGGCATCCATGTGATGAGATCTCCAACCAGAAGCGGGGCACCAGGATGGGGTCAGACAGGTCCAGAGGTCAGAGGGAGTCTGGATCACTGGCAGCTAGTTTAGACTGTGGTTATCCTGAATTGCACGTCAGCTGGTTTTAGGGTTAGTTCTCAGTTGGCTTTTGACTAGTTTTGGGCAAGGTCTGAATGGCAGTTGGACTGGTTTAGTTCTGAATAGCAACTGGACTGCTTTGGGTTAGTTTGGAATGGCAGTTTTGGGTTAGTTCTGAATGGTAATTGGCCTGGTGTTGAGTTTAATCTGAATGACAATTATTGTAGACTGGTGTTGAATTAGTTCTGAATGGCCTATCAACTGATTTGAGGTTATTTCCAAATGGTTTTTGGTCTAGTTTTGGGCTAGTTATGACTAGTAATTGGACGGGTTTTGGGTTAGTTCTTCATAGCAATTAAACTGGTTCTGAGTTCTGCGTAGGCTTTGGACAAGTTTTGAACTGTGTCTGAATGGCCTTTAGACTGTGTTAATTCTGAATTACCCTGAAAAGCCATTACAGAAACACAGTTTGATCAGTAGCAAGACTATAGGAGGTAATTTAAACAAATTATTAAAATAAATAATGTCTAACCAGAAGCTATGCAGCCAAAGCACTTCCTTCAAGCTATATGTAATTTTACTCTAATTAGAAAACTATTTAGATAAGAAGCAAATGAAACACTGTCAATAGTCTTTTAAACCTACCACAGCCTTCTGCTCATAAGTGATGGCCACTTCTGAGTTGTAAAGAGAAGCAGACGAGCGTGTGTGTAAACCAGTAATGAAACAGGGCCCGTATTTTTAAAATGCTTGAGGGTGTAATCTTCCAAATGACATTCAGAAGAACACTTGTGCCTCAGAGCATTTTAACTTCCTGAATATGAGGGAGAAAAAAGCAACATGTGGAACCAAGCGCCTCATATCAGGGTAATAGCCTTAGGATTACTGATTACTATGATTTGTATTGCAAGTCCTGATTTTACTGAAGGACAGATGTCCCTGAGTCAATACTGGAAGCATAGTCAGTCAAAATAAATCATTTGACATCACCATGATGATTTAACAAACATTAGCTAACACTACCTACTAAAGTGTAGGCTTTTTAACCTACAAAAAGTGTCCCTTCAGGACAACTTTCTAGTGATTGATCTAGCCACTAGTTTAATTAGCTACCTACTTCAACTTCAGCTAATAAGTGTGCTGTTTCACAAAGCTCAGTATTAGATTTCAGCACCTAGCAAAGCAAAGTTAATGCTGTAAATCTAATAAATCATGCATTTGAACGAGTATTTTACGCTAACCTGTTCAGCAAGCTACAGAAATGTTTAATTAACAGATTGTAGTGATGTCATTCATTGAAGTAAGTGATTAACTGTCACTTAGCAAAATCAGGAAGTGAATTCTTATCAGCTCTAGTTTTGCTATCATGGGTGCAGGAAACGGAACACAAACTTACCGAAAACTTTGCCTGCTCCGCCTTGGCAAGCTAAAGAAAAATTGTAAAAAATAATAATAATAATAATAATAATAATAATTCCTGGGATATTAGAGAAAGTTAAGAACTAAATCAAATTAAGATAAAGTCTTAACTTGTGAAATATTAAAATCAAATAACCTACTTTAAAATGATACAATCCTGAAATTAACCAATAATATTGAAAATAAAATTTAAATATTAAAAATGGTATTTAAATAATTTATGCACACAAATATATATATTCACATACACACACACACTACTTTGATAAGCTTATTTTAAACATAACGTCTAAATAATACTTTTCTAAGCCAATAATACTTTTTAAAGCCAAGTATGGAAAAAAAATTGTTAAAAATAAAATGTTTTGACATTCATACATCCATAATCAATACCCATCCCTGACATCTGTGTTTGTCGCGTTCCCAGAAAATTATTTAACTGATTACCTGATAATCAGGTGTGTGACTGCTGGGTGTGTTGTAGCTGTGTTTCTCCTACAGCTAGAAAGTTTAAATGTTCCCTCTCGCCTTCCTGCTTACATGTTTGAGAGATTGATAGGTGCTAGTGGAGACCAACCGGAACCATAAAAGGAAGCGCATCACCGTGACATTGTGTCAGAGCTCTGCTTTAGGTCACACTCAAGTAAATCTCTGTGACTTAAACACAATGCGGCTCAGTTGCAGAGTTGTCCCAGCAGCTCGGTGCTTACTTACCCAACACTCACAAGCATGATAACCAAGGTTCAGTATGGAGTAGAGACGGGGGGGGGGGGGGGGGAATTAATTCGGTTACTTATCGCGACTCGTTTGGGTGGCAATTCATATATAGCCACACTGACTTCAAAGCCAGTTGGTTATTTGTTTTAGCTTTGTATAGAAGATTCAAATAGGAACTTTTTTTTTTTTTTTTAAAGTGAACCCCATCCATTTCAGGGTTTAAAAATAAAAACTTACAGATATCCACAGAACCTTTTTCTAAAGGGTTCCCCAAGACTGTTTATCACTCTTAAAAAAGGCATTCTTTTGATGGCCATTTGTTCCAGGATTTGGAACACTTGCGTAAAGTTCTAAGGTTTTCTAGAGAAAGACAAGCAAATAACCCATAAGAAAATTTTTCATAAGACAAATGTATGAGATTCACAAAGAAGACGTCTGTCTCCTGCCCAATGAACATGCTACAGAAACAGTAGCAGGAACATGCTAACAGTTCTGGAAGGTTTGCTTAAATTCCCATAATGACGACGGATAGTGATCCCTTATTTGTCTACAGTATTTAACATTGACTAGACAAGCTAGCTGTCCATGACATTACATTTATTAGTTATACATGAACAGTAGAATATAGTAATTACTGGACACACCCCGCACTGGTCCTTACTGAGTAGTTCAGCGAGGTCACCAATCAGAGAAACATCACAGCAAAACTTCTTCTCCGAACTACACATTTAGCTGTAGTCTACCATAACGAAAAGGAAGTGCCACCTTGTGGTGTCATTTGATATTACAATTTAGCCACATTTCTAAACCTCTGACAGTTACAGCATATAGGGTAGTATTAGTTAAAACCATAATACAATTTATAAGGATGTTAAACAACTACTGCACATCTATGCTACCTAGTAAAGGGCGGGGTAGCTTGGTGGTTAAGTTTATGGACTACTGATCATAAGGTCCTACGTTCAAAACCCCAGCACCACCAAGTTGCCACTGTGTACTGTGCCCTTGATTCAGGCCCTAAACCCTTAACTGCTCAGATGTATAATGAGATAAATGTAAATCTGTCAGGATAATGTCTGCCAAATGGCATAAATGTAAGGGGGGAGTTGGGGATAGAAGAATAGTGCCTTTGATCTACACAGGCAACACAAAAAAGTTTTTTTAAAGGGGGGTTTTGTTTGATGTTTAGACGTTCTAGCTTCATAGTGTAGGTTCTATTTGTAATGTTTTCATCCATTTCAAGATAAAAGGGACACACGGAGAACTCTTAAACCCAAACTCTAAACTCCTAGAAAAAATATTTGTTGAGGGTTCCTGTTGTATTTGACTCCGTTGAAGGGTTCTAAATACAATCTTTAAAGTATCTCAAGCATTAATTAAGCTTAATTAACGTTTTTTAGGTTTCACTTGGGAACCTTTTCTGACAGAAAAACACACAGCTGTGCGATGTAGTAAACTTAGGCGTGTAAAGATTATTACTTGACAACTCATAAAACATCACAAACTAAAGTTTGTTGCTTTGTGATCCCCCACACATCCCCCACAGAACCCCGTAAATCACATGCAATAACATCTTCAGATCAGAACCCTTCTCTCATGCGCTCTCTCTCTCTCTCTGAGTAAACTATGGTCTACGACAATCCTTAGCTGGGGTGTTTTCTTATTCCACGGTAAAATATTCAGTAGATGAGCGTGACACAAGATGTCCTTCACCTCATCAGGTCTCATGTCTGTCTGTCACACACTCACGCTGACACCGCACTGTCTTCAGGTCTTTAATTACACACCATGGAAAACAGTGACAAACACAAGTGTTACCTGAGCTTCGCAACTGATTTGAGTTGACGCTCCGAATTCCCTTACTGATGGAACTGACATCAGATACCCACAAACACACACACACAGTAGACAATCTGACTTCAGCTCAATCACATGCATATTTAATATTTCTAGTCCCTAAGGAGCGCAGAGTGTGTTTGGCAAGTTCGGTTCTACAAGGGAGAGTTTGAACTCCTGAAACAGGAAAATGCTTTAAAAAAAAATCACAAAAAATAAATGAATAATTGAAGCTGTCCTGTTTTTTAATTCCTGTTTGTATGTTCATCTCACACTGTCTCGACAATAGCACTCCGTGAATGAGTTGTTTCTAAACCAAATAAACAAATCCTAGTTGTAGATATGCTGAAGTTTTCTGATACAATTTGGATTATTATTAGGGCTGCAACTAACGATTCATCTGTTGATTATTGAAATGATTAATCAATTAATCGGCTCTTATGTAGCTATCAGCTTTTAAACGTAGCTTGAGGTTGTTTTGTGAATGTGCTAGCTAACAATAAAGATAATAAAGATGAATACTTAATTTAAAAAAAAGTAGCAGCAATAAAAATGAACGAGTAATTAAAGTTTAAAGATAGTGGATGGCAAGCTTGGATTAAGTCTGTGGTGAAGGGTTGTGGTCAAGCAAAATGAAGCACATGTGTGCATGTGTGTGTGAGTGTGTGTTGCTAATAGCTCAAAAAAGCGGAGAGTGCAACAGCATATGAGAAAGAGAAAGTGTGTGTGTGTTTGTGAATTTCACTCAAAAAAAAGAAGAGAACACTTAATACCGGTTTTCCTTGAATGGGCCTGATTTTATGAGCAGTATATTAAATATATGGAAGTGAGAGTGTCGAATGTCAGTGCTCTAAATAGAGGGTCCAGTGTCAGTGCTTTGTAAAGAGTTAAACCTGTAAGCCTACAATACTGGACACTGTTTCCATTGACGTTCAATAAATGATAAAACTTCTATTAACAATTATGCATCTTTCATGAATAAGACATTTTTTTAAAATACATTTTTTTATTCCTAGCCTGAGATTATGTTGATTGTCCACTATATTAGACTGAGCATGTTATCAGATATGTCACTTCCTTCATCCTGCTAGTCCTTCATCTCTTTAAACATATGTGTATGTATGGACACATAGACACACACGTGCTTGATTGCCGAGCGTCTGCTCCTTTGAAGCCGTGCGGATCGTTTCGGCCATTTTGAACCGCTCTTCAATCGATTCTTCTCAATGCATCAAAAGAGCTTCATATCTGAAAGTCTTTGATTGACCATTGCTATTATAGGGTCCTTTTGTGAGCGTGTGTGAGATGAAGGCTCGCTATTAATTCTTAGGATTATAGACGGCGCACATGAGACATCGGTCATGGAGTAATTTCCTACAGTGGAAGCCTGTGTGAGGAAAGATGGAATGTTTTCAACTTGTGGAGAACCTACAAATATACATAATCAAACAAAAGTCAATATTTAAGAAAATGTGATCACGAATGTAGAGCTGTTGATTAGGCAATTTATTCAGTTTTTATTAAACATTTATTGGTCGAAAATTGACACATTTTTTAAAAAAATATACCACAGCTTTTGCAGAATATACTAACTGCTTGGATCTACAGTAACTTACTTGCAAAGTACTCTCTTTTTTTTTCAGATTAGCTCTTGTCCTTCTTCTTTTGAGTTTAAAGCACGTTTGGCGCAACACTGTCACCTACTGGACCGGAGTATAGAGCCAAAGATTGGCAGAAAAAAGTTACACTTCATTTTAGTGTTTATTAGATACTTAATAGTTTTTTAATATTTAAAAACCTGTAAAAAAAAAATCTGAGTTCCCAAAAATCTAATCAAATCAAATCAAGAATTTACCTTAGATTCATAGCTCTAAACTACACACAGGTCATTTTAATAATCTAAATGAGCCGATATAATCTGAAGGTCACTGCTTAAGCTGGTCTCAAAAAAAGGAGAACTTTCCCATCATAAATACTGACATAATTTCTGATCTTAAGTTGGCAAATTTAAATCAAATATAAATAACGCTGTGCTTTCTTCAGTGAGACCACATGCACAGAAGATTAAGGCAATGGCTTGCCAAGGAATGAGGTGGATGTTATTCCTCTTGAATGTATCTAGGCCAGCTTGATCTTCCTTTTAAAGAAGAGAAAACATTCAGAGAAGATAAACTATTAATATTGAGGCTTGTGATTATAAATAAAGCGAGAACCATTATTTAGTTTGATCAGTCTCTTTAGGTACTTAAGTTTTCCTGATTTTACTCTTCGTCTATTAATCATCTTTCTGTTTTCTGTTCAATCATCCTCCACCTCTCTCTCTCTCTCTCACTCTCTCTTTATCTGAGGAGGAGGATTGATGGTTCTTTTGCCAAGCCATAAATTCTCCTCTTCCTTCATCACTTCCTGCCTGGTCTGGAGGTCTGTTCAGACTTACAGCAGATCAATAAATACACCCACTCACTTTTCTCTGGAATAACCAACACAGGGTTCTGTCTGGTTAGTGCTGTGTAAACAGGAGCTTGAAAAGATGCTGTAGCTAGCTCAACAAAACTGCATAAGGAGAAATGTACAAGGGAATGATTTGGCCAAAAATCAAAAAGGTACAAAGTCCCCTTTAACCCAAAATTGCAGAGACTAGTTAACCAACATGATAATTGGTTTGTTTGGCTTAAGCAGACAATGAAGAACATGGATTCAATGTTTTTCCAAAGTCTGAAACTGTTTTCAACTATATGAAGCCAATTCTCATCAAAAGCACACTCCACTGTGGAACGTCTTCTGTGCTAAAGATTGTTTTTCACTATCTGATCTCACTTAGTTTACAGATGCAGCTGAAGCTGAGTGTGGTCGATTTCACATGGAATCATTTTGAGCTCTAGATAATTACATCCTCTTTCTAAGCAACGTCGCTCACTGAGCTTAAAGAGAGCTCTGTTAACAGGCACAAGCTTCCACGCTGCAGACCCTCAATTGAAAAATCAATGAATTCATATGCAATACAAGGCAATAAAAAACTATTTCTAGACATATTTACTAATTTCATGGCTACTTAGCCTTATTCTGTTAACAGATCATTTTGCATTATTTCAGAATTAAACACTTAAAATAAGTAAAGCATTTGCACATGGGCATTCACGACTTGTGACGGAATTTCTGGTAAATAAAAGCAGCTGACATTTACATATCGAACAGTACAGTGATGAGACTCTTCGCTCCAGTAAAACAGGGCTCAGAGCCCACTGAAGACTTTCCTGTGAACATTCAGTGAAAGGAACACCTTATCCTTGAAAATCACTGAAAATAACTTAAAGAGAAGAAAAGAGGCACCTGTCTGAGGGAACTGTTTTAAACAATCATTCAACAACACCAATCAAACATTACAAGAACTAGGCTAGGAGTTACTGCCGCATCCCTGTACAGTCCTGATCTTGCTCCAAACCATTTCCACATGGTTGGCCCATTAAAGGGGTTCCTGGGAGGCCAGCGTTTCAGACGTAATGCAAACAGTCCGATCGTGGCTCTGGCGTACTGAGAAAACGTTCTACCTTGATGGTTTCAAGCACTAGTGAAATACTGGGATAAGTGCATCAGTGTAGCAGGAGATTATATGGAGAAATGAAGGGAGATTTAACTCTCATAACGGTGTTCTGTTATTCTAAATCAAAAGTCCTTGACTTGAATACCCCCACAAAAAAAATATATATATTTATATTTAATATCTTTCTTTAACTCTATTTATGTTCAAGTTATTTTACTCACTAAAGAATAATAATAATAATAATATTTTTTGGCAACACATCATATTCCTAGGAATGAAATATGATACATTTATTATTTGGCACAGGTTCTAGAGCTTTGAATCATGGGTAGACTGTTGATTCTTCTATTTTTTGAAGTATCAAGAATTATTTAAAATATATTATAAGCACTGAAATGCTGTGCTTATGAAAGTCTGGCTTACTTTTTCATCAGTAAGAACACAAGCATTCCTGGCTTGTATTTTATGATGTCATCAGTGCCGTCTGTATCCTAAATCTTTGTGTGTGCGTGTCACATGCCAATCTCATCGACACACACAGCCATAGCCGATAAAGTAAGAAGGCACGCAATAGCGTTTTGGAAATATGAATAATATTATTAATAATATTCTACTCCTTGAGTTTAATGGTGGCCGCAAACCAACTAGGTGCATACTGCCACCTGCTGTATCGGAGAGTGAAAATACACTGGTCAATGGAGGAGTGGGGAGTTTTTCTTGTCTCCTACTGCTCCACTCTTCAGTACAGTAATTGGCAGTACTGCACCAACTCAAAAAAAGAAAAAGAAAAATGAGAAAATGAAAAATATTTTTTGTTATATTATGGTGTATATGACAAATTCATGCATTTTCCACCAGTTAATGTTTGTTATATAATTTGACTACATTTACAATAAGACAAAATGTATTTCTTTCTTTCTTTTAGAAGAACACCAAATGTTCTCTTCAAGTTCCATTCAAGCTCCTCAGAGACACACTATATGTTTATGAGCCACGTTTAACAGCCAACACAACCCCGATCCTGTGGTCATTCTCCGACCCTCTTCTCCATCTTCCTGCTCAGCCTCATTACCCACTATGCACTGCAGTGCTGTAATGCCATCTGGAGCGGCTGTGGTGTGACTCGTCACCTCACCTGGGGATCTCTGAGTCTTGAGGTGCACTTCACCTTCACTTCGCCATCTCCGTTTAAAACAATATAGTATAGTATACGTCAACAAGATGTTCGTAAATAATTAGACATCATTATTAAATGTGATTTTTCTTCTTCTCTACACATAACTAAAATTCTGTGCCCATAAAACAGAAAGTTCTCTTTACAGAATAAAACACAAGTAGCATGTCTTCAGTAAGTCTTCCTTCACATTCCCTTGACAGCAAGACCAAATGGCGACGCCCACACAGACACTCGCGAGGGAAAGAGATTTGGACGTATTGTTTGGCTTCGCTTTATGACCGTCATAAATTTAATAACCATAAAGTGTCATAAAAAACCCAAAGCAGCACATTTAAGCACTTTAGCACTTTATGAGACTGTGATGCAGGTCCAAGTTAGAACACTGCAGAGGACTTTTTTCCTCCATCATCCTCTTATTTTAGTTGTTAAGTATTTAAATGTTCTGTAAAATGCACAAATCTGACAGTTTATAAGGATTAAGACCAATTTGTCTGAAACCAGAATATGTGGCTTAATACATTTGTATTTAACACTGTTTACATTTGCATGTTCATTACATAACTGCTCTCTCTCTCTCTCTCTCTCTCTTCCTTCAATGCTAGCCAGATGTTTTTTTAATACTATGATTTTGCTAGCTACAGTAGTTAGCTTAGATCCTTTTGCTTCAGGTTTGCTTCAGCTGTAAATCTAGTAGGACTTTTTGGTTGTCACAATCAAGGTAACATTAATTTGGGAATGTTACACAACTTGGAAGACTTAGAATTTGTGTAGTAAAAATCACGTTGATACAATATTGACTACATAAAATTGGAATAACTTTAAAGGAATGACTGACAAAACATTGCAAAAACAGTATTTACTGAAATGCTCATACTGATCATGCAATTTTTTTTTTATTGCCAACTACACCCATGCCCTAACTGGGAATCAAACTTGGGCATTAAGTGAACGATAGCCACTGGTCGACCAGGGAACCATCGAAACCACCAGGGAACAAATCCTCCCCAGGGAACAAAGGATAAAAAAAAAATTTAAACAATGACAATTGTTAAAAGCACTATACAAATAAAATTGAATAAGAAAAACAACAACAACTGAATTTTATCATACCGTGAAATCAAGAAGCAGCTTAAAGAAGAAAAAAACATAAGGACTACCATTTGTGGTACGATCACATCTCAGATCCGCTCTGTGAAGACGAAGTTTCTGAAATTTAGATGTCGGACGAAAGGATGTTAAGCGACCCAATAAATATATGTTGATATTCGCTATCGTTGTTCATTTAATGTTATCCCACTTTACATTATTCCAATGTTAAATAGGTTTATCTTTCCAAGTCATTCTAACTTTCCAAAAAATAATGTTGTGTTTTGGCTGGATGACTTCGCAACCTCTTGCAAATACAACTACACGACAACGTCATACAACATTACAGTTCCTGCTAACAATGTGTCACTTTATTTTTGTCACAATATCTTACTCGTTGTCTCGGCATCAAGAACAAAACAAGCTCTAATATTTTCACTCGTCTAGCATGTGCCGCTAGTGCGGAACTCCTCATGTTTAATGTTTAAATTTAATCTCTTTTACGTGTCTGCTCTAATGAACATCAGGCAAAGATTTTATTTATTTAGCACCAACATTTTGATCAAATGAAAGTCACATCTTATTAGAAGCTATTAAGCTTACAGATCTTAATAACAGGTTAGAATTTAGCTAAATCATATCTATGTACATTGCAATAATCAGAACACCATAACAGAAGATTAAACGTTTCTGTTATATGGTTCATGAACAGAACACACTCTCATGTCTACTCTTTTCTATATATTTTTGACTCTGCATTATACTGTATTTAAAGCATGATGACACAGTATTGTTTTTACGATCCTGAGACTTTTCCGTCATACGAACTTGACGTGGACTTGAGAACAATGAGCACGCACATACAAAAACCTCATTTGCATATTGTTTCCTCCTCCTGCTTCACAGATGACACGAATTCATCTGATTGCACAGAATAATTAGAGCACTTTATTTAGGATGACTGGTAATCAGGGCCGAAGTGTTAAGCAGCAGTCCCGAATTCTGTTAGAAAGCTCAGGAATGTGAATGTATTAATAGAAAATAAATAGACACTGTAGTCTATGTTTACACAATATTGTTGCTTTTATTAAACATTGTTATTATTTATCTGTAATTTTAACTTCAATCAAGTTTTTAAAGCATGGACTTTATTTTTACCGTTTATTTTTCTTAATGGTCTGATGTGTGTTTTGTTTGGGTAGCGTTGGAGGATAGCGCTACATTACCCATTAGCCCCGGCAAATCACATGTCCATCATAAATTTCCCCTGTGCCTTGTTATGCGTTATTAAAGTTCTCTTGATTTATTGTGTTTCTTTGTCTAGCGTTTATTTGTTCTTGTCTAGAAACCTAGTTCATTTTCGTAATCTTGTTTAGTGACTCTGATCGTTTTTCACTTCCTGTTAAAATAAAATATCAACACTTGCATTCGCTGTAATATGCACTGTACAACCTGCACACTTACTTATTATCTCGGTATATATTTTATGAATTGCCTTTCAACACATTTTCATGTTCTTCTGTCCTTCTCCTCTCCTTCTCATTCACGTTATTGCGTCTGCGTCCATTTCTATTAACAGCCCAAGTTCATTAACAAGCTGTCTCATTTTCCTACCCGTCAAACATTACTCTGCACGCGCACACACACATACAAACACACACACCCACTTGCTGAACTACTATTGGGTCTGGATAAGATTTACGGACAGATATACTGTACGTTACATAACGTCGCTGGATGACGTCTGCCAGATTGCCACAGTGTAAGTGATATCTGTATAAATCACAGAGATGGCTGTGCCATTCCAATCACACTATACAGTATATACCTGTTTAATTTTATGCGCACGTGACCGTAACACTTTGGGCTGTACCTGATCTAGAAATTCTATTCTTATAACTCCCAAGAGCATTTCTTCTCTAAGACATGATCTTCATTGCCTCTGTATAACATAATCTTTTAACAGAAATCAGTTATGCTGGGATTATTCCTGTCTCGCACATTTTGTATTAAATAAAATGCAGTATATAATCTTTCCATTTGTGTTAACAAAGAATTAGTATTAATAATGATTATTAATTATTCATGCTGTCCGAAAAGGACCATGTGTTAAAATCATAGGTTTAGACTAGCATCAGTTCATAATTCGGTTGCTGTATGTCTTTATAAAAGGAGACTGTATTTAGCTTCTAAATACATTTTGAATGATCTTTCATTCTGTCTCAAATGTCCCATTCTTCTGCCTTTCTCTTTTTTCCCTCTTGCTTACAGGTAACATCTGCACTTATCCTGCATCTGGTCATAATAACAGCCTGAGCTCAAAGACATGAGGTCTCATATGCTCAGCCATTGGGTAACACCCTGCTTACACACACATACACATACATCCTTTTGGTATTCTCCTGCTGCATTTGATTCGGTCTCGAATGACATACTTACTGCATGCCTGTCAAATATTAGTGTCACACGGATTGCCTCTTATCTGACTAACAACACAACATGTCATTACCATCAAACCGACAAAAACAAATCTCCTCCTCAGCTTCTATTACCCGAGGTGTCCCTCAGGGCCTGGTACTCTGTCCACTCCTTTTCATTACCTACATGCTTCGTTTTAGGCAGATTATTCACTGTCACGGACTCATTGTTATGTGGATGACACGCAGCATCTGCCACCAGACTTTCTTTATTAGTTTGACTACATGATCCCAAGCCCTTGAGGTTTTTAACAAATGATGGAGATAATCAAAGTTAAAGTTACTAAATTTTTTTTTTTTATTTGCCCAGCCATGCACATGTATGTACAATAGAGCTGTCACAATACCAAACCTTTTGGTCTGATACCAATACCATAACAAACGTCAATATTTTCTGATCTAGTCTCCCCGAGCTAGAGGCACTAGATGTCTGTGGTTGATAAAAAAGGGTTAAAAAAAATTCTGGTGATTCGTTTGTTATATTTGTAATAGTTTGAGAGAAACATGTACCTAGTAAACATTTTGATGATACCGATTAGATACATAATAATCTAGGACTGTGTTATGTCATGTTGTCAGATTTAAAATCAAGCTGTCTTTATTAGAAAGAATAGAAGTCTAATATAGTGCAAATCATAAAATTACTTAAGTTTCTATTTGTTTGCAGAAAAATAATGAGCAATAAAAACTTTTTTACATCAGTGTGCTGTAGTTGCTGAGACTACTTCTGAGCTTTTATCAGGCACAATAAGTTTATTTGTGTAGTCACTGATTTGAAACTATGTATCAACAATAATTATTAATTAAATATACAGTATTGTGCAAATGTCTCTACCTGTGTTTTTTGTACATACTTTGTTATACTTGTTTATGTTATAATTTTATTATTAAGTCAGTACAAAAAAATAAATCATTTTTAGTATTCCAGCAAAAAGATTTAATCTTTCAGGAAAATATCTGTAGGCCAGAAAAGAAAGCAGAATATAATGCAAAAAAAAAACTTTTCAGAGAGAAAAAAAAAAAGTTAGCTTCTCCGAAGACGTGGTTGATCCTGCAGGATGTTCAGTAACACTAAGCAGCTAATTTTGTTATAGACCTGCAGAAATTGTACCTGAAACTGTATTTTAACCAAAGGGTCGTTCCACCAACTATTGACTTTCATTAATTACTTTTTGCTGTTTTTTTATAGTACATTTTGAATGTAGAAATTTTGGAAGACATTCTTGTTTTACAGCAGTTATTTGGATGTGCTTTATGACATTTGCACAATACGGAATATGCTATAAAAAGTGAACAAATTATATTTCCATACTGTATTATAACAATCCAAAATATAAGATATCCTGTACATTAAACAACTTTGCAGAATCTTTGTAGAATCTTATACGGTTTCCCAAGTCATGCGCTTCCTAACTGACTCCATTACTGTAAACGCCACCATTCCGGACAAATTTCTACATAACTGTATGCCCAAAGGCGTGCCAGAGCAGAACATCCACCAGATTTGCTATTACAGGTGGGATTTTACATCATATATACATGTACTGTAGTATTATTCACAGACGTTACGTGTGCACATGTCTTTGCAGCTGAACCTCAAGAAACCACTAGTATGCTGCCAATAAGAACAACTCTGAGTCATCCTGAAACATGAGTAATAAACATTTCTATGTGTTAATATATCCGGTAGCAGTGTGTGTTATAGTCCTGGGCATCGTTATTCCAAAGCAAACATCGTTACAATATGCTGAAGTTCCTCAATACCTGCTTGTTAGACACAGTTTATGATCTAACACTCAGCTCACTGTTTGGGATTCATTTCTTTTGGTTACTGCTTTGGGCTTTCATTGTTTAAGAGTTCAATCATTTGTGCACAGAGAGTATTTAATCCTGAGATTAAGGAGATAACTATTCAGATATCTGGCTAAATAGTCCAAAGCAAAAGGTGTTGTACAGGTTAATAAGAAAGCCTAATAAATGTTCCATAACATTAAATGCAAATATAAATTTATATGTTCTTATAATAGACTGGCTATTCTGAGAAAATAATCAAGTCTGTCTGGGAAACAGTAACTCTGCTTAATCACACGCTGCATCATTAATAGTTCTCCTTTTAAGGTGTTTATTCATTTCTTATTGACTACATTCAAAGCATCTAATCTAATATAGTGATACCTACAGTAATACTGTTATATAGTGTAACCTAATTTCTAAACATCAAGAAAATGCATAAATTGAATAATCGTTTCTCAAGACTCATTATCCATCTGAGTAAAAGCAGACTTTTAGCTAAACCTTCCATACCTGCTTATTTTTATCACAGAAAGGACAAAGATGGCTAAAACTTAATATTAGTAAGTTGGCTAGTTAGCACTAGATATTTTAGCTAGCAGTTAATGATAGCTGATCTGTAATTGTAACAACTAATTGTTAAGTAGCTAACTTTAGCTTAGCTTGCCAAAGTCTAGTGTTTTGTTCTCCAATAGGAAGAAATTCCCTGGATTTGAATAAACCAAGTTTTAAATGTTTCCATACACATTTACAATGAGTTATACAAGATGCTCTTTTTGAACATATACATTTTTTTACAAAGTTTTAAAAATAAAGAACTGACAACATCCACTATTTTCAAAGTTGTACAAATGTTTAACTGTTTTTTGTACAGATTTTTGTGTGAACCTGTGCGTACCCGTTGTGGTTTTGTGCGTGCTTGGCCTGCCCTAGGTTGTTATGCTGTAATCTCAAAATCTCAAACAGTAATCGACTTCTGGAGCACTTTAAAACCTGTTTTTTTCCATCAGTAGGGCGGCACTTTTATGTAACATCCCCTGAGGTCTTAACTGGCCAGGCTCCACACACACTGGGTGTAAAAGTAGAGCGTTCGCACAATGACTGCTGACGACCGCCTGCTATGTCGGACACGCAGCGAGACTGAGACCCACTGACCCTCTTTATAGAAGTTTCCAGAGAGATCTACATTATAGAGACCCAGACTGCACAGATGGCCTGGAGGTTTACCACAGACAGAGAACACATGCTGTGGTACTGTGTGTACTAAATAATGCTAACACAGTAAACATAACTCACTGATTAGCAATGTTTCTATTAACAAAGGCTGTAATCAGACAAAAAGTCAATTATAAATTTAACATATGTTTCATAAATGCACTAACACTATACATAGATTATTATAGTAAGTTAACTAGCTGTTATCGACAAGTCTGAGTTATGTTTGCCTGGCTAGCTCTTGAAAGATAGCTAACTTAGATAGCAGTTAATTAGCTAGCTAATCAATAGTTGACCAGATATGTAACAGCTATGTTTACTTAGATAACTAATTAACAATAAGCTAGCTATTAGTTGATGTTACACAGGTTGTGAACTAAAGCAAAGTTAGGTAGAGGTTAAGAATGCTTAGATAGCTAATTATTAAAACATAATTTAGTGTAAGTGGTTTAAAAAAGTTAGATCATTAAGTTAGGTACCAATACATACGTTAACTATTAATAGCTGATTGATATTCAAGTTAGGTAGCAATTAATACCAGTTAGAGAACTAATTTACAATAAATAACTCAACAAGAGAACAATATTAGACAGCTATTAAATAGTAGTAAAGTTAGCAGTTAGTTTGCAGTTAATTTTTGCTAAATAGCTAATTAACAATAAATGCCTTACCTAGACGTTATGATTAAATGTATTATTTTTATAGATATTTAATAGATATATTAGTTAACTAATACATCAGAATACATATGTTGTATAGAATACAATGTTAGAGAACTAATTAAAAGTAAATAATTAGATAGTGGTTGAGGTTAGCTAATTAATGATAAGTTATTTATTGCTTAATATCAGTTAGAGAGCTAAATACCAATAGATACGTTAGCTAGATTTTAATGCTAGATATCAAATTAAGAGCAGCCAATGGATAGTGAATGGATGTTGGATAGTTACTTAACAACGAATATATTAGCTAGTGTTTAGTGTTAGGTAGATAGCTAATTAAAGACAGAGGCATTAGCTAACAAGGTCTAATATCTAGCATCAACCAGAACTAGCATGAACCAGAACATTGCTCTTGTGGTCAAAAAATGTTGGCTAATATGTTAGAGTTTTGACCAAATTACCTTAAATTACCTTTTTACCTTATATTTCACACATATATAATATATACTATATCAGTTTTATCTAACCATGCTTTAATGAATAATGTTAAAGACACCATATTCTATTTTACAGTATGATAATTTAAGGTAAGTCCTCAGAACAAATCCTGATTTTGTCAAGTGACACATATGTCATTTTACTTTGTGGTACTAAAGACGTGCTTAGCAACATTTACTGTTGTAATAGTTTTTAATGAATTTGAAACTTGCTATACTAGTTTAACAGTAATAGCTAAGTTAGTTAAACAGGGAATGCCCAAAAGTTTTATTTCTGTAGATAAGTAACTAGCCAGGCTTGCTAAAAAAAAAAAGATTAAGATAGCTGGTGTATCGTATGTGCAAACTAGCTACCTAACATTATGTAAAGAATTTAAGTCATATTGTCATTACAATTTCTGACACATTTGTCACTTTGTAAAATCAGGATGATTAATATTATAACACTTGACAGCAAGCTTTCTTTCAATTACCAACTAGAATTTATTAATACATCCCTTATACTTGTTTACAATATTACTTAGCTTTAATTGAGAATTTTGTGATTTGTTATAAATTTAATTAGCATATGCACCACACAATCTTACCTACAATCATATGGTTGCAGACGTCGCAGAAGTGTGGTTTCTTGAACGTGTGCTCCAGAAAGGTGTGTGCCGTGGGGTCAGGTGGTCGCGGTGCGCGTGATGGCGAACAGATGGTTAACGGAAGTCCAGATAGAATTGTGGGAGGCGGAGTCAAGGGTGGTATGTAACAGGACTCGAGTGGAGCCGACACAGACACCCCGATGGTACTAAGCTGTCCCGTGCTGCAGCTGTTGCTAACCTCAGGACTCGGTCGCTGGAAGAAGTTGTCGGCACTTTTGCTGCGGAGGCTCTTGGTCCTGAAGGAAA
The DNA here is from genome assembly GCA_028570985.1 of Heterobranchus longifilis. NCBI lineage: Eukaryota > Metazoa > Chordata > Actinopteri > Siluriformes > Clariidae > Heterobranchus > Heterobranchus longifilis. The sequence goes on along the minus strand of JAOVVB010000002.1, from coordinate 24,707,091 downwards.
GTGAGCGCTTCAACTTCTGCAGCTAAAAGAGAAAAGACAGTGAAAATCTTTTATTAGTTAAGTCCATTAAAAATTCTTTGCTATGCCTTCGTGGCAATCCTTGCGGGATAGGTGTGTGTATCCAGTTAGCTAAATTACAGCCTATAGAACTCACCTGTAAACTTAATATTTTAAGGATATCCAAGCACACAGTGCTTGAGTCGTACTGTAACTGTTTGGATTTTTTTTTCTCCTTCTTTTTCTGACCTAAATTTAATATTCTGATATATATATTATCTGATGATAACATTCATGGTTCATCTATCTGTTGAACCGTGAGGCTTACAAACCAAATTCTCCTTTTGTCTAATTCCTTGGGATGTTCCAAAAAATACCTGAACCCTTTAACATTTTGCTCTACTTTATGTTAGAGCACATTTTCAGCAACTATCATAGTAAAAAAAGACGCTGAACTCTGCCACCTCTACCAAATCTCTAACCAAGTCCATTAAATGTCACTGTGTTTATACACAGTAAGCCTTTTTAACTGCTTTGTAGCACACCATGAGAAATATAGTAAATTTAATGAACAAAGATTTTATGAACACTACCAAGCAAAAAGTTAGCAATTTATGTATATTTTCTGATAGTTTTGTATGATTTGTAAATGTATTGACACTTTTACCATGGAGCAACATCACAACCCTTTGGAAGACTCCTATTCTGGGGTCTGTTAGTATGAGATATAATATAAAACATATATCCTAATTAAAACTGAATTCCAATTATTGCCCCAAGGACATAAAAAAGCTATTTATTGTTTTTTAATGAATTTAATAATTTATTTTATCCTACCCCTTCACACTGAAGCATGTTCCCAATACATCTGCAAAAACTTGCAAGGTACAAGGTAGGAACTTGTACAACTTAGCAGTATTGTCTCCCTTGACATGGAGCTCTGACTCTTTTTTTTTGGATATGTTTAAAAAAACCTGCTGAGGACGTGGTTGAAGCAAGATGCAACATCACTGACATATTACAAGCATGGCACAAACGGAAAAGACAGGATGGCGCTCTGACTGAGCTGTCATTCGGACATCACAGTGATGTTGTGCCACCAGTGGAGTTCTCACTGAGCCCTCTTCAGGCTTGTGCAATGACCATGGTACGTCTATGCCATGTTGTAGAAGACCGCATTTATATTACATTCATCTGGAGCTTACCATGCTTATGGTGTTCATGCAGCAAGATATCAGCACATCTATGTCACATTCAGAGAATTTAATATAAATACTGGATCCAATTCCTCACACTATCACTTCATGATAAGAAGAACAGCGTGTCATAGTATTTATACCAACCTGCCTGACGCAGTGACAAATTACTAAGCATGTGATAAGCATCTGGTAAGAATGCGGTGTGATCATAGTTATAACACGGACTGATCACACTGGAACTAGTGAGCGCGTGCACATGGGTGTTATAAGAAATAAGTGATAATGATATGATATGATAGACCCCTTGATAACCTGACCAGGATGAGTCTAGGAAGTACAGTAGTATGAACTTGTTAAATGCACATTTTTCCATCTTGACCCTGTTCTTGCTATGTTCTTTGATATTTTTAGGACACACTTTTTTTTATGTTTTTCATCATTGCATGTTGGGAGCCTTAGTGAGAATGTTAAAGGGTTAAAAACCATTGTTCCACATGTTGCATTAACAATATAGCTGTCATCTGTCAATCATTCAGAGCGGAACAGATTAGGTCTCAAATAGTTATAATTCATGATTTGTAAGGATTAAAACCATTTGAAAGACATGTTCAGTACAAGGTTCTGAGGATATCAAAAAAGTCTGAGGCATTTTAAATAAAAAATGGGTTACTTTTAAAACTTGGCTGTCTTTGGCCAATTCAGCAAGCATTTCACACAATTATTATTGGTGCAAAGCTTGATGATTATGTTCATCTACAGTCTCTTTACAGTCCTAAAACTATAGTCCAGAGAAGGAAATTATAAAAAAAAAATGTAATCCAGTAATATGTCAGAGCTTTATTGTTTTGAACTTTATATTTAAAACTCTAAAACCATGATAATTTTGTAAAACTGGTGCTAATATTTGAGATAAGAACATGAATCCTAAAAGACATCTGACTCGTGAAGCTGACTGATTGAAGCCACGTCCTGAAAAAAAAAATCCAGGTCTATTCTGGACGCCCGATGTCCTTACCGGATGCTCACCTGCTGCTGTTCCCAGAACAAATTTATCGAGCGTCCCAATTCACACAGCCATAACAGATTCAAGCTGCTGAATTTAAGGATCCAAACTCTGTACAGTTCCCGCCCAGGACTCCTCATCACAGCCTAATGAAGGAGCGACATAGGTCTCATTTGCTCTGGAGTTATTAATGAAACGCAGAGCGGGAACAGGACAGCGAGAGATGGGGAGAGGAGACAGGTTATCATCTGCCTCTCCTGATACATAACCTCGTTATAAGCTGCACATTACCCAGGACATCAATCTCTCTCCTAAATTAGCTGACAAAGCCCAGCAGGATCCTCGTTGGGCTAAAAAAGATCTCCCCTATGCCAGTAAGCCGTGCTGATTAAGGGAAGATTAGGAAACTGAAAATTAGGGATGAAAATTAAAATACAAGAGGATGGTTTCAGATACGTAGATTGGTCTGATTCAGATGTCTCAGTCGATGTGTCAGGCATCATCTCCTGTTCCCTATATAGGGCACCACTTTTGTCATGTAGTACAGAACTTTCAGTGCACTTATTCAATCCCACAACTCATCATGATAATGTACCCATAATGCAGTGCATTATTTAGTTTGTTTCAGGTCTGAGTAACTGTTGTGGCTTACTTCATTGTCTTTAGATTTGATTAATTGTTCGTATCATTTGATTCAGTGAACACTACATGATAAGCACGTATGGGTGTAAAATATACACACTGATCAGCCATAATGATAACATTACCAGCCTAATATTTTGTAGGTCCCTCTTGTGTCACAAACACAACTGTGAACCATTAAGGCATGGACTCTACAAGACCTCTAAAGGTGTGCTGTGGTATCTGCCAGTAAAGTGTTAGCAGCAGATAAGTCTTTAAGTCCTGTAAGTGCAAGGTGAGGTCTCCATAGATCAGATTTGTTAGTCCAGCACACATTTTTTGGAAGGTGTTTCTGTATGTGTCCACATGAATTTACACGAATGTCAGGACCCAGGGCTTTTCTGCAGAACATTGCCCAGAGCATCACACTGTCTTATTTCCATAGTGCATCCTAGAGCCAACTATCATTCAGGTAAGTCAGACACATGCACCCAGCCATCCATATGATGTAAAATAAAATGTCATCCATCCAACCAGGCCACCTTCTTCCTTTGCATGGTTCACTTCTGATGGTTACGTGCCCATTGTAGGAGCTCTCTGCAGTGGACAGGAGTCGGCATGGGCCCTGTGACCAGTCTGTGGCAACGTAGCCCCATACACAGCAAGCTGCGATGCACTGTGTTCTGACACCTTCCTATCATAGACAGAAGTAACTTATTCAGCCAATTGTGCTATTTGTAAGCCTTTGTTTGCTATGTGGATTGGATGCCTATGACTCTGTCACCAGTTCACCGCTTGTGCTTCCTTTCATTATTTTTTGTAGGTCCTGACCACTGCACACCAGGAACACCCTAGAAGACCCACCTTTTTGGAGATGCCCTCACCAAGCTTTTAAGCCACCATAATGTGGCTCATCAGAACTCTAAATTGCGGTGATGAATCTAATGCTACTGGTTAATCTCCACAATTTAGAGTTCTGATCAGGTCTGAACATGATTCAGATTTGTTAGTATGATTCAGATTTAATTCAAATCTAATTTATCAGATTCGGTTTGTCTGTGCACTTTAAACTGATCTGTGTAACTTGGGTGAGATTCATCAGACTGATTCATATCTCTCAGTAGAATTCAAATTAACACTGTGATTTAACAATTCGATTCAGATGCACTGGGTGATTCAGATTCAAAAAGTGATTCAAATGTATCCGGAGATTTTACAGTTCACTGATCAGTGTGACTTGGAAATACCAGGGTGATTGAGATTCAAAAATAGTGTTCAACTATATTAATGAGATTCGGATATACACAATTAAAAATTCATTGGATTCACATGTGTCAGTTTGAGTATTCAGAAATGTGATTCACATGGATCAGTTGGATGTAGACGTGTCAGTGTGATTGACATTTATAAAAGTGATTCAAATCCAAATATGATTCAAATGCAGTGTGATTCAGAAATATCAGTATGATCCATATTTTTCAGTGTGATTAATATTTTCTGGGCAATTTGGATTCAAAATGTGATTCAAATGCAGCAGAATAATTCAGTTTTAAAAGACATGATTCAAATATGTCAGCACAATTCACATTCCACTGATTAGGGAAAATCAGATTAATCAGTACAGCACAGAAGTGATCCATCTGTCAGATTCAGACTGATTAGCAAGATTCAGACCGAACAAAGAGATTCAGATTTGTCAGGGTGATTCGGATTCAGAACGTGGTTTTGACGGACGTGTGTGATTCACATTAATCAGTGCAATGCAGGATTGATCTAACTGAGATAAAAAGAATCTCAGGATAAAAATAATGTATCAGGAGCATCAGGTTTGCCACTGTTCTTCAGATTATGAGTGTCTTTAACCCAAATTAATTTTGTCAGCTGCTTTTGGCATGTGCTCGAGAAGAGGTGTTATAATGTGGCCAGAGAAAAGCATGCACACACACAGGTTCATTGCCAAAGCCCTAGTTTTAAATGCAGAATGCTTCCTACTTATGGTGAACGTGATGTAAAGCGGTATTCAGTATACTGCATCAGTTGCAATAAAAACTTATTATTATTATTATTATTATTATTATTATAATACAACTATTTAGAGGATAATAAAATGCATTTTCAGGTGTTCACACCACTTATTACATGCACACCACCTTCATCCTGAACAGAAGCCTCCAAAATTCGTGGGGATTACTTTTCTTGAGCACTGCAGTGCTAGAATGTAAGACACCGATGTTACCCCTATATGTACTGTAATTCATGCACGCACCTTTTCTTTGGTATAAGTAGGGTAAATACAGTAATAATTCACCACCCCAAGCTGCGTTTTCCTTTACAGTTGCTTTGTGTTCTCTCTACAATATAAAAAAATCTATCCAGTATTATATTTTATATAGAAATGTAGCTGAATTTTAGCCTCCGAGTGGCGCAGTGGTAAAGCGCCCTATCATCCGGGGAGTGCTGGTTCGAACCCCGGGTGATGCTGTTTTCCTCTCACAGACGGAGGCACAGAGAGAGCTGATTGGCCGAGCTCTCTCAGGGGGGAGGGATGAGAGGTACTTGCGCTCCCACATTAAT
>JAOVVB010000002.1:24686034-24701608 GCA_028570985.1 Heterobranchus longifilis | reverse complement strand
ATTCCAGGAAATAAAATGTAATTATAAATAAATTAAAACTATCTTGTGTCATTCTTTAACAAATAAAATAGTATTGTTGCTAAACTGCTGTAGTGTAAGAGAAATAAAACACTTCAGGACATGCTGCAACTATAAGGCGATATCACTAACTCTTCACGCCACCACTTTATTAATATTTTAACATCACAAGAGGTGGGAGGTAACTAAGAACATGTACTTCAGTATCTCATGTACTTCAGTATCTTATGTACTTCAGTATGGTACATAGGATATTTCACGTATCTGTACTTTACCTGATTAGTTTTATTCGAGGATTCATTTACTTTTACTCCACTTAAAAGTACAGCAAATATCTGCACTTTTATTTAAACACATTTCTGCATGACATTGTGTTACATAATGACAGCAGTGTGTTGTATTTGAAGCTTTAACTTGACCACCTGCTGACTATTACGCGTAATTGTGTGACATGCCTTTCCTTCGAGATACAAAGAAAAAGTTGCAGACAGAGACGTAAACAGCACATTCGCAATCAGGAATCAGAGAAAGAGAGAGAGAGAGAGAGAGAGAGAGTTTTTTTTTAACTGATTTTGATTTTTTTAGGCTACTGCATTTTTGATACTTCAGTACATTTGAAGGTATACTTCTATAGTTTTATTTAGGTAAAGTGCAAATTGAAGACTTCTGCTTTTGCTTGAGTAATATTTGCCCTAGTGAAGCTCTACTTTTACTTAAGTACAGGATTTGTGTACAGTACTTTGCCCACACCTGAACACCACATCCCCAAGTCTTTCAATATTTACCTAAAGGACACGCCGTCCTTGTTAGCCCCGTCTTTAACCCAGCTAAATCAGGAAGCAGACGCGCCAATTTCCTTTACTGGTGTCAGCAATTTGCAGTAACGCATCCACACAGATGGCACCAGCGTCGGCCTGTGAAAACGACAGCTGTATTGGCAAAGCTCAAACAGAGTCACTCCATTTCCCAGGCGACGACTTAATGAAATTATTTCACCATAAAGCTATTCACTGGAGTCAGTTCTACATTTCATATGAATAATGCATTCGGCATTGAAGATTAAACATGTTGTTGTTGTCGTTGTGAATGTTGTATTAGAGCATTGCCTTTTCATTCTGACCATCCATTAGGCAAAACATTTCCCCTTAACATTCGTTCTGCTACGTAAGCAGGAACAGTTCTGATTTAATTATTTTGGGCTAAGAAGCTGAACAAGAGAAACACAAACATGAATCTCTACTGCCTTTTTACATTTACTGAGAAACACAGTATGAATGACTGTAAAATTACACTGGTTAATAGTCAAGTAAAATCCAGAAAATATATAAGTAATACCAACTCATTTGTGAAAATAAAGCTGGAGAACTACGGTGGTGCTGAGAGAAACCCTAACTGCTTTAATCTTGATATCTCATAAAGTGAAATCCACACAATAACTGGAGCAGACTTCACTGATAAATGCAGAGTTTATTAGAATGGTGAATCCAGAGTCTATTCTGGGAACACTGGGCATGAGGTGAGAATACACCCTGGAGTAATTAGCTCCTACATACACACACACGCACACATTTAGCCCTAGGAGTGGCTTATTTTAACAAATCCACCTGCATGTTGTTGTGGGATGAAAGCGGAAGACCCTGAGGAAATGCACATGGACATGCCCATGAGAATTCTGAGCTAGGGTGTTTCATACTCTTTTTGTTTACTTTTTGATCTTTCCATTTTAGATCTTAAGTGTTATTAGTTTTTCTTTCCTTTAGGTTTTAGACTTTTACAGTTTACTTTTAAAAAAAACGATCTGCATCTTTAATGTTTGGATATTGTAATACTGCAAGGTAATTTCGAGTTTGTAATAATATGGAATATTACATTTTATTTTCCGTTATTTTATGTCATTGTCAAGTTTTTAAGGCCGCAGACAGTGTAGATATTTAGTATGGACACCTTATAAAGCGCAACATAAACAGACAAACTCGGAAGACTAGGAGCATGAACTAGACACCTTAAGAACAAACCAGAACCCGACCTAGACACAGGTTAACCACGACAGACCCAGAACAAAGACTCATACCACAGACTGAACTACATAGAGGACTTAAATTTAGAAGCCACAGTGAAACACAGGTGGAGCTCATCAAATGTGTGTATGGGGCTGATGGCAACTTTTTTTTAGCATTCGCTCTAATAACACTTGCTTTTGCCTCCTCGAGGGTTTCAAGGAAAAGTGACATTGCATTGTTGTTAAACAGATTAATCTCCCACACTGCAACAGCCTTTTTAACTTCTTTTTTTTTTTCACAGGAGCCATTGCTGCAGTACAGTTACTAAAAAACAGTCCCAAAACTTGGACACAAAAAAATTCTTGAGGCGCACAAACGTAATGCAATTTTAAGTTCCGTTAATTAGCATTATGTAATGTCATGGTACTGTAATGACATGTCATGTAACATTGTTACGTTATATAATGTCCTATGATGTTATCTAAGATAAAGTTCTGTAATGTTATAAAATACTACATTATATTATGTCACGTAATATAATGCTATGTTAAGTTACATGTGTTGTTATTATAGGGGGAAGGAATCTATTCGGTCATAAATCATGAATCTTTTGTTTGAGGATTCAGTTATCATCACATTTACTCCAAAATCAATTATTAAAGGATTTATTACATTTATACTAGGAATGCACAAGGAATGGGCTACATTCAGTTCACCATCTTCAAGCTGTTCAGACATCGTAACAAAATTAGGAAAAAATTTACATCAAATCGGGATATTTATAAAATAATGACATTGTAAATCGTAAAGAATCTCAATATTAATCAAATCGGCGCCTAGGTATCGTGATACCGGGTGATATCGGGTGGTGACTCGTGATTCCCATCCCTAAGGCTAAGTTATGTTAAGTTATATAACGTCATGTAATGTTACACTGTTATGTTATGATATGTTTCTTTACATAATAAGACTCATGTTATTTTATGTTAAGCTGAGTTATATAATGTTAAATTACATTACGTTTGTCGCGTTATGCTACATTTAGCATGATCGCTCTTGAGGTCAGCAATTGTAGTAAATATCAGCACGACTCTGATGCCGTCGTGGGCACGAGGGGACAGCCTGAGTACTGACGATATCACAGCTGTGCTGATAAACAGTGCAACAGTTCCATATCCACCATTTATCAACAACTGATCATGATTTGTTCCTTTATGTAACCGGTTATTTTGCTCCATCAACACATAAACTTCTGTAACTGGTGGAACTAAATAACGGCGGCGCTGGCGACCGACAGTTAACAGTGTAATTAACAGTAGTTTTAAATTCATACTGGTACTATAAAGCCAAAAGCTCTGTTAACTTCCGGATTCCAGAGTTTAACCCCAAATACTGTTAAATGGGAAGCTAGTGCTCGCTGAAGGATGTACAATCCTTTGTTCCACACATTAAGAAGTGCCCTTGATCAGACAGGGAGGGATTTGCGATTCAGACTTGTGTTGGAAGTGTGTTAGCTTTGTAGCTAGAAATAAAATAACGCAATCACAAACTGCTTTTTTTGAAATGACATTACGTGATCAGATGTGTTTTCTAGTTGAAGATGCTTTTGTAACTGGATTTGAATGTTTTGAATTGATTTTGGTAGGCAGCTGCTCTTCACTTTTCACCCACTCTTAATGACATCACTGTGCTGTTACTGTCTATTATCAGCATTCCTGGAAAGCCTCCAGTCAGATTGCTCGGTTGGAACTATGTTATGTTCTTTTGCCTTGTTTGTTTCACAAAGCTTAAATAAAAGACTAATAGGAACTGATTTAACAGCAGTGTAAAATTATTACTACTATTGTATGAAATCTACATTTTACCACAGTATTCGCAGTATGAAGTGTTTTTTTTTTAGCCTAACCAGGCAGCATTTTTCCAGCTATAATTAATGAGTCCTCAATTTGGGAAAATTTAAAGGGGTGACCTTCTCACAGAACATGATCCCATAATCCTTTTCACTGGAAAAAAAAAAGAGTTCTATGAAAGGTTTAAGCTCTAACCTGATTACGAATTGTATTAAATCTACTACTGTGATAATGTTCTAAACTTTGTCACACACTAAGCATGTAGTGTTTTCAAATTAGAACAGTCACACACAATGAAAGAAAAGAAAAACTTGACCAGACAGTGTATGAGTCTAATTCTACTGACCTGTCCGATATTTTCAGGCTAATTGTAGCACTCAAGGCCACAGCTGACCCAGTTAGTTGGCGGAGAGCTGTAAAACAGCCAAAAACGCCAATACGGGTGACAAAGCGCATCCCACAAGCTCGCCTACCACATCACAGATCCATCTGACTCGTCTGCTCGATTTATGCATCATGAAATGAAAGACATTAGGAATCACGTCACGCCGAAGCTGAAAATAAATCCTTTCACTCAATATGAAAAGCCTTTTTTCTTTTTTGGGAAAAGTGCAATGATTTAAACAATAAGCATTAACTCTGCCAACCCTTGTCCTTGTCAACTAGATAATATCATCACTACGCTGCTGTAAAAGCATAAAAGTGTGGTTCGTTGAAGTGAAAAGCAGCTAGCTGTTTATTCTTCAAGGTTCCTCGTTTTGACTTAATGATATCCAATAATTATAGGTTCAAATAAATGCACATAAAAAAACTATGATTTTTATTGTAACAACTAATTCACATGGACTTGATGGCAGATACTCCATATGATCTAATGTTAACAATAAACAGCAACTAGCAACATGCTAGTCTGCAGAACAGAAGTGTATACACCTTCAGGTTTCTAGGGAACATGACAAGCTACATTTTTTAGTTATTAATTTCAAACGAGAAACTAAAAAGAATAATGAGGAAATGATTATTTAAAGCTGCTATAATGTAATGTGCATGTGTTTTTTCCCCATTTGAACAGCTTCACCACAACTGGATTATTATAACCTTTCAGATCCATTACACTCACACCAGGTAACAATAAAATAAATAAATAAATAAACTACTGAAGTAAAAAAATAAATAATAATAATAATAATAATTGATAATGTTTTGCACAAGATTTCTCCGTAGCTCCCATATCTAATGGAGATGGGGGGAAAAGATCGATTTAGTTATGTATTGCGACTCCAAACTGATTTTTTTCTTAGTTTATTAAAGTTTATTAATTCATTTCATTTATATATGTCTTCATTTGAGGTGGTAAAATTTTGCAGTTCCTCTATAATCCTGCAGGTGGCTTAACTATTCACACACTGGCAGGTAGCACTGAGTCCTATGTTTGTTTGTGAGTTTGTTTAGAATTGTAACAAAATCTAAAAAATAAATTAATACAGAATCTGGACATTTATAAAATAGTAATATAACAGAATCGCAATACAAATTGAATCGACATGTAGGTTTCGTGATAATACACATAGCATCAAGTTGTCTCTAGTGATTCCTATCCTTAGCTGTTAAGTTACAAAATAATCGTTAATAGCTAATTAAATTAAGCCATTATTCATCACATACACAGTGAAGTTCTTTCTTTGCATATCATATCATTGTTAGGAAGCTTGGGTCAGGGCACAGGGTCAGCCTTGATACAGCACCTCTGGAGCACACTGGGTTAAGGGCCTTGCTCAAGGGGCCCAAGTGCACCAACTCGGTGCAGCTGAGGCTTGAACCGCCATCCTCCTGATCAGTAACACAGAGCCTTAACAATCTGAGCCACCACTGCCTCTTATAAGGAAAACTGTGCATTATGAAGATTTGATATTAATATCATGATCATTTTTGCTACAGTAAACTTTCTGTAAACTTTTTTTGTTTTTCAGTGTCAAGCCTCTTTCAGAAAATCTGACAGTATTTGAATGTGTCGTCTTCATGTCTAAACAGGTGCGCTGGTCATGTACTCTTACTAGGTCAAATGCAATACCATTTACAAGTTCACTTTCAAACACAGCACAAGTCTGAATTGCATGCAGTCACATTAACGGATAGGCATGTACAAGATCCTGACGCATTAGTGTAGGACATTCTTATGTAAAGTATCGCTACCAATCACTAAAGTCTAGAATGAGATGCTTTAAAAGCTGTGACTCAGCAGTGTTGTCAGATTGGTTCATGTTTCCTACCAACAGGGCTACTTTTTATCATCTTGGAATGAAACATTTGTCTTGGGCAGGTAAAAAAAAAAATTTTCAGATCTGCCTCAGCTCGATTTTATCGGTGTGATCTGGTAGCGCTAGCTGCAATGTAACCCCAGGCATTACTGTCTTGGACGGTGGACTTTCGAAAAATTGTTTTGCAAAAAGTGAATACAAAAATGTTCGGACACTGGTCTGGTCTCACACATTACACACACGTCACTTGATGTGAATTGTGAAATCTTGAGAATATGGTGAATATCACTCTTGTACCATGGTTGTGTCCATTATAAAAGCAGGTGTGTCTGAATACATCTTGTCAGGAAGATTAGCGTCAAAGTGAAAATGTCTGAATGACAGAAACTGATGATGTCAGCAATGTTATGTATCCTGTGTCTAAAAATGGTTTTATAGATTTATTTCTACATATAAATATTTTTAATTATGTTAAATATTGACTTATTTTTTGCATTGTTGGCAAACCCAAATATCAAAAGAGACACTGAGTTTTGAAAAAAACGTCTTAGAAAAAAAATAAAGTGAGTACTTTTGTGAGGTCACTTACCACAAATATTAAAATGCTCAGCGTGTATATGTGGTTTTATTACTTATTAATAAGTATTATATTAACTACAAAACACCTGTAATCAAATCTGTAAAACTTAGGATTAAAGATAGATAGATAGATAGATAGATAGATAGATAGGTAATTTGACTTATACATTTAGATAGATAGATAGATAGATAGATAGATAGATAGATAGATAGATAGATAGATAGATGAATAACTTGACTTGTAGATTTAGACAGACAGATACGTAGATAGACAGATAGATAGATAACTTGACTTATAGATTAAGACAGACAGACAGATAGATAGATAGATAGATAGATAGATAGATAGATAGATAGATAGATAGATAACTTGACTTATAGACTAAGACAGACAGACAGATAGATAGATAGATAGATAGATAGATAGATAGATAGATAGATGAATAACTTGACTTGTAGATTTAGATAGATAGATAGATAGATAGATAGATAGATAACTAGACTTATATATTCAAACAAAAAGAGACAGATAACTTGACTTATAAAGATAGATAGATAGATAGATAGATAGATAGATAGATAGATTTAAACATACAGATGGCAATTATTTATTACGTTTAATGTTTCATGACTAAGTTTAACGAATAAGTTCTGCGCGCGCGGTGAGGGTATAGTGCACGCGCTCCTGTTACCTTGGACTCGTGCTGGCTCGCGGATGTCGGAGACAGTGGCGGCTCGCTCTGCTCCGGCGCGCGCTCTTGCTCTTTCTCCTTCTCGCTCCCGTCGCTGTCGGTCTGCGTCGCGTTAACAGGAGGAATCATGGCTGCACCCCGGAGTGAGAACGCACAACAAAAAACAAACAACCCCACCGTGGCTGCGGTGTTTACATGATTCCTGCGTGTTCCGTTCAACTGGATCCCCTGGGCTCACATCGCGCTCAGAAGAAGTGCACGCGCACTGCTTTATTTGCTGATTAAACACTAGTGAAAGTGGACTTTTTTTTAAAATGAACTGAGAGCGCGTGTCGCTTTATTTCCGACGCGCTTACGATCTACACAAGCGACTTTCCCGTTACTTTCACGCACTTGCGCAACGCGAGTAAGATGTGCGCCCCGGCGCTCGGTTTGGATAAAACTACCGCTGGCCGCGCGCTCCTACTGATCACCCGTCACTTGGTGCATTAACCAATCAGCGCTCTCCCGGGAGTGTGCTTGGACTCGCCCCGCCCCTTCCCAGATGGATTTCCATGGTTACGCACGTTTTTGAGACTCGTAAATGAAGTGCACTATATAGGGTGCATAATCTCTATAAATAAAAGAAAGGTTTTGTCTGTATAGTGGTCGGAACTCGCTATTTCAGTGATTTCTTTATGTTTCACACATTGAAGGACCAGAAACCAGTCTCAGAAAATTCTGTCTGTATGTATGTCTGATATTTGTCACAGCATCACACAAACTGGCTGGACAGAATTTAATGAAACTTTGGCAGTAATAAGATATCTGACTGAAGTTTAACCTGCACCAGAAGTGAGACCAAAATGCTTACCAGAAGCGATATTATGAGCAGTTATGTATTATTATTTATGTTATGTATTTAATAATTTGCTTTAAAATACGCTACTGATAAGCTACATGATCGTTGTAAACAAACACCTGCTCCAATAGATATTAATTAGAAAAGCTAAATTGAATATTTTACTACAATTAGTTATTTTTTTCAGTGCTGAAGTGGTATAAGTAAATTTTATTGCACTGGAGTCACCAGTACCCCTTACAAATATAAGTTTAACCTTAGTAGCTCAAAACGCAATATCTTATAAGTATTAAAGTATTATAGTAACCTTGATCTCAATAAACCAGTAAACTCAGTAACCTGAGTTTAATCTCAGTAACTTTAAATGTAGTAACTTTAACCCGTAACTCAAAATGTTTACTGAGTAAACCTCAACCTTAGTAAAACTAACCATAGTAACCTGAAATTCAGTAAGCCAAACACAAACCTACATAAATTTGAACCCTAGTAACCCAAATTTTAACCTCAGCAACCCAAACCTTATCTCCAGTAACCAAAACCCTAACTCCAGTAACCTCAAACTAAATAATCCACAACTTAACATTAATAAAATCAAATTCAGTAACCCAAACTTCAAACTCAGAAACCCAAACTTTATCCTCAGTAACCCAAACCGTAAATTCGGTAAGCTAAACCTCAAACTCAGTAACCCAAACTTTAAATTCAGAAACCCAAACCTCGAACTCAGTCACCTAAACTTTAAACTCATAAACCCAAACTTAAAAACTTAGTAACCCAAATTTTAACCTCGGTAACCCAAATCTCAATCACAGTAGCCCAAACTTTATCCTCAGCAATTGAAGCTTAATAACCCAAACTTTAACCTCATAACCCAAACCTCAAATTCACAAACCCAAACTTTAATCCCATAACCCAAACCTCACATTAACAAACACAAACTTTAAACCCAGTAACCCAAATTTTAACCTCAGTAATACACACTTTATCCTCAGCAACCCAAACTTTAAACTCAGTAACCCAGAGTTTAAACTCAGTAACCCAGAGTTTAAACTCAGTAACCTCGAACTGGTTACCTCAGTAACCATAACCAGTCATAACATTGAACTTTGTTTTATCTAGATGAAGAAGATATTTGAGCTATTTGCATAAAAGATGCAAAATGCCCCAAATTATCACTTATTTACACCATCATGATTACATTTGTATTTTCTCACACAGACTCACACACGTGCACACACACACACTCATATCCGATGCTGCCCTTGAAAGTAAAGCCTGCAGTCCTTTTGTGACTTGAATTGTAAACAACTCTACATGCAGGAATGAATGGAAAGTTTGCTTCCCAATTACCCCAATTTAGACTAAATCCGGTAAGTTGCCAGACCCAAGAGAAACCTAACACATCAGAATAATCAGATACCACATCTGATCTCGTCTCTCATTACATTTAGGCGTTTGCAGATGTTGCTTTCTAAGTCAAGCTGAATGAAATCTAAGCATGCACGTAGCCAAGACTGTGAGGGGTAAGAGCATGAGGTGAGGGCTTAGAGCCTGAGGTTTGACTCCGAAGGTTTAATCACTAAGCCATCGCTAATTAATATTAATGTTAATTAGTTTAGCCTGCTAAGCTACAGATGAGCACATTTAGATAAACAAAAAAAAATTATGACTTATTTAAGATGGCTTATTGTATGACCTATTCAAGAGTTTATTAGTTTCAAAGATGTCTGATACAAAGATCGTATGCCCTGATCAGCCATAACATTATGACCACTGACCTAATGTTGAGTAGGTCCCCCTTTTATGCCACCAGAACAAAATTTTGGGCAGTGGTGGCTCAGAAGGTTGTGGCTCTGGGTTGCAAATCTGGGGTTCGAGCACCGGTATTGTTGGGTAACCACTGTAGGGTCCTTGGGAAAGACCCTTAACCCCACACCAGTTACAACCAAGCCACTGCATGCAGTGCTGGTCCCAAGCCCAGTTCGGAAGTGGAAGGATTGCACCAGGTAGTGCTTCTGGTGTCAAACCATTACCACATCATGCAGAGCAAATGATCCGATGTGGTGACCTATGATAAAAGCCCAATAGGAAAAAAATTAATGAATTCTGTCAAACTGACTAAAACTTAATTTATATCACTATTCATAAAATAGACATGTCAGGGGTAGCTCAGTGGTTAAGCTATTAGACTAGGGTCTGGAAGGTCCCAGGTTCAAACCCCATGACTGCCACTGTTGGGTCCTTGAGCAAAGTCTTCAACCTTCAACTCCTCAGATGTATAATGAGATAAAACATGTAAGTTGCTCTGGATAAGGGCGTCTGCCAAATGCTTAAATGTAAAACGGCTGTCTAGCTGACGCTGTATAACCTGCAGTGTTTGTTTCTAACTAAATATCAGGTACATATTATAAAAAAAATAAATTCTTAACTTTTTTTACTGAAGAAGATGACTAACCAGCTCAGGAGTGGAGGAAGTAGGAAATGACACTAGTGATGTTAATCATTTAAAAGACTGGATAATAATGTTACATTAATGTTGAGTCAGTAACTATGAGAGCAGATCACATCCACTGCAACGTCACCGTGACATCATGGCTACCATCTGTGTGATTCACCAAAATCTGTTCAGGAACATTTCCGCTCTCTTTCCCTTTTGTTCTCACACTCTTTTATTCTCCCTCTGTTGCATTTTAACACTCTTGTGAATCAAAGATTAAAATTTTTAATATAATAAAGACACAATGACATGGGAAGGAATGCAAAAAGGAAGGAATAATGGAAGAGGGAGAAAGAAAGAGAGAAAAAAGAAAGAAAGAAAGAGAAAGGGTAAAAAGGCTATAATTTGTTCTCGGACTGCCTGACTGAGATCTAATGGGCAGAAGCAGTTGAGAGGGGGACTTAATTACAGAGGAGAAAGGTCACTCCTCAGAGCATTACGATGGAGATAGACGTACATCTTTAAGTTCCGTATTGATGCTTAATCAGCATTAAGGATACAAAAAATACACTAATATTGCATTTGGCTATAATAATATTCATGTCTTCATGTTGCCATACTATGATTTATAAAAAGTATGTGAACACTGGCATGGTGTATAAGGAATATTACAAAGCAGTAAGTTCTGACCGAGTAATCTGATTGGATGAGAGTCATTCCACAAGTGATGATGTAGAGCATAACAGCACTAGGTCATTTAATTTTACATATCACCCGGTGTCCCAGGCGTTCTAACAATCGTTAATTCATTAACTGTCAGTCACAGCATGGGTGAACGTAGGTCTGTATGGGTCACAGTACTGAGGAGAGAGCAACTGCCTGCCAAAACCCAGTCACAGGAACACTATCAGCAAGACAACACATCTAATAATGTTGTCATCTTAAACACCAGTTTATCTCCTTAGTAATTGCTTCTAAGTCATTCCTAATTGCTTCTATACTGTGTGTTGTCCTGTTCACAGCTAAAGAGAGCTACAATGCTAACTAGCTTCTAACACAAGGAAGGTGCATATCTATACTATGATAGGGAGCAGACATCATGTATTGAAATAAAACTAAAACTGGTAAATAATGCTGTACACTGAAGTTTTTGTGTTGCTTATAAAGGTGATCATGATCTTCAACAATCTTTGTAATTAAAACAGTTTTGTGTGAAACAAAAAGAATCACTCCTTGATTTAATTTGTTGCCACTACTTTCTGTTTGACATGCTACAAAATCACATTCAAAGCATAAGTTTGCTATATTTTACATACATAACCACAACCGCAGCTGTGACTGATTTATTCTGTAAGAGGTGGATTTATAGCTTTTTGGAAAATCACACAAAAAAAATCATATAACCAAAAACAATTTTGATGAAATATTTTGGCATGTGCACTTTTTAACATCATTGTAATTCAGTAGTGTGCAATACTTCTTATTTAATTAAAATTAAATAAATGAACAAATAAATAAAGAATCTAAAAACTGCAAAATCTGAGTTATCTTATTTTGAATTAGGAATGAGACAATGTAAAGGTTATGCGGTCTGACGTGGAATATTTTCCTGTCGTGTGTTTTACACATCCCAAAAATCTTATAGAATACATTTTGACTTCTTGACGTTCTAAGTATTGATCATAAAAATAAAAGGTCAAATCCAAAGTTGGTGTAAGTTAAAAAATAACTCAAGTGCTATTTTACGTGGTGTGGGTTTGACTACCACGTCACGAGATGTAATAATAAATGTTAGAGCCCTGGTGCAGGGTTTTAGAGAGGGTCAGCGAAATGTGAGTGTGCGAGAGTACTGTAGTTGTGCACTGTCAGGAAGACCTTTCCGTTCGGAGATACCAGGGGTTTATTATTTAGAACTCAAAAGGGAACTGAATTAAAACTGGAAACAAAACTCCTCTGTCTCCTCGAGACAGGGCGGTGCTTTGGAAACTGAAAAACATGTCTCTCGTCTCCTCAAGACAAGGTTATTTCTTTACTAGCCTTATCTCTTTTTTCTTTTGTGTCTTTTCACTTCGCTCTCTCTCTTTTGTTTATTTTTTTATTTTATCTAAGAGCATGCTTATTGCATCGAATGCTGCTTTATGTTTCTTAGACACAGGCTCTTTTTGTTGACTCTTCTTTGTCTTTGTCTTCGCCTTTGCCTTTACCTGTCTTTGCCTCTAACTGTCTTCGCTCTCTACCTGGTGCTACCGAATGATCGGGGGCTTAAATAGATGCACGCCAGTGTGGCGCTTCACTGCTGATTGCCCTCATGTCGCCTAGTAACCGTGTGTGAGGGTGACCACAGATTCGCCAGCTCAGAACTCATAGCCACATATCGATCTGTCGGTTCTGAACAGCGCGGTGCATTTCCTAGCGGATCTGCCCTTCACTAGACTTGCGTCGTTATGTTATCCTTCTCTTTACATATTGAATCTGATGTTCAATATAGAGGATTATATTTTTATTTATTTAAGATCTTTAAAAGTCTATAATTTCTACTAAATGCTCTTATAGAGATAATCATGGGTGTAGAAGGTCTTGAGAATTTTAAGCCTATGAAAAGAGGTCAAAAATGTTAAATTGGTGAAAATGTAAACTTTTCTAAAATATTCTTACTTTCAGACCCAGTTCCTTACAGAGAAGGTTATGATAAACGTGACATGTCTTTGAGCTTGTCATTAATTCCCCTCGCAGTAGGACATACACAGTTTTATTATTTATATCTTCGTATCCTGTTGGGAAAGAACACGGTGAGGGCTCTCAAAAGGATCCACTAATCACACTGAGGTACAGTATGATTCATTTCAGCTTCTTCAATTACCTCCCCATTGAGATATCGGTTCTTTGTAATGGAAGCTCACCAGGGGTTACACCATTCGGGAGACCCTCATCTCGATTGCTTTTTCAGTTGTCTGAATTAATTCCGCACTCTGGACGTTTTGTAAATTTGCAGGAATGGACATGTCAGACTTTTTATCATGATACAAAGAACGAAGGCACATTTAGACATTCAAATCATGCATATATAATGAGATAAAGAAAAAAAAATAAAGGAAGATTTTGGTGGTATTAAAATAGCTTTTTCTAAGTAAAATATATTAACACAGTATAATGTCTCACTAGTGTCAAGTAGATGGGGTTTGTTTCAGATAAACAAATAAAAGCGAAGGGTATTGAGAGCCTGAAAATGATAAGCCCCACCTCCCTGTACTTGGTGACCTCATGAGTTCATAACTTTTTAAAATCTTTTTTTAACATTATATAAATATTTATTTTAATAGTTTTTTTTCCTAAAAGTATATTTTAGTATATTGGTGTATCAGTATTTAGAATACTGTGTATCTCTTGGTCTAGTTTGGTACACACATGGGGAAGACTGCTGACTTGACAGTTGTCCAGAAGATGATCATCAACCCCCTTGAAAAGGAGCGTAAGACACAGAAGGTCATCACTGAAGGTCATGACTTTCCATGCATATGCTTCAATACAGCACTCTGTGAACAGCCAGGGCTGTCTGTTCACAGAGTGCTGTATTGAAGCATATGCATGGAAAGTTGCCTGGAAGGGAAAAGTTGCACAAGCAACAGGAATGAGTGCAGCCTAAAAAAGTTTGTCAAGAAAACATAGATACTTGAGAGAGCTTCATAAGGAGTGGAGTGAGGCTGGAGTCAGTGCATCAAGAGCCACCACCTACAAAAGGGCTACAACTGTTGCATTCCTAGGTTCAAACAACTCCTGGAACAGAGACAAAGTCAGGTTTAAACCTAGAACTTCCTGATCAGTAGGCCAACATGTTAACCAATGAGCTACCCACTACTCCACAGTCATACATATGCAATGTACCCACTGCTTTTTTTATCCATCAATTCAAGCTTATCTCCAGCATAGGGTAGAAAGGTCAATGTCCACTAGCAATGTCTCGATTATGGAGCCATCCGTCATCAGGCCTAGGAAAAAATTTGAAAAGGTCATCATTAATATAACACTCTGAGACAGCCACCAGTGTCACAGCCTGTCCTCAGGAAAGAGTTCCTGTCCTGTCTAACTGAGCGCCACACGGCACAAGGACATCTTGCTTTCTAAAAGGAAAGAATCTCAAATCAGAGTTATAAAGACAAGCTTGAAGACTAAGCCTATCAACACTGGACTCAACAGGTAATTACTGTGAGTTGATCTTGAAAAGATCTAAAGAGCTTCAAAGAAGGAATGAGATACTCTGAGCTGTTTGGCCCACACACTGGCTGTTTAGAGCCTAAACACTACAACTCATCTTAAGATCTCACCTTAGGGGCATGCTTAAATCTCAGTGAAGGTTGTCAGTTTGATGAATCAGTGGAGTGATGTCTATAAGCAAGTTGCATGAAGGAACATCAGTAGGTTATGAGCCAGCATTATCACTTACTGCTGAGTTCCATTCATCACGTCGCACTATGACTACTATGCACTTATGCTTATTTACGCTACAGTTTCTTCCTTAACCACTTGCATTAAGTCAGTTCACTGCTCTTAATCACTTACACCTAGGTTACACTTGTGCTTATTTACAATATGCTAGAAAAGTCCAATTCTCTGCTCATCTCATCAGCTCAACACTCATCTTCATCCAGTCACACCATGACAAAGATGCACTTATGCTACTGTGTGAACAGACCTATTCCTTACTACTAACATTTAACTTCTCTCTGGATTGGCCCTTTTCATCTTCAAGTCATGGGTTATTTTAAGCATAAAATACTCTGTATTTATTTTCCCCTAACTCAGTTAGCATGGGGTGATGCCACTATTTCCACCTCAATGTTGATTATTTTCCTAAAGTCCTGGAGTGTTTCATTTATCTCGTTTGCCATCACTAACAATTTT
>JAOVVB010000002.1:24666310-24679795 GCA_028570985.1 Heterobranchus longifilis | reverse complement strand
GTCCAGGCTGTAAGTCTCCTGAAATAGGCTCCAGGCCCCTCGTGACCCTCTATAAAGGATAAAGATTTATAGACGATGAGTGAGTGAGTGTGTGAGTTGATTGTTCTCCATGAAAAGAAATCCATCATAAAGAAAAAAAAGAGTGCCATGTAGGTCACATTATCTGAAACTAGTGCTCTTCAAGGATCTATTCTAGGCCCACTGTTTATTTATTGTACCTCACCTCAGTACCAACAGTCTTTTACTTTTACTGTCTGTGATAACTGCTGTGTTGTGAATTCCGCCTCTCAGAGCCGTGGAAATGTTGTGCTTTTTGAAATGTTGCAATGTTTTGGGAAAGGCTGGTGTGTTTTGGTAAATGTCGCAGTGTTTTGGGAAATGCAGCAGTGCTTTGGGAAATGTTGTGTTTTGGGAAATGTCGCAGTTTTTTGGGAAATGTTGTGTTTGTTGCTAAAACTATTTTCAACCATAAATCAATACTTAATTAGGGTGTGACCAGTTTGAGTGCCAGCTGCATGGCAGGTGTCAAACCGCTAACTGTCTGCTATCCATCACTTTATCTAACCAGCTAACTGTAATTGATGTAGTTTAACTTACCACAGGAAGTGTAGGAATTGACACGGGACTATATGTAGGGTATAGACAAAATGCAAAGAGAGAGTGGCATACAAATAAATATAGCTAACCTGAGTTATGTAGGCTTGTTCCAAACAACAGCCACGCTCCGTTCATTGCAGCTATTTGTGGATTAATCAGAGGGTCCCAGATTCGATTCCCAGCACCACCAAGTTGAGCCCTTGAGTAAGGTCTTAACCCTCAACTTCTCAGATGTATCATCAGGTAGAAATGTATGTTGCTCTAAATAAGGGCGTCTGCCAAATGTCATGAATGTATGAAACAAAATTCTAATGTGAACGCTAACCTACAGGGAGTGTAGATGGTTGGGTGGGTGGCATTTGTACGTAGGGATGATCTACACACTTCAATGTCTAAAGTCAAACTCATGCTCCTTTATTCAGGCTCCACATTCTTTCAAAACTCCAAATAATAAATAAATAAATTAAATAAGTAAAGAAAGCTTTCCTGGATGAATTCTGATGGTGTCAGCAGCCTCCTTCTGAGAATCTGTACAAAAATTATGATGTTAATATCTATGCGCCTCTTATTTCTGCTCTCACTTGCGCATACTTGCCTTCAGGGAAATAGCTAAGCATGGGAAGAGTGAACAAGTAATGAACAAGAGGATTAACAAACCCATGATTCTCTCTCTCTCACGCACACACACACACACACACTTTTACCTGCTCCCTGTGAGCTCTCTAGTGTCATCAAGCTCTAGTTTCTGTGTCTCTGGTGTGGCTGAGACCTGGTCCGCTTCTACTCCTCATTGGTAATTAGGCTGAAGAGTTAAAAAAAGGGCCACATTTTACACACATACACCTATGTATGGACACACAAAACCCCATAAACCTTAATTTACAGTTGCCGGTGTCTCGGCTTTTGTTTTAAATATTGTAGCTTAGATGACCAGGGTTAACATGGATTTCACATGGATTTTTATTGACAGGGAGTGCCAATATTTTCTATGGGGATTAATATTAAATGCTGGACAGCAAGCAATTCAATGCATCCTGTTTAATTACAGCTGTTCCTTGACTACTGAACTACTGGACAATTTTACTCCCATTTTTAAGATAATGTATACAAAATCATCTGCGACCTTATGATTGATGACATTTTAAATGTGAACAACAAACAGATGAAAAGACTTCAGGGTACCAATCCATTGCAGGGCAATTTGGAAATGGCAGTTAGTCTACCCTGCATGTCTTTAAACTGTGAGAGGAAACCAGGGTACCTGGAGAAACCCCACCAAGGATAAAATTGTGATGTAAGAATTCTATAATTAAAAGTTGTTCTTGTCAGCAAATTGCTGTGGTATAAGGGGAATAAAACATTTGGAAAATAATCTACTTTGGGTTGATTCCAGATTCAAATGTTATGTCATCTCTGCTCTTTTTTTTATGAAGAATTACTTCATAATTTCCTCACGTTTCGAGGAATAAATGCAAAACTGATTAAATGAGACTTTCGAGAAACCCGTACAGCAAAGATGTCACAATTCATTTACCACCATATGACCTGGAGCACCTTTGCAGCACCAAGCTTTTATTAAAATAGACAGGACAATCACTGGTGGCATCCATCCGTCAGATTGTATTTCCATTTCATGCTAATAGTCTGTTTAAAATATGATTTTTTATATACTGCATTTATCCGGTCTCAAATTTTATACTCTACATAATGTACTGTACATGTCAATCCAGTCTTATATCCCTAATGGCTTCCTTAACCAAGAATAGAACCTAATTAGGTACAGGCCTGGAATACAAGACAAAGCCTTAAATGAGCTGATGAACATCTCTGAATTACAGTCTAAAGTACCTGATATAGTTTAGACACATGATTCAGCCCTGAAAAGATAATTCTTTAGAAAACATTAAGTCATGACTTAAGATAAGACTGGACAGAGAGAGATGAACTGTGGTCATTGTTAATAAAGCTTCTGTGAGATTTCTAATTTGATTGCTAGCCCTAAAATCTCCAAATCACTAGCCCTGGTTGTAAGGAATGGCCATGACAGTGCTATTGCAAATGACTGTTTCTGCAGGACTAGCTTAGAAGTTAGAATCAGGAAATTAGATTTTAATTTTTTTTTACACTTCTATATAGTAGACATACTGTACATATACTGAACATGCGAATGATCCAGCAATAAAACCAGGGTTACAAATCTGTTTTCACTTTAGCTTGTTTTTTTGCTCACTTTGCTAGTTTAATACGCTTTTCTAGACTGCTTTTGCTAGCTAGTTTGTTTTCCCTCACTAATGTGATCATCCTTACTAGCAGTGTTGGGGGATGTTAATTTTTAAAGTGCCTAATTACATTACAAAATTATTGTCATTAAAAAGTAATCAGTCACATTACAGCATTTCCTTCTTATAAAAGTAACTAGTTAGAGTTCTTTTCCATTGCAGAAATTGAAAACTCCTTTGTGATTCCTCGTGCATGTTGTTTTAGTCAAGATCTTTATAATTATTATACCATCATCACTCAACGAAGTCTGGCCCATAATCTCTTACTAACTACTAACAGCAGGAATAACAGAGGGGGGTGAGTTGTCGGGGGGGGGGCTTGTAGGACGATTTTCACACACACACAGTAACGTAATATCACGGGTTACATAAATTGTCTGAATAACAGATTACATTTTTAAAAATATAACAAAATAACTGAGTACTTGAATGGCGGACCTAACGCGTTAGATTACTCGTTACATCAAAAAAGTAATCCAAGTATTCAAACACGTTACTTTGTAACTCGTTACACCCAACACTGCTTACTAGTTTGTCTTTTCTTCACCAGGATACTTTCATTTGCCAAGTTTCTTTTATTTATTAGTTTCCCGACTTTATTTCACCCTAATCTACTTTCACTTGATATTTTGCTTTTTTCTTGCAATTTTATGTAACTTAGACATTCTCTAAACATACAGTTACTAAATCTTTTAAACGCAAACTCCAAGATTTACAGTATATAAAGACCAGGCCAAGGAACATGAAATCTCCATAATTCAGTCTTATATCTACCAGTCAGATCTGACTTTTGCCTCACTACCTTTACTAAACCACAGTATTTACTCATATTTAATCATATTTGGCTGATTCTGCTCCATAAAAATGTAGTGAGATTGAAGCTTGGTATGACCATTCCTCAATAAATAAATAAATAAATGAACCGAAAAAATAAATAAGTAAAGTTCAACCCACATCTCTATTTTTAAAAAGCCAAATGGCATATCTTCAAGCCAGGCCGGTGATTTATTTGGTAAGTTGCTGAGTATAAACTTCCACTATGTGCCGCATTGGCCTCAGAGCTCTGGAGTGAAATGAAAAGAAAATATTTTACACTGTATAAATCTCAGCTGATCCTTTCAGCTAAACCTTCTTTAGGCTTAGATCTGACTATAAATCACCTCAATCTGAACATCATATTTCTCTTTCTGTACATCCTCTCATGCTGAGGCGTCCTGGCCCAAACAGACCAGACGAAGCTGTGTCTAAAAACAGTAACTGTCCCCCAAAACACACACACACACACACACACACACACACGCAACACTACACTACACTACATGTCAGGGTAGTATGACTCATTCCCCCATGGGAAATGACTTATCCATTGTTTTTGCTCTGTATTAGAATTAATCGCTAGAGTGCGCACGACTGAAGTGGAAATTACATATATCGGTTTGTGTGTGTGTGTGTGTGTGTGTGTGTGTGTGGGTGTGTGGGTGTTGTGGGCATCGGAGCACAACATAATAATTACAGTTGCTGTTTGTCACTGTTTTTTGGTGCAAATGCTACCATTGGTAGTGACAATAAAAGCCTGTAAGATTTATCTGGGATTTTCGTTCAAAGCTCGATTACGCTATGTTTTTTTCACTCAGGATTCGGTATAACGAGCCATGTGTTGCTTTTGATGGCTGGATGTAAGGAAATGTTCTTGATACGACCATGGCAATTTGATCAATCGCTTCAGAGGAGCAGGCCTGCTGGGAGAGCCAGGGATGGGGGACATATTGTGTCACATTAAATACACTGTCATGAAAGAGTGCAACATCTTTTGTTTTGTTCATTTTTTTTTTGTACAGTTCTGTTTGTATTTAATTTTTGAAATAAGAAAAAAGCTCCGCTGTGGGTTTGTAGCCGCCGAAGCAATAGTCCGCACAGCTTACAAAGCATGTACAGGATCAAATCGATGAAATATATGAGGTGTAAATTTTTACGATGTGTAAATACTATTACTGAAATGTTAGAAGTAATATATAACACTGTGAAGGCCATCAGCAGCAGGTGGAGAAAATGGGGCACCAGAGTGACATTCCCAAGAATAGGACATTTCTCAGGGAAGCTATCAAGAGACCTACGACTACATTAAAAAAGCTGGAGGAATATCTGGCACCAGTACAGTCACTCCCTGCACGTCTGCCTTATTCTTTTCATGTATGAGCAATAATGGGGTCAAGTTTACCTAAACCGCCAATGTGGCAAAATGTGCAGAATTTTAAAAGTTTTAGGGCAAAAACCAGAAAGCATTTTTTTTCTCCAGTCTGTCTTAAATCAAAATTGAAGTGCATATAATACACATAATAAAGCACATTATGATAGATCTTGGTTGACATAAATGCTCTACGCACCAACTGTGAAGTGTCTCACCCGGGATGCAAGTATAATGTAAGTAATGGGGGCCAAATTCCACAACCCTCGTCCCCTGCAGAAATGCATTCTAAAGTTCAGCTGAGACTCATATGAAGCTTTCGCAGTCCCACTGAGCCAAATCGAGTTATAATTCAAAGTCTGATGTATTTATCCGTATGGCCAGTTCCAGTTAGCAATACAGCTAGTTCTGGGGAAATAAAAAGTAGGCATTTTTTGCACTGAACGAGGGGTGTGGAATTACTTCCAATTACTTCCATCGTACTCATGTTCTGGGTGACAAACTTCACAGCCAGTGAGCAGAACTTATAACAAACAAGACCTGTGGAAATGTCACTTCAGACTTAAAAAAATCAGAACTACCCCTTTACCATGGATGTGGTGCCAATGGATGTTAATTGGTATAAATTCTCCAAATAAAAGTTAGAATGCTGTTGTGTTGAGGTTGTATTTGCAACGTTGTGTTTGGGTCGTTTATTCAACGTTAAATCAATGTCATTTTAGCAAAGTCATTCAAACTATATAACTATACAAGTCATTATAACTATATTTCAATGGTCACCCAGTGTTATGGTTCCTCTTGGGAATTTAACAGGATTATATATATATATATATATATCCACTGTACTGTAAGTAAGGAATAAAGCCCTGCATGTCATTCAGTTCTACACAAATAATCAATGACGGTGTGATGAAGTAGAGTGACTGTTACTGTCCTTAAGATTATTTTCCAACAACAGCATGTCGTGAAGTGTGTTATTCTTCTCATAACAATGTTACATACCAAACCAAAAAAACCCATCATATTTGTTATAGCAGCTCTGATACCTTTTTATGTTCTTTTTCAGTTCTTTTGAAGTCGATATTTTGCTGTTTTTTCGGTTGTGTGTGAGCTGTCTTTTGATGCACAACCTCAAAAAAATCCTAAGGGTTTGAGCCTGGTTGCACTTTTCGTGCCTTAACAATGACTTAACAAAGTGCACATGTGTGCTGTATTCTGTCATTACACTTTAACTGGGGAGCTGGGTCTAATTTAATGACGACGGGGGCGCAAACTTTCAAGCCTGGTAGTAAAGACGATAAAGATGACAGTTGATTGAGACTATTTTGAAGCAGTGCTCTATCAGGAGATGAAGAAGAAAACAATATTACATGAACAGAACTCTTGTTGGTAGATAAACTCTAAAATAACGTAATATTTTTAAGAATACATTTAAAATTTTGAGTTTTATAATAACTTTCAAACTTTTTATTATAGCCCTTTTTATGCCTTTAAAATCTTTTTTTGTTATGAAACCTCAAGTCATCTTTAATGCCACACATTCCACCTCAAATCTTTTTTTTTTTTTTTGGTTTTATTTACCAGGGGTGTTCAAGTCCAAGCAGGACTTTTGATTGTGCAGAATAACTGAACACAGTTCTTATTTCTCCATATAATCCCCTGCTACACTAATGCACTTATCCCAGTGTTTCTCTAGTGCTTGGATACCATCAAGGTAAAAGGTTTTCTCAGTGTGTTGGACCCATGATTGAACTGCCTGTCTCACATCTGAAACACTGGCCTCCCAGGAACTCCTTTAATGGCCCGACCATGTTGAAATGGCTTGGAGCGAGTTCAGGACTGTACGGGGGATGTGGCAGTGTTAGGGGATGGTGAACGATTGTGTGTACAGTTCCCACCGACAGATGTGTCTCTTCAGCAAGTTGGTGACAAACTATCAGTCGATTCTTCAAGGATCAGGTGTTCCACTCGCTGAATGCTTACGGGAATGACAGCATTGGGCTCTGAGCAACCATGGTCGGGATTGTCATTCACAGACATACAGTGCAGCTTCATTTAAAACATTTCCATCGTTCAAATGTTTCACTGCGGCTAAGAGTCTCACCACTATAATGTGCTTGAAGTCTTTTGTAAATGTCAATTAATTTTATACCCTCAATCACCAGAAAATGTTTGGGTATTAAGGATAAAGAATCCATGCCTAATCACACCATCCATCACATCGCAGTACCTAGGAGAACCCTTGACATGTATGTGAAGGAGACCTGAGTCTACAAATCCGGTCACAGTCAGGAACACGCCCTCCACAAAGAAAAGATGTCTCCAGAGAGGAAGGCTAACTGTGCAGTGGCTTTTGGGTTAATATCACTATGATATGCCTTTGGTGTCCTCATCAGAATTGCTATGACAGGATGGACATGTTAAGCTTGACAACATCAAGCTACAAGCACAATATGATGGAAATTAGGAAATATAAGTGTAAATACTTAATGCATTTACAGCAATAATGGTTTCAACCACTATTAAAGAAAGGTAAAAAGATGGTTGTGATGTCACTGATTACTTTGGCCAGTTTCTTGAAGGGACAGTTTCACCAGTATGAAGGGGTGGACAGCAATTTCTGGTACACAATAATTATTATTATTGTTGTTGTTGTTGTTGTTATTATGAAAAAGGAATATAAAAACCAAAATGACGTTTATTAAAGAATTTGTTAAGGACAATAAGAACATATGAAAACTATTTACATTTTGTCATTTAACCACTTATGAATGTAAGTGAGCAGAATGTGGTTAAGGCATTGGACTACCAGGAAGGTCGGAAGGTCCCAGGTTCAAATCCCACAACCACCAAGTTGTCCCTGTTGAGCCCTTGAGCAAGGCCCTTAACCCTCAACTGCACAGATGTATAATGAGGTAAAAATGTAATTCGCTCTGGAAAAGGGCATCTGCCAAATGCCTAAATGTACTAGTATGTGGGACATGACAAAATCACACACACACACACACACACACACACAGTCAAAGAAAATGGTATAAAATGAGAAAACACATTTCAAGAGATGTATAAATCCACTAATATGTGTGTGAATGTTTGGTCATATTGTTATATTGTGTTTGTAGTTTGTATGTATATATAATAATTTTTTTTAATTATCAACAGACTTTTCCCCTTAACAAAAGTATAATATTGAGAAGGTATATATCTTTCTTAAAATGTCCAGTATATAATCACTATGTGATAAAAGTGTATTTATTTGGATTTGTGCATGACAGAGTGGACGTATTTTGTGATTTACTTGTATATTTTCCCAAGTGCAGTTTATTTATTAAAAGTGTGGCAGCTTAAGTGACATGCATTTCAACCTACGGTATACTTAATAAAGTTAATATGAACTTAAAAGGAAACTCTCAGCTTTGTTGGGAAATTATGAAGTCTCTAAAGC
Source organism: Heterobranchus longifilis (assembly GCA_028570985.1). Taxonomy (NCBI): domain Eukaryota; kingdom Metazoa; phylum Chordata; class Actinopteri; order Siluriformes; family Clariidae; genus Heterobranchus; species Heterobranchus longifilis. The sequence goes on along the minus strand of JAOVVB010000002.1, from coordinate 24,671,289 downwards.
ACTTTATAGTGATATTAATCTTTTCCTCTTCTTCTCGCATCCCCTCGGCATCCACCTTCCTAACACCCATCCCCTCTCACCTTTGGGACGCGAGCCTGGAAAAACGTTGAGAAGGAACAATGACTGTGCACTACTTATACAGGAGATGTTCTATTCTTCAAAGTGGTGTCTACCAGTGAAGAGTAAATACACACACATACACACACATTCACATCACATCAAATGGGGTTTTGTTTTATGACTATACTATTTATAGACACTGACAATGTTATTGTTCTTCTTCGTGCATCAATTGTCAAGACAACATTCTCATTTTAGGATAATGAGTCACGAGTCCAATGCAAACGCAGGCTCAGGAGATGATCAGGTTAGTGTGTTTTAATAAAACTGGCTGCTCTACGCCTAGTAGTTACCACTAACCATGTAACCAGCAAGATAACATACTTAGGTTTGATAAAAATCCAAAAATGTATAATAGACCCTGTTGTTTAATCATTATGCTTCTCTAAAATCCTATTCGCTCACATTCTGCTTAATTTCTGTCCAATTAAACACACTATAAATTATGTGTATGTATGAGGTGATAAAAGTAAGTTGAGTTAATGTTGCTGCGTTTTGAGTTAATGTTTTATTTGGAGTTGATGTGTTTGGAGTTAATGATGTGTTTAGAGTTAATTTTGTTATGTTTTGAGTTAATATTGTGTTTCAAGTTTATGTGTTTTAGTTACATTGTTTTGTTGGGAGTTAATGTTGTCTTTTAAGTTACTGTTGTTGTGTTTAGAGTTAATATTGTGTTTCAAGTTGATGTTGTCTTTTAGTTACATTGTTTTTTTTAATTGTTTAGTTAAAGGTGTTATTTTTTGTGTTTGGAGTTTTTCTTTTTGTGTTTGGAGTTTTTGTCTTTCGGGTTAATGCTGTGTTAATGAGTTAATGTTGTGTTTGGAGTTGATGTTTTGCGTATGGAGTTAACTTTTTGTGCTTGGAGTTAATGTTGTATTTTGAGTTAATGTTATTTGGAATTTATGTTGTCTTTAGAGTTGATGGATTTGGAGTAAATTTTGTTGTGTTTGGAGTTAATGTGATTGGAGTATATGGGTAATTTCTGCTACTCTGAAGTTTTTAATTTTTTAAAATTTGTTTACAGCTAGGAATTGTGTTACTTTCTTTTCATTTATTGTAGTCACATAATATTTTCAATAATATTTTGTTCATAATAATAGTAATAATAATAATAATATTTTAAAACTTCTGATTTATATATATGACCAGTTTAGGGTTAAATGTGTTTATTGCTAAGAAGTTACCTAAATGGGTCTTGTGGAATGTCGTACAGAAAGTTATATAGCGTACTAATGAAGTAAAATAAATTCTAAATGTTTCTCATATGGCTGCACTCTAAAGTGTAAAGACATGTTCTAGACTCGTATCGGTGCTTAAATTGGACCTTTCTTGCAATATGACATCTCCTGAGAATGAAATAACACAGATGGATGCTGATGATTTTAGTGTGAATTCATCCATCGGGGAAAACGCTTGATTCTGTTCAGAGTGCTGTGTTTCTGAGCACCTCTCCACTGAGGGTTTTGTTTCCTAGCATCCTGTATGTCGGGAAAGGTATCATAGCAACAGGAGGTAATTGGAAACATCCTAACGAAGAACAAGACACGAGGGGTCGGCCATTTAGGCACCACAGTGGACATGCACTCACACCCACACACCATCCAGAAAATGTGAGTGTAAGGTAACAGTTAAGATTTGTCTTATATTATAGTAGGAAACATCTTAGCCTGCTGAGTCTTATATATAATATTTAGTATTTATCTAATATTCAGAAATAATGATAAGCTCTGTATATCCTGATTCAGAGACAGAATAGATTATTTTGACAAAGCAAAAAATCACACCACTGATACAATGTTAAATATGTTTACAATAATTTCAAAAATAACCTTAATTATATAAATTAACATTAGTCAACCAATAAGCAAGTGTTAAGTTAAAAAAATTACTGATGTGGTCATTATTTCTTTTCCTGTACCAAAAAGGATTTTTTTTTTTTAGATCTTCACATTGTAAAATAAAGTTATCATGCTTCTCCCAAGACATGACCCTTCTTACAAGACCAAAAGACCAACATGAAGATCCCCTGCATGCTTTTGTTCTCCCCGGTAAAATCTGTTAAAAAGAAAATGGCTTACCTAAATTCCTGGCACGAAGAGGTGAAGACTGCCAGGAAGACAATGAGCCTCTGGCAGGACTTAATTGAGGAAATTGCATAGTTTGTGCGTCATTATTTTATGGCAAACAGATCTCAGGAAGTTTCATCAGTCATTTGGATGCACGAAACCAGATCATGTTGTTGTGTTTAGGTAGAGAATAAATCAAGTTGAAACAAATCAGTTTTCTATTGGAGAATTACATGCTCAGAAAAAAATGATGTAGTATGTAATATGTAAAAATAATGTAGACTGTAGTTTTTCTTTGTCACTTTAGTTTCTACTAAATACCATCAATATACTGTACCTTAAGACCTTAAATGATCGTTTAAATCAAAGACGTAAAAGTGCATATATTTTCCTTTCTGAATGAAAAGTAAGGTGTTGATGGATCAGTGGTAGGCTTCTCGGCTGCCATCTGGAGGGTGGGGTTGCAGGGCTCCCTTAGTGCTCTTCACAAGTCTGGATAAAATGACAAAAATCTTGGATCAGATAATCTGCTGTGGCAACCCCTAATGATTACAGCCAGAGGAACAGCTATGGTATACCTGACACAACCTTGATGTACCTTTCCAGGAACAAAAGAATACATCATTAGTACCTTTATTGGAATTATTGACAATGTAGTAGAAGACATTCCTCTGATTGTGGTGAAGATTTGTGTTCACTGATGTTGGGATGTCAACAAGACTCCAGTTCCAGTTAATCCCACTCCAACCTTAAACTTAACACACCATGTCTACATAGACATCATGATCATGCTGGACGAAGGTTTGGGCCAGTTAGTTCCAGTGAATTGAAATTGTAGCACTACTGCATACAAAGATATGCTATACAATTGTGAGTCACAAAAACATTGGGGATAGACCATGTATGGGTGTGATGGTCAACTACACTTTATAGGGTGTAGTTGTAAATAAAAATAATGTTTAAAGATTTAGTTCTTCTAAGAGTAGAGATTGTATACCTGTTCCATGCCTAGAATTTAACCTCCAAACTTCATCGTTTTAATGGAGGAGTCAACTAGATGGCTCCATGTCACCATTTTGTGTTGTGGCCAGACTGGTCAGAAAATGCTCAACACCACTACCTGATCTGGCTCCAGAAAGTTGGGTCCCAATCCTTTGCTGCATTTCATTTTACCTCAGAAGTGAGAGGTCAGAGGTCGAAATCACTTCACTTTCAAAATCACGTTTGGGCTACACAGTGGGGAAAAAAAACATTTACAAATTCTTGTTTACCTTTTGTTAGCCACAAACTAGCCAGCTTACTCCTTCAACAGTAAGAAGTGCTGCTGTTTACTGTTCATGTTGTATGTGTGTGTGTGCCCTGCGGTGGTTCCCATCCAGGGTGGACCCCTGGAATAGGCTTCGGGCCCCCCTTGACCCTGTATACAGGATAAAGCGGTATAGACGATAAGAGAGAGAGAGTGAGGAGTTTGTGTAAAAGGTCTTGTCCACAATAGTCACTTATACACCATACACCAATATATGATGGATAGAGATAAGCTTGAAAGAAAGTTCCATATTTTTCCTGAAACAAATTATTTAAAATGATCTGTTAGGTTGAGGTGATCTAGAACGCAGGCTCTTATCACATTGTATGAAAACTAAAAAAAAAATTATAGTCTAAGATTTGGCAAAGGGCCCCGTCACACAGCAATGAAGACCATGAAGTTTCCACAGCGTCCTAAAAATATCGCAGAGGGAACAGGGTCAAAATGGAAAAATGTGCATTTATCAATTTCGTACTACTTCCTAGCCACGTCCCTGTCAGGTTCTCAATGTGGCTATCATGTTGCAACTAATTTACTATCACGCATATGGACACGCTCACCAGGACAGATAAGATCGAACCAAGTAATTACTATGTTCAATCAGATTGCACTGCACTTTTACCAGGCTCTTATCATGCACGAACTATATGATCATTATAGTCCGGCGGGTTGGTATAAATATCATGACACGTCCAGTTGCTTTGCATTATGAAGTGATGGTATGGGATGCGTTTGTGCCATAAATGTGTATGCGTGCCATAACCGTGGAAAGCACTAGAAGAAAATAATGTGAACTTAATGCGGTCTTCTATAACGTGGCTTTGACCTACCATGGTTATAGCACAGGCCTGAAGAGAGCATGTGAGAACTCCATTGACACCTCAACAACGCAGTGACATCCCAATGACAACTCAGTCAGAACGCCATCATGCCTTTAAGATCCATGTAAGCTGCTCTACAAGATTAGTGAATAGTGTAGATTAACTTTTGATGGTCGACATTGTGAACAAATGTCTAACGCCTACATTAGCACAGTTATCACTCCACATTTCTTTTCCTGACAAGCTGGATTAGCAAAAAAACGTGTCAATGTTATGCAGAGGTCGATATTTATAGTCGTTAGGAACCACGCTGACACCGGACTCGATTAATCCGATTCTCCGCAGACATCTTCTGGCATCTAAAATAGGCAGGATCCACTTCCGAGAGGTGAGAAGTGAACTAGGCCAAGGACTCAGAAATTAGACCGTGAGTCAAAGCCAGCATAAAAAGAATCGAGCCTTTATGAGAAGAATCATGAAGTTAACTAGAACCTTGGAAATCACAGGTGAGCATGCACATGGGACACGTTTGGTGGCCTCAGCGTAGCTACTGTCCAGAAAAGTAGAAAAATTTTTTTAAATGTATTTGGCCTCCGAGTGGCGCAGTGGTAAAGTGCTCGCCCTATCATCCGGGGAGCGCTGGTTCGAACCCCGGGTGATGCTGTT
>JAOVVB010000002.1:24645364-24657117 GCA_028570985.1 Heterobranchus longifilis | reverse complement strand
GCACTACAACTTGGCACAGGTTTTACGCCGGATGCCCTTCCTGACGCAACCCTCCCATTTTATCCGGGCTTGGGACTGGTGGCTGGGGATTTTGGGCACTGGCTGGGAATTGAACCCGGGCCTTCCGCATGGCTTCCCTAGCACAGTTAAGCACAATATTAATTAATTATTAAATCTTAGGCTTACTCTAAACTACAGTTATGTATAATTAAGTGATTTACATAGACTAATGGTGTTTCTAAAATTAATTTAAAAAAATAAACAATTACTAGCGGCATGGTGGCTTGCACCTCCAGGGACGAGGATTCGATTCCCGCCTGTGTGCATGGAGTTTGCATGTTCCCCCCATGCTTGTTTTTCTTCAGGCACTCTGGCTTCCTCTCATAGTCCAAAGACATGCAGATCACACTAATTAGCGTTCCCAAATTGCCCGTAGTGTGTGAGTGAGCGCGTAAGAGTGTGAATGTGTGTGTGCCCTGCGATGGATTGGCACCCTGTCCAGGGTGTACCCTGCTTCGTGCCCAAAGTCTCCTGGTGACTCTGTATACAGGATAAAGCGGTATACTCAGTGAGTGAGTGAGAATTTTAAAATCTGTTAGCATGCTTGTGTGAGATTAAGCAAGAAATTCCTCCTTCGGTGTTATGATTGGTTGGAAGAATTCAGTCTCGTTTATGATCGGTTAGAAATCTAGAGCACGGAGGCTGGACCTTATTTGTGTCTTTAAGAGACCCAGAAGTATCAGAGTCACTCTGGGTTTTGTGAGATCTTGCAATAAACCTTTTTTTTCCCTTCCCTCTACTTACATTTTTAAGGATATTTTTTTTCTTTCATATCCCTTTAGGGGCTCCATATGATCTGGAGGTGACAGTACAGAAAAATACATAACTTCTAACCTTTCTGACTTTGCCCTTATTTGATGATATTTATATTTAATGTCCACAAATGCAATTTGTACATTTTACAGATTTACTGATTCAGACCTCCTTAAAGAGTTTATACAGTAAAGTGTGTTGGAAAGCTGTCACAATAGACATATCTCGAGTATGTAAGTACATTGTGGCCATTTATCATCTATTGCGATATTACTAATTTATCATCATAAACCCCAGCCCTACAGCTGTTTATCATTTTTTTAAAAATACTATTAATATTTTTTTCATAAGTATTGTATTGGTATATATAGCACCAATGAGGGGAACCAGGTTCGGAAACCTACAACCTTCTGAAACACCAATTTTAGTATATTTTAAAGATTTTGACACCTAGATGATTTGCTTAAGCTGCCTTTAAACCAAGACTAAATCTTCTGTAAGCACTTAAACAAATTGTAAACCTGCACTGATGTTTAATAATAATAATAATAATAATAATAATGTATTTATTTATTATTTTCTTTTCCTGGACAGCAAATGTTATTTCCCATAAACATAAAAGGCACATTTTTCTCTTCAAACTTGAATTAGTCAAATACTGAAAACCATTTTTCCAGAACTTTCCAGTCGAGATGGGAATCGCCAGGGTCACCCAATACGATGTTATCACGATACCTAGGCGCCGATTCAATCTGCATTGCGGATATCCAAATTTTATAAATTCCAGATTCGAATTTTCTTAAATTCGATTTTGTTAAAACGTATAATTTGCAACTAATTCTTGGAACGCTGTACTGCTTGCCAGCGTGTGAGCACTTTAGAGTGCGCCATCTGCATGATTATAGAGGAATAGCACCCTTTTACCACCAGGAATCCAACCAAAATATAAAGTTAATAATTATTATTTTTATAGAAATATTTTGGCATCAGTGTGCCAATTCATGAATTACCACACACACACACAAAAACACAACAGAATATGTAACTGAATCGTTTCCCCCCTCAAATCTCTACATTCTAGGTAGATTCAGTGCCGAGTAGCAGAGAGAATTTTCTAGAATGTTGTAGAACTTTTGAGAATTTTCTAGAACATTCCATACGCTCAACATTTCAGTTTAGTTCTTACTGCCTGAGTGAACACATGGACAATTTAATGCCATCTGTGATAAATTCACAAAAAAGTGAATTTATCAGAGATGGCAAGCTGAAGCTGCCAACATTCTCCAGATGTAATGGCATCTGGAGCATACAAGGCATATTTTAGCATCCTGGACTTTGAACGCCACTACCGAGCAGCGTATAATGAAACCATAATGGGAGACAACTAGTATACTGAAGGGAATGTATACAGATAAGTGATTTGCATTACAGTCACAAATCTAAAAAACAAAACAGAAAAACAACTCACTTCTAAACATTTTTTAGTATGAAAACTTTAGTATGAATACATGTAACTCTTGATTCATATGTTGTTTCAATCAGATCTTATCTAAATGAAAAATGTCAAATTTGAAGGGAATAATGGCCGTTTTCTAAACTGTTACAACCTAAGCAATTAAGAAATAACACCTGCTTTCCAGGAACAAAATTTATGTTACGTAGTGCAAGAAATGAGCCAGAATTTCTAATACAGACTTGCATACTCGCAAGTGCTTTAGGACAAAGTTATGGCTAAATAACCTGCATGTAAATACTAAAAAACATTATTTAAAAATATGCACGGGATAAAGCTGTGAAGGTGCGAGCACAATGAACGGGAACGTAACTGTTTTTTGAATACGTTTTAAAATAGAGGTTACTTTTTAAAACCTTTCACAAAAATCACCTTAAAAGCCATCATCATCATCATCATAGCTTTAACACACGACGAGCATCTGTTAATAAAGTTCATTAGCTAACACAAAGCTGTGTCTTGGGTTTGAAATCGAACCTGTATTTAAAAAGGGAATTGTTAATAAGCGTGTCGCACCCACACCTCATCAATGTAACCATTATACTGTATGTATATAAACAATAAATGTGAATCTTCAAAATAAATCCTTGAACATGTAGAAAAGCTCTTTATTTTCTGGTACACCATTTAACTCCACAAACAGATACATTTATCCTGGGAAAGTATTCATTTAGTAAACACTAATGATAAACAGGACACTTCAAATAACACAAATTCGCACAGATTTTCTGTCACCACTATTGTTCTAGAGATTTCATGTTCGTTTGCTCTTCCTGAGGCTATGATGCAATTATACCTTTTGAAGAATCAATAAAAAAATTTTTTTTAAAAACTTTACGCCAATGTGTTTTTATGTAAATAAACTATGAGGTTCGGTCAGCTATAAGAATGGGGGGGTCTTGGATTATACTTTATACGTCTAGAGATATGTTTGGACACATGATGGCCGCCTTGCACACATCCTATATGCACTTTCAGGCATCGCTTGTGCTGTACCAGTGTAAACACTAAGGGCAGTATCTTTGACACCGTGCTTTTGATTTGTAACACAGCTTGTGACGAGTGTTACGCTCATAAGACATTAGACTTGTAGCCGCAGGTGCAAAACAAAAGATGCAAACTTTAGACATCTGGCCATATAAAAGTGTTACAGGAATCTGACTTGGAGTTAAAGTACTGCATCTAATCTAATAAACAATAGTACAATTTACCTTAAACCTCTCTTAATCATCTTTGGCGCGGTCTTTAATGTGTTATTTAAAAGAATAAAGTACAGTAAGTTATTCTAATACAGAGAAAACTGTTAATACAATATAACAAAGTCATTTCCACTTGCTGTTTAATCCCAGTTCCATAAAGAACAAGTTTGCATAGTTAGTACTGGCTGTGACTAAAGGACGAGACTACACACTCCTCTCCAAGCAGGTGTGTGCATGTGTGTGCGCGCATATGCGTGTGTGCGTGTGTCTGGACTGGAACAAAGACATCAGGTCTGGTCCCGCCAAGTGAGTTTTCAGAACAGACCATCACAAACTACTCCATCCAAGGACACACGCCAACACACACAAACAATCGCTTTACACGGATGCCTGCCTACACACACACACACAAACATACACACTTGCCTCACAGAACACAAGTTGTGAGCAGCTACTGGAGTAGCACTGTCCATGAAAACAAACATACAAATTACATTAACCTGTGTGTGTGTGTGCGTGCGCGAATGGGTGTGTCTGCACTGGAACAAAGACATCAGGTCTGGTCCCACCACAGAGAGCTTTCAGAACAGACCATCACAAACTGCTCTATTCAAGGACAAACCCTGCACGCACGCATGCACACAGAAGTGAGGCTGTGTGTGAGTGTGTGCGCGTGTGCATGTGTGTATGGCATTCTGGGAAAAGAAAAAAAGGTCACATACCAAAGCAAAAAGAAGTGAAAAACCACTGTACTTTGAAATTCTTAAGTTTTAAGAAACTAGAAATGTATCTTGCTAAAATAAACAGAACTACTTTTAATTGTCCAAACCCTGCATAAAGGTTTATCATAAGCGCCATTTTGCTAAAACTGGCTTTTCAGCTTCTATTCATCAATCATTCACTCATCATAAGAGATTTCATTGATCATTGAGATGTGTGTGTGAACCAGCAGCTTAGCGGTTTAGTGCCAGTGCCGCCTTCAGTGATCGATGAATACGTTCTGGGAAGGAGAGAACCCTGATTAAAGTTCTGATTAAAGAGAGCTGGTGTGTCGATGAACCTGTTCGTCACTAGTACAGTAATAAATCTTCTTACCCAGGTAAGTACTAACACACTTATACCCTGGTCATAAAAAAGTAGATTAGCATACGTAGAAAAATCTGCAGTCACTTGCTTACAAGAAAGGAGAGAAATTCCTGGAATTCAGTGCAGCACAAGGTCCAAGGAAATCATGCCTCACGTGTGTGTGTGTGTGTGTGTGTGTGTGTGAGTGAAACAGAAGGAGAGAGATATAGAGAGTTTATGCTGAGGACTTGAGGTAAGCCTTGGCTTTGTCCAGACCATCCTGCAGGAACTGGATGTACGTGGAGGTGGACGGATCCTCGAACCCACCCGAGAAGCTGAACCCTGCCTCACTGTCCTCTGGCTTCATGGAAGTCTGGTCCAGGAAGTTGTTCGCGTTGATGTGGTGGACCTGTGCAACGGGGGAAATAAACATGTTATTGAATAATGGTACACAATTATTATTATTATAATTTTTTTCTTTCACACATTTCAATAGCCTTCAGTGTTTCCTGTATAACAGTATAGGCGTGGCAGAAGTCTCATTGGCATGACGCACATTTCACACAATCGGTCATTTTAAAGGGCTTTTAAGAGTAAATCCAGGAATGAACAGAAACTAGTCAAGGAAGAGAAAAGCAAATTTGCTAAATTTAATTGGATGAAAAAACATGATTTTTGGCCTGATTTCTAGCTATTATATATTGTAAAGTATTTATAATATTCCCAGACTTACCACTGTCCCATTAGGCAGCACCACCATCATCTCCACAGGGAAGCTGTACTGCTCCAAGTGTAAACGTGCCTTCTGACTCAAGTCCAGATTATTCTCATCAGCCTGCACGCACACCACATGGCATTAACGACACAACAAATCTTACAAACACTAATCATGAGTTGCAATTGGGAGAGAGAAAAAAAATGGCTCATGTGACATACCGTAACCATGACAACACCTTTGTGTGTCCTATTTAGTTTTGCTTAAAGACATTAAGATTTATTAGAACCGGAAGGAATAGGAAGTTAATGATAGGAAGTAGTAACGGCAGTAATTAAGTAAATGTATTAAGTTTTCATGTATCTGAACTTTACCTGAATTGTTTTTTTTAGTAGATACTTTTACTTCACTACGTCCTACAACAAATATCTGTACTTTCTACTTTACTACATTTTTGCATGGCATTACACAACCCTGGTGATGTGTAGCATTTAAAGTGGAGGTAAAATAAGCGGAAATAAAGATGGATGATGAGGTTGTCCAACTTCACTGTAGATTTGGAAGCAGAAATTCATCATTTAAACAAAAATACACAAAGTGTTATTTTTCGTTACACTGCAAAGAATCTAGAATATTTAATTTGTCGTATTTTCATAAATCCTACATTCACATAAATCTTATACTTATTCAACTAAAGACACAAGAATACAACCACCTTTTTCCTGGAACATTTTCGCCACATGCTACATAATGTCCCAGCTTTACTCATCTCTACACTCTCACTCAGTGGACACACTGAACATCGGCACATTAAGCAACTTTTTGAGAGTATGAACAGACGCTTCACCTGCAGGTCCTCCAGCTCTTTGACGAGGGACCAGCTGCTAATAAAGCTCTGGTTGAGCAAGGCCAGGACGGGCGAACTTTCCAGGACTGTCTCCCGGAGAGTCCGCCCCGAACCTGTATACACAAACACAGAGCACAAATATGATTAATATTCATCCATAAACATTCCATAACAGCAAATGAGACATTTATGAGAAATTTGCCAACAGGATGTTATCATTTATTTTATTTTTTTTTTTTTTAACCACATTCATCTTTTAATGATTGTTTTGCATAATATGTCTCCATAGCTCACATATCTATTAATTTGTACACCACAAGAGGGCCTCAGGTGGTACTTAATATTGGACATTGGATTTTTGAGGACCTTGTTTTAGGCGAATTTGTTGCGATTGTTCATTGTAAACTTGAACCAAGTACTAGTCAAGAAAAATTTGCAACCCTATTACGTACATAAACATTATTACCAGACGGTAGTTAAGTCCAAGACTCGAGTAATGAGGGGGTCAAGCACAAGTTCAAATGAAAGCGAAATCAAATGAGTGAAATCATTTTTAACTTCAATTAGTTGCCTACATATGTTTATTGGTCCAATGATTTGATGTTATTTTTCTTCTCATCAAGCTTTATGTATGTGGAAAGGCTGTATTTAGCAAGACAAAACGGATCACACTGCACAATAACCCACACACACTTTCTTTCCCTGCATTGCAGTCACATCCCTCTCATTCTGACCTCAGCAGGATTGATCATCCAGCGCTCCCCAGAGCAAGATAGAGTGAACCAGCTTCCCTTCTGCTTCTGCCCTGCTGAAGGCCTCTGGGAAGGGCAGATACTCCACCTGAAGGTGTGTCAAAAAAAAAAAAAAAGGAGAGTGTTTACAGTAACAAATGCACGAATGAGGTTGCGGATGGACGAGGTGTCTGAAAGGGTTTACCTTTTTGAAGGGATAAAAGGTGACCTCGAGGTGGCCGGCTGCCTCGTCTCGGCTGATCTCCGAGCTCCAGCTGATCTCCTCGAACACGAAGTGGATGGGTTCTGCTCCCTCCCCTCGGGTGTCAATCACATTGCCCTCCTCGTCGTGGATGACGGATGGCGTGGACGGCCCGGCCGCTCGCAACTCCATCTGGAAAATGTTGACGTGTGTGAATAATAATATACAGTAATATCCTGAAATCTGTAATTGTTTATTTTACTTCAATACAATACAGCCTCGATTTCAGCACTGATTATTCATTTCAGCTGATATGGTGTAAAAAAAACAAAAAACACAAAAAAAACCCAAGGACTTGTGTACACTTTCTGGATAATTTCATGTAAAATCCGCACTAAAGACTAGGACACTTTTCAGCTTTTGCTGGGGGATACAAGTAAATGTTCACTAATTCTTGTAAATTCATAGGGGACCTATTATGCAAAATTTATTTCTTACTCATTTGTAGACGTGACTTTTTTTTGGTCTTTTTTATGGATTTTTTCTGTCCTTTTTCTATTTTTGGACTGTTGAGGTTTAAACAATCCTTATTGTTTCCTTATTTTAATCCCCTATTGTGACCTCACACAGGAAGAAACCCCTCCCCTGGCTTAGATTTCAGCTTTGCTCTTCTCTAGAGGGGGCGAACTAAATAGTGTTTGAGGTACGAAAAAAAAGGGACATTTTGTGGCATTTTGTACCTGTGGCAGGTAACCGATGTCCACTTCCATGCTGCTGCTCTCACTGGCACCGTACAGCCACTCCATATCAACATTCAGAGACCTACATGAGATCCACAGTACAACCGTACAACCATCACAGACCATCACAGCTGCATTTTACCGGTTGCTCACATAGCGTCTACAGTCTTCGTGTACTCACTTGTCATTAGGGACGTACAAATGGAAGTCCCGGACATGAGAGGCATCTTTAGAGAGCACGATGTGCCCGGCGAACTGCCCGGGTGAGAACCAGAACGGGAAATCGGGGACGTCATTCAGCTGGAACTCGCCGTGTATCCTGAGAGTCGAGATAAAACATTAACAAAACAGTAGCATTGAAATGACATCATAAGCAGATCTGATGCGAAGATGATATTTGGATCTGCATTTGTTTAATGTTCAAAAATATTGCTTGTGCATTCGAATGTAAACACTATGTGGGCGGGGCTTAAACCAGAAGATATTTTTCTCTTTTATTCTAAGAACCATTTTCTATTGCCCCCCTCCCCCCCAGCTCATTCACCTGGTTACCTTACATGTACATTTCAATTTGAGTTAATATAGTTACACGAAGATTTGGTTACATTTGATTTGATTGATCATATCATAATATTAAACTCACGTTGATGCACAATCTTAAAAGCAGGAGATACAGACATAAGATAGTCTTATTAATAATTATTATAATACAGCTTAGGTGCACTTTTTGGACGCCAGCTCAATGATCTAGAACATTCCTGAAATCCTAGCTCAGCGTCGATTCATCAAGCTTACCGTTATTGACCTTGTAAAAATTTAAATAATCAAGCCTCTTGAGAGCTGTCAAAAGAAGGGAAAAAAAAAGGTAGTCAATACTTAAGCCTCAATACCTGAACACGATGTCGTAGTAAAAGTCGCTGACGGCTCGTATGCAGGCCACGCTTCCCTGAGGAGCGAAGCGGGATTTGATGAACGGGCGAGGATGAAACATGCTGAGCAGTGTGTGGATTAGAACCTGAGCGGAAGGGAAGAAGAAAAAAATGTAACATTTCAGGACATCATTAACAGCACCTCGAAAAAGTTCGGAACCATAATATTTAAAACACCCCCCATTTATTTATATTGATTGTTCATATAAATAAATTCATATGTAGAAGAATAAATTCAAGAAATGAAAACGAAATGTTTTACCGGGGCAACCAAAAAAAACCTAACAAATAAAATATGTAACCAACCAATATGTGCAGCGACCTCATTACCCAGATTATTTTCCCCAGATAAATAAACTCCGGCCTAGAAATAAATTATAGTGTAAAAATCCATAACCTCCATTATTACTCCTCTGGGTGCCAGTGCGAGCGGCAGCCCATCCAGCAGCTCTATCTCTGTGTAAAACTGTGGAATTTCCTTCAGGATCAATAAAAGAATCCATCTATCCATCATTTGACAGAAACGCACTGATCCAATCTGGAGTCTATAAGATTTTTTGGTTAAGAGATTTGACTGACTAATGGACGTCTTTTATGATTCACGTCTTACCCGTGCGTTTCATATTGAACTAGAAAAGGTATGAAGTGTACTGATGGATCCTACTGTCTCCACCTGTTCATTAATCCAGTAAACATTTCCAAAACCACCCTGTCTGTGCTCTTCCATGCTTAATTTTCAGCAGGATAAATGAAAAAGACTTCTTGATCTTCTTAGTAGAAAACTATGAATCTTCGAAATGATATTTGCGCTAAATGCATGAAAGAAAGCAGGCAGCCGACAAGTGCTGCTCTAATCATGATTTACCTCTTTGCCACGAGGGGTGGGCGGGTGGTACCGGTTGTTGGACAGATATCCAGAGAAGATGTTGAGCTCGTTTGGGATGATCCACCACGTGTCCCCCGGCTCCCCTTTACTCTTCGGGGGCAGAAAGACCCGGAACTGAGCAGCTGAGAAGCTGGAGGACGGAACTGCGGGACTCTTCCAGGAACGCAGGCCGTTTAGAGCACTGTGGGAAACCTACAGGGAAAACTGTTTCATTTATGTTTGCTCTTCTATATTTGCTTTCAGTTAAAAAAAAAAAAGGGAAAAAAAAAAAGCATGGATAGATGTAAGAATCTGTAAAAAAAGAAAAGAATAATGGACAACAGAAATGTTTAATAAATTAAGTATGGATCGGATCACAGATTTTGAGGCACTAATTGGATAACTTTCGGGATGAATAAATAAATTAATTAATTAATACATTTTAAATAAATTAAAAATAAATAAGGGAGGGAAAAAAATGCATTTCGCTTTTGATTTATAGAACATAAAGAACGCTTAAAGCAATAAACTTTTGCTCAAAGTCTTAAACGAAAGCAACAAAAGTCAAGATTTTTGCAATCAGTGCATGTGAGTCACTGTAGTGTAATTTCTGTTGGGTTTTTTTCATGACCAAAACAATAAAATGTTCCACTTACAGTAAAAGGTTAAAACAATTAAAGATTTAAGAACATAATGTCCCCTAAATAATAATTATAATAAAATATGTTTTTCATCAGGGTGTCTGTTGTTTCTGACCAAAACCACTTGCTTGGACACATTAGGTCATATTTAAGGCAAGAAAATCTAAATATGTTCAGTAAAAATAATTATAGCTCTTATACTTCCTATTATAATTATGCAAGACTAATCTTCAATAGAATCTTCAACAACTTAGCACAAAAAGTGTTTTCACTTAAATGTGTTATGTTTTACAGTGAAATTCGTTGGATGAAAAAACTCCTGATTGGTCAGAATCAGAGAAATAGTCCTAATGGTCAGTTTCTAATTAATAACATATATTTTTATCAGTTGATAAGACTCTGTGCAGAGGATGAGGTTTTACCCCTAGAAATCCGTCCTTGCTCTTGGTCATGGTCTCGAACAGAAGCGGCTGCATGGCTGCGTGAAGCGCGAGCGTCTCTCCGTTCGGATCAGCGACAAACTCTTCAAACTCCGCAGGAGGAGCGACACCTTTACACACGAGACACGGACATGCTTGACATTAGAAACACGCCAGTATTATTATTTTTACTTAAAAAGGCGTTGCATTTGTATCATTTGAGAGAGTGATAAATATGTCTTTATTAATTATTTGATTAGCATTATCATGTACGTTCATAACGCCCTTGCATAGAAGTCCTCTGTGTTTAATCATCAGCTCTTCAGAAAACATCTCAACGAGCACTGTTGATTGTTGAACCTTTTTCCTGATAATGTTCCAAACCTGGCCCTCGAAATCCCACAAAAGTATAAGCATAATTTTTTTCAGCTTTTTGACTTTTGAACTTTCTCGGGTTGGCGATTGAGGATGTTTCCGTTCCATACGCTGCCATTTACTCTCAGGCTCGTAGCGATGAATCCATGTCTCGTCACCATTGATAATTCACCTTCCTTAGAGTATCAGTCTAAATTTTGTTTGCAGCTATCCAAACGCTTCTGTTTGTGCTCTTCTGGGAGTTCTTTCAGTACCAGGTATACCCTCAGAAGAAAAATGGCATGCTGCTCTTCTTTTATGCAAATCACATGCGGGGCATCCATTTTTGCTCACGCTGCAGTTACAAATGAACCAACGTAACATTTTTACATCTGCAAACCTGACAATAGCCTTGAATGAAAAGAGCTGATAAGACAGTGCAGTCACCAGACGTTTTAATTTAACCAGATGATGGATCATTTTTCACTCATCCATATATATATATATACACACACACACACACTAATATCCATCCACCTATCAAACTCTGCAGTCCAACTAGGGCCCGTGGAGGTCAATGGTGACCATATTTTTCCCCCCATTTTTATGACTGTGGTAGGACCTCCAGTCAACATTCACACGCACATTCACACACTACGGGCAATTTGGAAATGTCAGTTAGTGTAATCTGCATGTCTTTGGACTGTGGGAGGAAACCCA
>JAOVVB010000002.1:24613755-24637536 GCA_028570985.1 Heterobranchus longifilis | reverse complement strand
GCCATGTCTGTACATTGAAAATATTTGCAAAACAATAATTTGGGAGGACGTAAGATAAATAACAGAACACATCAAGGTGTTTTTTTATTTTTATTTGTCTGTTTGTGCATGCATCACGTGATAACTACTGAACAAATTTTAATGTGGTTTTCACTGATGTTATTGGGCCGAGCTTGACGTAACATATAGGGTTCGTTTCATCACAATCGGCCCACGGGAAGAGAAGCTAATTTGAAATTTTAATGGAAAACACCCTTATGTCAACCCTTTTTTTTTTAAAAATCAACCTTGAAAAAATCATTAGTTCATACAGCTGGAGTTGTACATTTTTAATACGCGTTTATGTATGCAAATAAATTCATAAATATAAATATACAGTAGTTTTGGATGGATGTTTTGAATATTTAGATTTTTGTCTTTTTTCTTCTCAGACTTGAGGGTAAGGGCGAGTTCAGTGACCTGGAGGGACTCTTGTGGACTGGAAACTTCCAGAGAAATGCAGCGCCAGGGCTCAAACTCAAACTTAATATGTAACACACACACAGAGAGACACACACAAACTCAGCCTTAACATAGGCATTTCATGAGCAACAAATAAGCACGTGTTCTTGTTATAACAGTGTGCTGATTGTCTCTGTCTGTGGGGAAAGGGTTCTCCTGAAGCCTCCTTTGTTTCTGTAAGTTTTCTTTTATGTGAGAGTTTTTATATTTAATTTCGCTCTACAGTTGATGTTATACAAATGTTTGGATTAACTGTTCTACAAGTGTGCAGTCATACACAGCTATCACATTATACAGTGACAAGGAAATCCAAATTAATAAGAAAGTTTTGATAAGCAAAGAAGATTTGCACAGCTGTTACCTTTTAGTTGTGACAAAGAATAGTTATTATAGTTAGTAAATGTCACTATTTACCACCTTGAGATCTAATCTAATCTAAGAAATCTTGAGGTGGATCATGGTAAAAAAAAAAAAAAGCAGAAGAGCACATCGGGTTCCTGTCCTGTCAGCCAAGAACAGAAATCTGAGAAGCTTTTCTGCTCACCATGGCTGTAAAGAGTGATTAAGCGAGTTACCTTAGCCTTCCTGCTAAGGTGCTAAAGAGTTGTGGAAGGTAATTAAATATCAAATATAAATTCATATGTAATATGACATGTGAATTAGATTGTGATCCATTAAATTCAAAGTTGACACCTTTAATAAAGTTGGATAATGGTTGGACAAGAATCAGAACTTTGTGCTCCCTGGGGAGGGTGAAGATTTGTGAGCCAAGCATAACTTCCTGAGGAACATGAGCTGAGCTCATGACTGCAGAAAGACTATCAGGAGTGGTGTAAAAACAGGAATAAATGTTTCTCAAGCTCAGGAGAAAACCACATGATATTTTATAAAGTTTTATATAAGATATAAAGTTGTTTATAACACATAAATGAAAGTTTTTTTTAAACTGACTAATTAAAATAAATTGGTACTCTGGCTAATCAGAGAACTGAAACTTTTTAGAAAAACTGAAACAAAGCATTAGGTATTTTAGTGTTATTGAAGTTTAAGGTGTGTATTACATTGAATCTGCTATGATATGAGTATGATTTGCAGTGAATCTTATAATCTATGCTTATATAACTGTTCATGACCTAAAACAGAAAGATTCCATTCATTTATCTTCTTTACCGCATATCCTATGTACATGGTCATAGGGGGCCTGGAGCCTATTCCAGGAAACTTAGGGCATGAGGTGTGGTACACCCTAGACAGGTCGCCAATCCATCCTAGGGCCCAACATTCCATGTTACCCTAGGCAGGGATCAAACCCTGGACCCTGGAGGTGTAAAGTCACAGTGCTAACCATTATCCCAAAGTGCTGGCAGAGAGTTTCCAATGCAATGAAAACACTAGAGAATACGGTTAACCTAAAGATTGAAAAAGAATTTTCAATCAAATTTAAAGTAAATTTTTTTTCATCTGTCAAGTCACAGTTTTTATGAATGTTGAAATGCATTCTCAGAAAAAAACTAAGCAAAATTGCTTGTATCATAAATGATAATCTAGATCCTGAGTAGAGCAACAGAAAATCACTCGCCTTATTTGAGGGAAAAATCGAATCACGATGATGCTACAGCCATAAACAGTGGGGTGTCCAAGTGGATAAAATTGCCTGTGCTCTCTGAGTGGAAGTTATGTCACACCCTCTCTCACCTGTCAATCACAGTGAGACTAGCTAACCATGTGCATCTCTGAACTCAACCAGAGGAGAAGAAAATTAGAAAGATTTAAAAAAGTATATAATTTATATTTCCTATAGCGTAGCGTATTTTTCCTGTCATTTGTTTTTGAATTCTCTTCCAGACTTTTTTGTTTTTTTTTTCTCAGCAAAATCTGACTTTAAGAATTATCCGTACAATTAATTTTTAATGATTCGTTTTTGTGTTATAAATTTCTTTACTTTTTGAGACTTTCTTCTAAGCATCATGGGTATTAAGAATTTTAAGGCCCTTAGCTAATATGAAGCAAACAATGCAGCAGGGAGTAGCTTGGTGTTTAAGATCTTAGGTTGCTGACAAGGAGGTCTATGCCTCAAGCCCTGGTGCCGCTGAGCTGCCGCTTCACCCTCAACCACTCCGATACAATCTGGGGTCAAGCATGCGACTTGACCTTGTAAGAAACTGCCATTGATAGCCTATGGGCGGTCCCTTATCTTATATATCGACTCACATATTGCCCCACAGTAGCTCTAGTATTGCTTATTTTTTTGTCCGAACAAGAATAAGGAGCCATTAATAACACTAAGTGGAGTTTAGCCAGATTATTACTTTTACATCTCAAGGATGACTTCTGTTGCTAACTGTCCTGTCTCACTTGTTTCTCCTAGTGAATTTTAGGAGAAACACAGCAGGAAAAATTTAAACTAAACTGAGGCTGAAAACAGAATAAAAATTTTATCTCTTGAGTTATATACGAACAAGCTTTAAGCAATACAGTTTTCCCCTGGGCATGTATGTGGAAGAGGGATGATGCTTTGAGTGTGATCGGCTGCCCTGTGATGTCACATGAGCAGCAGTCTGGAAGAGAAAGCAGAGGAAGGACATGTGAGGCTTCTTCCATTATATGACAATTATGAGTGTGTGTTTATAAGAATTTGTTTGGACCTGTCATGTGGATCTGATTGTGTGTATGTGATTTATGTGAGTGTTTGTATATGTGTAGTAGTACAGTCGTGTTTAAAATTTAGTTCCCCCTCTTATAATTCTATTTGTATATGGAGGATATCTGAATACGGGGAATGTGAAGTGTGTAGATGTGAGTGTGGGTGAGTGTGTATGTGGAGAGTATACAGTAAGTTTGAATGTAGGATGTGTGAGGATGTGTGTATGCATATGTATGTGAAGTGTGTGTTGTGATGTGTAAGTGTGTATGTGTGTATATGAGTGTAGAAGAGTGTGAGAGTGTGTATGTGGAGGGTATATGTTTAAATGTGGAGTGTGTGAGTGTTGATGTATATGTATGTGTGTGGGGGAGGGTCACACTACCTGTTTTTCCTTTAATATAACTGTAGTCTTTTAATGTTCTTTTACTCAAAGCCATGACCCCGTGCTCACTGTAGGTATAGAAATCAGCTGTATGTAATGACGATGGGGGATTTATAGCAATTTGACAAAAAATTAGGAAATTAATGGGTTCAATAAAAGAGCTTAACTCCATGCAAATGAGCAGCAAAGTGTCATAATTTACTTAATAATTTTACCTAAATGTATCTTAATGGTAGGTAATCTGATTAGTCTGAAAAACAAATTGATGCATGAATGCGGCTTTCACATTCTGACCACACTGGACATTTCTAGGTAATTATGATGAACTTCTCATCACTGTCACCTTGCACCTCCAGGCTTCAGGAGTTCAGTTCCCGCCTTGGGTCTGTATGTGTGTGTAGAATTTGGATGCTCTCCCCGTGTTCGGTGTATTTCCTCCTAGTACTCCGGTTTCCTCCCACAGTCCAAAGACATGCAGATTAAGATAACTAGCGTTTCCAAATTGGCCATAGTATGTGAGTAAGTGTGTGAGTGTGCCCTCCGATGGATTGGCACCCCGTTTACGGTGTTACCCACCTAGTGCACCTGAGGGTGATACTCCGGAGAGACTTATGGTCGGGGAATTATATTTTACAAGTTGAGACAACTGTCTATTTATTATTCCTGTTTATGAAAATATTTTGTGTATGTGTGTGTGTGCTATTATAATTAGTGGCCACATGATGACATAGTGTACATGTACTTGAGGCTGGGTGTCTTTACAGCTGGGTGTTTCCTCTGCACTCTTTATTATAGTCTATTAGAAGTCACTGTAATAGTCTACACTGCTGAATCACTTCAGTAAAGTATGATGTGTGTGTGACAGTGTGTGTGTGTGTGTGTGTGTGTATTTAAGTACTTGTTTTTAATGTAAAACTGTGTGTGGGTGTGTGCTTAGAATTTAGAGCAGATCTGTCTTGAAGGTTGAAGAGGAAATTGAATCATGTGGGTTGTTCTATAAAGCAGGGGTGGATCTCTCTCTCTCTCTCTCTCTCTTTCTCTCTCTTGTGTCTTTATTTTTTCCATTTACTCTAAAACAAGGCTTTTTTTGTCCAAATCCTCATCAGACTCACATGGTTTGGAAGAGAGAGAGAGAGAGCATGCTGAGGTGGGACAGAACGAGGCAAACAAGGTGAAGTGCGCAAATGAGAGGTTTGGACACTCAGGATGTCTTAGGTCAGCTTATAAGGGGAGAGAAAAGGAACACAGTCTCAAAAAACAACAAGAAAGAACAAGATTCTGGAAACCAATATCCTGGAATAAGTTTGTAGAAGCGGGAAAATCACCGAAACAGCTCGACGCAGAAAGACAGTGGGACAAGATTCTATAAACTGAACAACGAGGACAAGTATCTAGAACTGGAGAAATGATCGAGACATGTTTTCTAAAATTTGGAACTGCAATTGAACAAGTTTCTTGTGGTGTAAAGATGCTGGAACAAGATTGTAGGAGATGGAAATCTTGAATAAAACGCGGAAAGAGAACGGAACAAGATTCCAGAAGCTTTAAGACGGTGCAAGAAGATTCTGGAAGCAGGGGAAAAATACATTGAAAGAAGATTCTATAAGCAGAAAGATTAGACCAAAGTTCTAGAACCTTAAAAGACAAGAAACAAGATTGTAGAAGAAAGCGGACAAAATTCTGGAGTCTAGACAGCATTGGAGAAAAAAACAACTGAGAAAGATTCTGGAATTTAAAAGAAATTTGAATAATATTCAAGGAACTGAAAAGTTGGGACAAGTTTTTTTTCCTTTTAAAGGAGGAAAGACAGCATAATGAAGTTGTAGTAGTAGAGCTACAGTTCAAGTAAATGTAGATTTGCAAGAATTTACCTTTCTGGACATTAAAGCCTAAGTTAGAAGATGGAGAAGGAAAAAACAGCAGGTGAAGATGAAGTCATTGAGCCTGGTTTCTTAAAGGGGATCTATATTCGTTTAACACTTGGCAGGTTGACTAAAACTTATGTTTCTGCAATGATTTTAGTTCAGAACATAAAATGAAACATTAAAGACTGGGTTCAGTGTCAAGCCTCGCTCTGTGTGTGTGTGTGTGTGTGTGTGTGGTGAGGAGCTAAGATTAAATTGTTCACATCAGTAGTCAGACCTCTTCAGGAGTTACATCAGTATGTTATACTGGTACAACGCTCAAAACTCTGGAATGCCATTGAGACCAGTATTAAGTACGTGAATGTCAATCATTTTTATTAGAGATTTTGCTTATTGGACAGATTGGCTCATGAATAAACTTGTAAAAGATCTTTAAATTAAGGTAAGTCTAGTAGATAAGTGCTGGGTAAGTACGTAAAAATAGTATGTTTGCCATATCATGAATTTGTCCAAGGTGTGCCACAAAACAGGATGTGCCGGCATGACATGATTCAGGGTGGAATAATGAGTGTTTTTGGATTAGATTGCATATTATATACAATTATGATCATTTATGCAGCAGTATAATGCCAGCATGCTAGACTTCATCTCAGATGTAAATTTCAATTTCCATTGAGATATCTTTGTATTAGTTATATTACTTTTCCTTCTTTATTTACTAGTACAGTCTGCAATTTGTGTGCCTGTTTGTTTTTGGCTTGTGGTATTGGCAGTGGAGCTTAAAGTGTTCTTTGTCCATCAGAGCAGTAAGGTTCAGAGTGTGTGTGTGTGTGTGTGTGTGCAGGTTTTTATCAAGCAGAATCCACACCTGGTTCCACCTGTTTAATTAGTTTAGGTTAGTTAATTAGACGATTAGGTGTGGTTTCTGCTTGGTTGGAATGAAAAACTAATAATTAAACACACACACACAAACACAAACTGACCCTTTTTGAAGAAGATTTAACACCTGGGCTATAGAGAAACCTAATTTCTGTCACTTTTACACACAAAAAAATAAACTTTTGAGAGTGTGAATTAAACTGTATAAAAAATTCAAATTAAATGTAATTTTAATTTGAATTTCTAGCTTATAAAATGATCTTAAGTGTGTGGATAAATCTTCTCTAAAAATATGCATACCTCTGTGTAAATATCGACTAATATGCATATCGAAAAATATGCATACCTCTGTGTAAAGGTCTCCTGTTGTTGTCTAACTGAATGTTGTGTCATGAAATTTTAAGAACATTTTATGGTGAATAAATGCTGAATGAACGACTAAAATACAACAAACGTTGCATATACAACTTTAAAGCAACAAATTGTAGCCTTTATTCGGAGCGTTTATGTCCATTCCATTCGCACAACATCCATGTACATCTATGGTCCTTAAGTTACTAACAGGGTTTAGAATTCCGGAGATGGGCACATCAGCTTCCCGCTGAAGTTCTGAACTTGAACATGCTTAGAAAAGCTTAATTAACCAGAACAAGTGGCACACAAAGAAAGGAATTGCCATGGAAAGATTGTGAGTTTGAATCTGAATATAGCCATCAGTCACAAGAAGTATAAAGAATTTGTAAGTTTAGCTATGTTAGGGTAAAATTACATGCACTGAAATGAGTTGTCATTATTATGACTGTTTTTTTTGTGGCCTTCTTTTCAGGTTAGAATAAACCTGCCTTTAAGCACGCCTAGAAGTGACAATTCCCAAGAAAGTTAGGTTGTTGGTCAAAATCAGGGTGGACTGTCCCAGAGACAAATACAGTAGCTAGTAATCTTAAAATTACTAGATCAGAAGCCCCAAACAGATCTGGGCCTTCTGAAGGAAACCTTCATGATCTTGATCTGAAGGTCTGTTCAGAATAAGCCTCTCATTCTATACCTAGGTGACTTGTTGCCTAAAGCTAATTATTACCAACCCCTAATGTAAAAGCTAATGTTACATAGCAGAAATAATAGACATTCCCATAATGTTGCAGTAAACTTTGTTTATAATGTTCTTTGAAAATTGTGTGCAAATCATTACTACATCACAGGTTGAAAGGTTTGCAGAACATTGCAGCAATGCTTTTTTTTTAAGAGTTTAGGATAATAAAAGCCATGCATGTGTTTTATTATTGTAACAGACTAAACATGAGTAAAATGGGACTAAATAAAGGAAGCCATTATAACCTTCTAGGTGGGAAAAAAACTCTTACTGCTGTCTGGATGTATAAATGAGCTCTAAATGTTTTCTTGTGTGTGTACACTGATTTATTCTTAGATGCAGAAACACACATCGATGATCCAGATCTGCACATGGTTCAGGTAGAATGTCTTGTTTACTTTTAGTGAGTCTCTCTCTCTCTCTCTCTCTCTCTCTCTTTCTCTCTCTGTGATTACTTTCACATGAGTGTGTGATTAATTTGTGTGTAACAGATTTACTTTTCCTGAAGGCACTCGTGCGCACACTCGCACTAAAGTGTCTGCTGCTGTTATTAAAAGACGTTAAAGAAAACGGGATCAAAGTGCAAGCAAATGTAGTTCAAAGAACTCAAAAAAGAATTAGCAAGTTTTAACCACAGCTAGCTAGATCGTGCTAATTTGGTCTATTATTTGTTTGACAAAGTTTAGTTTAGTTAATCACTCTCGTTTGTTTTATCTATAATTTCTTTAAGTAACTGACTTTTTTAAACACTATTGCATTTTGACAAAGCCATACTACACATTTAACATATTTAATTTACGCCTGTTATTTTACCTAGCATATTTAGATAGAGTTATTAACCTTCGACATCACACACAGTCTAAAAGAAACAACATATAGTTTATTGACATTATTTTAGATTTTGTTGCTGTACAGGACATTGCATGTGATTAAAGATTGTCACACTTTGTTCTTAGGAGAAAAAAAACCCCTCACGTTTAAAATCGATCCATATAAGTCTAATGGGGCATTTACTTTTAAGCAGTGCCCACCCCATTGCAGTGGTGCTTTCAACAGTGTCAATAATCAGTATATCTTATCCCTTATAGATTATGAACGTCATGCTTATTCCGCTTTAAGACTCTCACGTTACAGTTGCAGGCTCTGTGGGCGGAGCTTAAGGCAGGACTCCGGGGTGTGGTCCAGGAAATCTCCGCCTTACAGCAGAGCAACAGCCACTTGGAGGAAAAGGTGGCCGAGTGCCAGAGAGACACGGCCGAGAAAATCCTGTCTCTGAGAAATACGCTGAACACAGTGCAGGTGCACAACACACACATTCATCTCTAGACAGTGAGGTAGCAGAGGAAAAAAAGATAACACACTATACACACATAACATTTAATATTAATAAATACAGTTGTTGAGGATAAATAGGACATGTTTGATGTTTTGCAGGAAGACACAGGCACTGCTCTGTCTCAGATCTCTGAACTTAACATGAGACAAAAAGAGCTACAGATAGATATGGACCTACTGCAGAGGACACAACACAGGTAACACACAAAGTACAGGATACAACACAGGTAATACGTTTTGTAGAGGACACAACACAGATGTCATATAGTGCAGGGGACACAATACAGGCCATACAAATTGTAGAGGACACAACACAGGTAACAAACACTGCAGAGGACATAACACAGGTAACACAGTACAAAAAAGTAATACATATGCAATATATACTGTAAAGGACACAACACAGGTAATACATGCTGTAGAGGACAGTGCAGGTAACAAATAATATAAAGGACACAACACAGGTAACATTCTACAGAGGATACAACGCAGGTAACATGCTTTACAGGACACAGCACAAGAACACATACTGTACAGGACACAACACAGGTAACATACTGTAGAGAACACAACACAGGTGACAAATGCTATAAAGGACATCATAGGTGACAAATGCTGTATAGGACACAAAACAGCTAATACATGGTATAAAGACCACAACAGAGGTGACAAATGCTGTGGAGGACACAACACGGGTAATACATGCTATAAAGGACAACACAGGTAACACATGCTGTAGAGGACACAGCACAACTAATACATTCTATAAAGGACACAACACAGGTGACAAATGCTGTAGGGGACACAACACAAGAACACATACTGCAAAGGACAGAACACAGGTGATAAATGCTGTAGAGGACACACCACAGGTGACACACACTTTAGGTGACACAACACAGGTAACACATACTGTACAGGACACTAACACAGGTAACACACACAACACAGGTAACACATAATGTAGAAATCTTACATTCACAAAGACTTTCTTAGCTGTCCCTGAAGCATCTATTACCTATGTTACTAGAAACTTCTCAAATGGGGAGGAGCTCATGGATGGCCACACCTCTCCCTGCAGCCAAACGCAACTGAAGCTCATTCAGCATTACATCAGCAGCCTGCCGACCAATCAGAGTGAGTCAAACAGTGACTGTCAGATGCAGTCACACTGGACCTTTTGATTAGACACACCTTTCAGAAGTAGATAGTTGTTTTGTTACTGACTGTGTGTGCTTTAGGGTCTGAAGAGGATGCTAGTGATTTCAGGACTCAACCTATAGGTTCACTGTGGCAGGAAAGGAGAGTGAGCCGAGACCTGACAGAACAGAACATCCACAAAATGAGTGCGTCTTGTACAAAAACACAAAATAAAATAAAATAAAGATGAATGTATAAAACTGTGTCTAATAATACTATGAATGGTAGCTATTACATATGTCAGGTGCGTGTGTGTGTGTGTGTGTGCAGGTCAAAGGCAGGTAGCTGCTCTGGAGCTGTTGGAATCGGAGAGAGTGTATGTGTCATATCTGTCTCTGCTGCTGAAGGCCAACATCACCTACAATGGCTGTGAAAACTCTAACCTCAAAGACAAACGGTAACACACACACAAACACACTTTTAAAATTTCCCAGAACTTAATATGAAATAGCGACCACCACATTTCATCTACTATCACATCATTAAACTTAGGTTTTTCTGTCTCAGGCTGTTTCCATCCTCTTTACGGTTTCTGATCCAGCAGCACCTGGAGCTGTTGCACCTTCTGCAGGAACGTGTGCTCAAGAGTCACTGGCAAGGCATCATGGGAGATGTATTTCTGAGGCTTACCAGTAAAGAGGTACTAGAGCTTTGCCAGTCCAAATAAAGGAGGCATGGCTTAATTGCATGTCAGTTTCAGGGAAGGAGGTGTGGTTTATGTGCATGTCAATCCGAATAAATGAGGTGTGGCTTATGTCCATATCAGTCTCAGTGAAGGAGGCGTGACTTATGTGTATGTCAGTCTCAGTGAAGGAGGCGTTGCTTATGTGTATGTCAGTCTCAGTGAAGGAGGCGTGGCTTATGTGTATGTCAGTCTCAGTGAAGGAGGCGTGGCTTATGTGTATGTCAGTCTCAGTGAAGGAGGCGTGACTTATGTGTATGTCAGTCTCAGTGAAGGAGGCGTGGCTTATGTGCATGTCGGTCTGAGTGAAGGAGGTGTGGCTTGTGTGTGTCAGTCTCAGTGAAGGAGGCGTGGCTTATGTGTATGTCAGTCTCAGTGAAGGAGGTGTGGCTTTTGTGCATGTCGGTCTCAGTGAAGGAGGTGTGGCTTTTGTGCATGTCGGTCTCAGTGAATGAGGTGTGGCTTATGGTCTTGTCGGTACTAGTAAAGGAGTAACATGCACATAAGTTAATCATCATTAACTAAATTTTTTGTGCATAAATTTCAGTGTAAAAAAACATAGTTAATGGTGATCCAACACTAAGATAACAATGTAGATCAAACAAGGGCTAAAAGATCATATGTCTGTGTGCGTGTGTGTGTGTGTGTGTGTGTGTGTGTGTGTGTGTGTGTGCTCCACAGAATGATTTTCTGGCCAACTATGTGTCCTATCTAAAAGAGCTGCCTGAGTGCCTTTCAGCGGCCAGTTTATTCTCAAAGCCTGGTGGCCTGCTAGAGGTGAACACACATACACACACACACACACACACACACACACACACACACAGAATCAGATGTAATTATTGAAAGGTGTGTCTTCATTGGCTGTTCTAATCCAGGGTGATATCCCAGGAGATGAGGTGTGTCCATCCCTACACACTCTGCTCCTCCAGCCGGTCCGGCGCATCCCAGAATACCTCAGACTCTTACAGGTGTCCATCTAACTATGTCCTCCTTCCTTCAACCCATCTGTTCATTGATATGTTTTGCTTATTGGT
This sequence comes from Heterobranchus longifilis, assembly GCA_028570985.1. NCBI lineage: Eukaryota > Metazoa > Chordata > Actinopteri > Siluriformes > Clariidae > Heterobranchus > Heterobranchus longifilis. Next base: position 24,625,921 of record JAOVVB010000002.1, on the reverse strand, counting down.
ATAATAATTACGTAATGTTTCTGTGTGTCTGTTAGAGCCTGTTGGGTCAGACAGAGTCTGAGCATCCCGATTATTATCTGCTGCTTGTGTGTGTGCAGCATCTACGGTCCTTCACCACCCAGTACAGTAACCTGTTCCAGCACAAGCAGAAGCTCCTCACACACTCACAAACACACAGTCCGGGAGAACATACACGCAGCCTGTGCACACACCAGCCAGACCGGGTGACACGCACACACAAGGAACTAAGCAGGTCCAACTATGATCATGTCAATGTTTATGACGAGAGAAGAAATGTATGTTCGTGTGAGTGAGTGAGTGAGTGAGAGAGAGAAAGAGAAAGAGAAAAGCTTTCAGTTAGGTGTGCATTAGTATGTTTGTTGTGTGTTTAAATGACCGGGTGTTTGTTGTGTGTAATTCAGATCTTCTGTAAGGCAGCTGTATAAAGTGGGTTATGAGAGTTCCTCAAATTACAGTAGCACAAGTGCACTGCCGTGAGTCAACTACTGTTCATCCATCCATCCATCCATCCTTCTGACTCATCTATTCACTCCATCCACTCATTCTATTCGCCAATCTTCTATCTGTTCTATCCATCCATCAACCCATCCATCATTCCACCATTCAATCCATCCATACATCTCCTCCATCCACCAATCTTACAAATCTTCCATATATAATACATCCATACAATCTCATCCCATTATTGCATTGACCTATTTGTCTTATTCCATCCAACCATCTGTTATCCATTTCTTCCATCCAATCCATCTGCCAATCTTATAAATCTTCCATCCATCCATCCATCTCCTCCATCCACCCAATCCACCCTGCCAATCTTATAAATCTTCCATCCATCCATTCATCCAAATATCCACATCTTATTCCATCAATCCTCTTTTTATCCAGCTCTTTGACACATTATTTCACTCCATCCTCCCAATCTACTGTATCTGACCATCTTACAAATCTTCCATCCATCACCCATCTGTCCATCCAATTGTTGCATCCTTCCATCCATCCATCCATCCATCCATCATCCACCCACCCATCTTTTCATCCATCCATCTCTTTATCCATGTAACTTATCTATTTACTCCATCCTTCTAATCCTTCTGCCAGTTTTCCATATATTCCATCCATCCAACCACCCATGCCCGCCATTATTGCATCTATCCATCCAACCCATTAATTCACTCAATCCAATCAACTCCTCTATAACTCATCATAATTCAAATTCAAATACAACTCATGATTTAAATAAGTATTCTATGTACATTCCCTGTCTCTTTTCATCCCTTTCTCAGCGATCCAGCCCACAATCAGAGCCGAAAGAAAGCAGCTGTCCGTTGCTACCCTGACTGGGAAGCGGAGCCCAGTCATAGTCACCCTGACATTTCCTTCACATCTGACTCAGAATCTCGTCCCAAAGCCACACCCAGTCAACTCCACAGGATTCCAGAGACAGAAGGGATGGGGTCAGCTCTGGCCGACGCAATGGGTGCGTTCCTTCCGTATGGTGACGTGGACGCGTGCTGTTCAAGTCGTTCCCATTCTACTGACTCAAGCATTGATATTGCCTTTGTGAGCTGTAGCCCTTCCCTCAGTCCAAACCATCAATCCCATAGCAGAGGGCGGAGCAGCAGAGGTGGGGTTTACAGACCCAGCCATGGTTGCGTGTCACCTGATTCAGCCAGCGTGATGAAGCCTTTGCAGCTGGGCCAACGGAAGAGCAAGTCGCTGAACGGATTGCAGCTTGACAGCATCGACAGCCGGCCCCACCTGGCCAGAAGTCCGGTTCACCCGAGACTGGTGCGCCAGTCAAGCGCCAAATCAAGGCTAAAAAATAGCAGCCCAGAGAGGCATCAAGAAACAAACACACACACTAGTGCTGCCGAGCTCACACAACAACTACACAAGGTTACACAACACGAACCATCACCATGCATGGCGCATTTTTCCAAATGGCAAGCTCCATTTATTTAGAAGCGTACATGCTTTCTCATCTCATTTTAGGATCCCGGACCTCCAATATGGGAGGAGTTTAAATGGAAGGATGTGGCTGATGAATGTGACCACACCCCACTGAGCGAGCGGAGCAGGAAGGAGGCCAAAGGATTCCGGAGCTCCTTCAAAAAACTCTTTAAAAAGAGGTGAGGGGACCACGTAATAGGTGGACATGATGGTTAAACTGATGATTCAGGGCCTCTAGTTTGAAGGAGCCACAGAAATTAGTAAAACATCTGTGTTTTTACATCCAAACATGCAGTGCGTACCTATGAATCTGAGGAAGGAAGGAAGAATGCAGTACATGCATATTCCATTAGATTTGCTGTAGTTTAGGTGGATATAAATGGTGGATAGCTTTCAAAACCAGATGTAAATTAGTGGTTTACCATAGTGGATGCCATCTCATTTAACTACTCTTGAGCTGTGTACTGGGGTTCAGCCATTTTACATACCACAAAGTAACTGAAGAGACTAATTGCAAAATGCAAAATATAAATTTCTGCCAATAAAATTTAATTAAAGTTTTTAATGTATAAGAACATGTATATATATATATATATTTTTATAAACATTGCTAACAATTTTTTACACCTCCGCCACTAGATGGAGGTGTTCTCAAGTGGTTTGAGTGTCTGTCCGGTCGAGGTTCTGGTTAGCGGGACAAGTCAAGAAGGATTGCTATGATTTACAGTACTGTGCAAAAGTCTTAGGCACCGTATTGTTATTATTATCTTAAGTGCAAATATTGTTATATGTTATGTTGTTCGTCTGCATTATTATGTAAAAACCCATTCAATATTTTTAAAGATTGATAGAAAAATAAAAAAATAATAAATAAATAACGATACAGATGAATATTTGCCTGCAAATATTATATGACAGACAAGTTTTCAGATGGAAACAAGAAACCTAATATAGGTTCCTGGATTTTGTAGTAAAATAGAAAGATGCGAGTGTGACAAAGTTACCAGAAGAACTCATATTCTCCAGCACGCTCAGTAAAACTTAACAGCTGTTTTACTTACAGTACTGTTCAAAAGTCTTGGGAATATAAAAAAGAAATGGCATAAGCATAAACAGAAAATATTTGGTGTGAGATCTCTTTGCGTGAAGAAATCATGCAATATGTTAGATACAGATTTGTGCAGTTTAATAAGTAAAGTAGCTGTTAGGTTTTACTGAGCGTGCTGGAGAATGCGAGTTCTTCTTGTAACTTTGTCACTCTTGCTCCTTTCTATTTTCATGCAAAACCCAGGCTACGTTAGAGTTTTTTCTCATCTGAAAACTGGTCTGTGAATTAATATGATGTTTTCTTTAAAAGCATGCAAATATTCTTCTGTAATGCTATTTATTTATGAATTTTATTTCTTAATTTCAATTAATTTTAATGTTTGGAAATAATGCAGACATGACAAACATATATACATTTGTACTAAAGATAATACAGTACCTTAGACTTTTGCACAGTACAGTATATGTAATTATGACGAGGGGCATTCAAGTCAAACTGGGACTTTTGATTACGCAGAATAAGATTCTGAGAGTAGAAACTTTCTTTATTTCTCTATATAATCATCTGCTACACTATTGCACTTATCCCAGCGTTTCACTAGTGCTTGGATACCATCACAATAGAAAGTTTTCTTGATACGCCAGAGCCATGATCAGACAGCCTGCTTCATGTCAGAAACGCTGGCCTTCCAGGAACTCCTTCAATGGCCCAAACATGTGGAAATGGTTTGGAGCGAGGTCAGGATTGTATGGGGGATGTGGCAATAACTTCCATCCTGAGTTCCTGTAATACACAAGTGGTGTTGGTAAATGATGGTGTGTAGAATTCCCACAGACAGATGCGTCTCTTCCATAAATTGGCGACAAGTTAAGTGTTGATTTTTAAGGATTGGGCGTTCCATTCACTAAATCTTTATGGAATGACTGCAGTGGGCTCAGAGCCACCTCAGCCAGGATAGTAATTTATGAACTTATGGCCTTCTTTAAAACGTTTGCACCATTCAAATGTTTTACTGCAGCTAAGAGTCTCATCACCGCAATGTGTTTAAAGTCTTCTCTAAATGTTAATCACATTTACACTTTCATTCACCAGAAATGTAATCACAAGTCCCGGTTTGACGTGAAGGCGTCTTGTATTTTAACCAGCAGACGAACAGATTAGATTTGGAACTTGAGGCAAACTGGGTTACGGTCACAGCAAGGTCAAATGTCTGAAATAGTTTTCCCTTCATAATTTCCTTCCTGTTTGAGGTTTAAAATAATACTTATTAATAATAACCAGAAGGACTAGACTTATCGGTGCCAGAGACTAAAAATCCTCAAGGAACTTTTCTTACAAAACACCCTCGATGTGATTAGCATTTCTTTCGAAACACAAGTTATATCTCGCACTAACAAATGGTAAATTTCTCTATGACTTTATCCATGTCATGGTGAGTGTTTCAGAAACTGCTTGTCTCGTTTCCGTTGATTTTCACCTATGGCAGTCGCAGGAGTTTACACAGAATGGTGCGTAAAACAAAAAACAACCAGTGTGTGGCCGTTCTCTGTGTCAAAATGCCTGACCATGGCCAAACTGGTTAGAGCTGACAGAAACGCAAAATTAACTCAAATATCTTGTTACAAGTGAGGTATGCTGAAGAGCAACACTAAATGCACAACATGTTAAACCTTGTAGCAGATGGGCTATGGCCGCAGAAGAGCCCACCAGGTGGCGCTTCTATCAGGTAAAACGGACAACTGAGGCTATAATTTGTGAGTTCAACAAAATTGGGAAACTGAGGATTGGAAAAATCATTTTCTAGTCTGATGAGTCTTGATTTCTGATGAATGTATAAATACAGTAACATGCAATAACTGTGTGTGTGTGTGTCAGGTCTGGTGGAGAGAGCAAGGTGGAGAAAGCTGTGGAGAAGCCTGAAGGACAGAACAGCAACGAGCTGGAATCTGGGAGGTTAAACAACAGGCAACATCGATCTGGAGATGTCGACAGAGGAACTGCGGTCTAAACACATACAGACGCGCAATTTGTGTTGCTTTAATGATAATATGCTTCACTGTGCTCTGCCAGAATGCTATTAATCACCATTCAGTACAATTATATAGATACGACATCACTGCTGATGTTGCTTACATTTATAATAATAATTATACACATTCCATAATAGAGGTCATGTCAAAAATATATGACATTTAGAAAACATAGCACATCTGCCCAGCCAATCCAATGCATTAACGTGTGTTTATGACAATAATGGCATGAAATAACAGACACGATGACCACCGTTTGTTTGTTTTCTTTTTATTTTCTTCACCTTTAATGTGTTACCTCAATCTCATAGATCAGTTTCACTTTCGAAACAAAATATAGACGATTATACAGTCTGTAAAACCAAATATTATCGTACACTATTTACATTTCATGTGCATGGTAGTGTGAAGTGAAGGTGTTAATGCGGAGGAAGAAAAGAGAACGGACTCGAAACCTGTGCCGTGATGACGATGGCTCAAGATGAAATGCTGCATTCTGAAAAGGTTGAAAGTTGAAACACGTTCAGCTCTCTTTAAACTTTCTCTCACTCACTCACTCACTTACTCACATACATACATACATACATACACTCTCACTCTCTCTCACTGTTCAGTGATGTGTGTGTTCTCCTACACCCTGCATGTTTGGACTGGAAAGCACTGCGTTGTATCTTAAACACAGCAAGTCTCGATCTGTCCGTGTTACAGGCTTCATCTGAAGTTGAGCAGTGTTTTGTTAAACGTAGTTGATCAGCCAAGACATGTTTGTATCTCAAATTGTAGATTTTTTAAAAAACATTTTTTTGTGTGGTGGCCATGTTAAACAACCAGAATATATTTTGGCTCATTCAAAAATACTTGGTCTCTTTCCACCCTCCAAGCCACGCCCTAGAAAGTTAAAAGGGTTGGATATGATGATATATCACAGAAAAAAAAAATTAGGCAACTAATATTTCTCTTTATTAGATTAGATCGCTTTTAAGCAAATTATTAAGTTTATATTTTCAAGCTTAAAATTGTCTTACTCCATTAGCGGTGTTCATTCCTAAGAAGAAGTAATTAGTACACAAGTCTGGAAACAGTCTTGATGGTCTTATATTTGTTATGCAATAATGTCATGATGAGAAATTATTATGAGATAGCGTTTTTTTTAAACCAAGATATCATTACATGCTAAGACTTTTTTCGTAGTGTATAGTTTCACCCCGAACCTTAACGTATTTAAACTAGAGATGCACCCATTACATTTTCCTGCCAGACACTGATTTCTATTCAATAACATTTTCTCCAAAACTCTACAATTTTATAGGACCTTCTCCAGGTTACTTTTTTATATAAAAAACTGCTGCACATGCACAGTTAGGATGCAGGGAATAGAGCGAAGACGCAAATAATTGGCTGCTAAAAGTGACGCGAGAGTCACCCCCCAGATGACTAGCGGGATTCGAACTTGCAATCTCTGTGCAAATGCGTTTCTGTTGCGACGCTTAGGAGCACGTGTGTCTAAGTCTGATTCTAATCAATTGATCAATGCATCTTGAATTTAGATGCGATGTTGAAAGGTGCACCTTAAAAATAAACAAGATCTTTGAGCTCAACAACATGGTCCAGGAATGTGTACATATGAAAATGTACTTGTAAAACATGTTACACAGAGCTGGTGCGCAATTTAATAATTATATAAATAACTAGTGTGTCAGATCCAGCATTTGTTTTCTCTTTCTGTCTGTTGTTCCATGTCTCCAGCTCTGTGGTCTTCGGGTCTCGCGGCTCAGTTTAGCAGCTCATGTGTCTAGAAAGAAACGTTTTGATTCACGAGTTGATTTAATTTAGAGTCAAATCACATTCTCAATGATAAAAAAATAAAACGCAGAGATTCAAACAGAATACATGCTGCAGTTGTGAAAGTGCACACAATTACAGAGTTTTAGTTGCAATAAAGTTTCCTTATGACCTACGATTTTGACTCCAGTCTAAAAACTAAAGAAACAAACTTCAGACATCAAACATGTCCCGGTTACGTTTTGGGGTAAAAAGGTGACCTCTTTCTTTTGCCTTTTACTTAGGTTTTAAAACGGCAAACTGCGTCATATTTTAGCCCTAAATCAGTTAATAGGTAGTAGCAAGTTCACCTTTGCTCTCCTTGTAAATATACTACCAGTCGAAAGTTTGGACACAAATAGATTTTCTACATTCTAAAACAATACTGGATTTTTTTTTTTTCAAAACTATGAAATAACACATATGGCATTAGGTAAATAAGTAACAATAGTTCAACAGTCAATTGTTACTTCAAGACATGAAGGTCAGCTTCTGGAACAGTTCTTGCTAGAACAGAATTGTGTCAAGTGCATTTACAAAACCCATCAAGCACCATGATGAAACTGTCTCTCATGAAGAACTTCCCAGGAAAGCAAGACCAAAACTTAGCTCTGCTGCAGTGGAGAAGTTCATTTAGAGCCACCAGCCTCAGAAATCACCAATAAACTAAACAGCACCTCAGATTAGTTCAAATGAGATTATTGGATATTTTGGCAACATTGCCTTTAGCAATGTTTTACTATGTAGAAAAAAAAAATCAGGAAAGACCATGGAATTTTGAAGGTGTGTCAAAACTTTTGACTGGTAGTGTATGTTTACATTGCTAAATGATCACTGTCACAGTGATCCCTCATTTACTTCTTGCAAAAAAACAAAAAATATAACATTCGACAACTGACGTTCAGTTACAAACATGAGTTTGTTCTGGTATCTGAATTAAAATCCCGCCTCTAGCATGCTGAATGAAAACAACACACTCACCAAAAAAAAAAAAACATGCAGCAGATGTTAAATGTTTAAATGAAACGTTCTGTGATGTAATCATGCACCAGCCACTCAGAAGCAGTCTGACACTTATATTTTAATGAGCTTCATCCAAGGACCTACAAACAGCTCTAGAACACACCTGCAGTTTTTACATCCCCAAGTCAAGTCAAGCTTTAAAGGAATGCATTCTTCCTGTAGTTCTCAGTTTATTTCATATTTACACGTCCGTCACGACGACACCGCGTTTTTACATTTACACCTCAGGAATTCAAGTCGAAACAACTCGTGATTATTTCTTGCTAGGTCTATTAACTAACATCACCACCTCATCACGTTTTTCTTTTTTTCATTCTATTCGATGCACGCCTCAAAATATTTGTAAGATTTTACAAACAGCTAGTCACATTATAGTCCGTATAAAACTGTGCAAAATTTTCAATACAGTGATTAGTAAGGTTTAAAAAAAGAACAGAAAAAAAAGAAAAAAGTGAGGCATGGCTTTAGATCCGAAGCAATGAAACACACTTATTCTGTTCCGCTTCTTCCTATGACAAACGAACACACACTCTCTGCATGGATTTAGATTTTTGTATAATTTTATGAATTAAACTGCAATCTTTGTAGTGGAGTAATTTTAGATTTTAGGTTTAATTATTTTCAGAATTAGCCCAAGCGGTTTTTAACAAATACGAATTTGATCTTTAAACAGCAACGATGCGTAAATTACATTTTATTCATTTAAAACAAAAAAATAACACACAGATCTCAATCTCAATCTCAATGGGAGAAAAAAAAATGGAAGCAAATGAAACAGACAATTACTATCGTACACTATTTACAGGTCACGTGCGTGCATTGCAGCAGTATGCAGTAAACATGTCGAACTTTATCAGTAACGCCAAAGCTAAAGTACAAGTTCTATTCACTTAGAAATATACATTTAGGTTAAAATATTTACTTTAGTAATCAAATGCTTTTGAATATTAATCGCTAATAAAATCAGCACGGTTTTATTCAGCTATCAGATTATCAAATGTTCACGTTCGTATTGAATTAACCTGTCTGATTATTTATCCAATTCCCATCAGTTTCCAAAAACACCGTTAGTTGTGTTAGTTAATTTACTAGCTGAAGCACACCATGGCATCGATCCAACAAAAACAGGAATAACGGAAGAAAAAAAATACCAAAATTGAAATGTTAAAGTTGGAATGGGATTTGGAAAAGAAATGTGTGTTGTTTTTATTTATTTCTTAATTGGAAATGTTCACATACTATAAAGAAGTATTTGTTTTTTATATTACAGCTTCATATTTTATTATACTTATAGTGTAAGATTTGAACTTGTGTGTTTCAGTAAACCGAAAAAATAATTTAATCGTTGTAGCTTTTAAAGAGAACACTACTCCAAAAAAAAGAAAAAAAAACCCAGATTGCACAATGTTTAGTTGTAACAATAGCAATTTAGTTGCCATGCTAGCAAGCTGAAAAACAAAACATTAGAAAATAAATTTTTGGCGGTGATCTCCTGAAAGACTGGCACTTGCTTTTTCATGGAAAAAAAAAATCACAAAAATAAATTTTCATTTAAAGTTTAAACGTGTCCACCACATGGTTCTAATTTTTCATTGAAATCTGAATGAAATTTTGGGATTTTCGTCATTGAGGAAATGTACGATGACAAATCTGTCCAATCTCGATCTTCTTATGTTGCGCTTTATCTCAAAACTACATCACTAAATACATGATTATTGGCACACAAACGTTATATATTAAATTCTATAATGTCAAATTCCTGTTGTTTAAAACACATGGGCCAATCTCTTGGCAGCTATAAGGCCTCCATCCTGCATGAGATTAATACGGATATCAACACCGCACTGTGACTGAGCTGACCGAGTTATACACACCTGTGTGGATATAAATATACAGCAATAAGACTTTTGTTTTTTTCCCCTCTTTACAAATGGAAATTTCAAGACATGATATTTGCATAATCTTAAGAAACTGAGTGAAACTAGTCTTGGCCCTATTGGAGAACATCTAAATCTAAAAGTCTAGATGTCTAGTAACTAACTGGTACAGAAGCGTACTGAGTAACGTGCATTTGCAGCAAATTTGGGTTTGGAATGCGAATCTGATTAGTTTTCTGTCTTTTTTTATTTTATTTTATACACTAAACGAGTAGGCTAACAGTAATGTTTTTAACAAATTTAACAAATAGAAAATAAAAAAAAGTAAAAGAATAATGACATTCTGTGCCTTTTCGCACAAACTATGTAAAAGTATTAGCTACAAATAGATAAATATAGAATAGATTAAAAAATGGTTGATTGTTAATAATGACAGGACATTTGAATGAAACATTTCTTCAACATTTCTTCATGCTCTCATGAACCCATGCTCTCGCTTCACTTTTAAAATTACGTATACTGAAAGTGCATAATGTACAAATTTAGCAGAAATAACTTGGTTAACGTAGCAATGACCTACTGTTGATTGAGTTAACAATTAATACTTAGAATTTTGTGTTAAACGACTTTCTGAATTTTGTTTCAGATGAAAAAAAAAACTGAAAAGACGAAATCTTCACATTGTGATCGTTCGCTAACTCACGATATTAGGTTCAAAACAAACACGCACTTGGACTTATTGACATAAAGAAAACCGTGTCTTAAACTTGGCTTTCCAAGTTAAGCAACAATTCCCTTTTGTGTTTTTATAAAGCGTTCATTTGATGAGCAGCAAATTTGCGAATCTAGCAGGGAAAACAAAAAGGGACAGGATAAAAATGCAAATGTTACCCAACTTTTGGATGAAAGTTTTTCCTTAAATCAAGCCTCTCAAACAACCAAAGTATGTACACGAGTCCGTTAGCGCTACGGTAACTTCTATGCAAGTACGTGTTCTGATATTGCAGTGCAGAAATTCACAAGCATTTTATTGTTTGTTTTTATTATTATTGTTATGACTACTAGAATAAGTTACGCGGACAGATACCGACACAGAAGTTACATTCTACTCATTTCAGTTTGAAAAGTTCTGGTAACAGTATCGGTAGATTTCTTTTAGTTTGTGCGGCCTAGCATTGGAACAACTTCATAACACGTGTATAATAACGTATTCGTACATCAATCCATTTTGTTAAAAGGTCATGTCAGCGTTTGCAAAAAATAACACGAAGCGCTTTAGGAAGAAACCAGGCACAAGTGTGTCGCACTTATTCATCAACACTGAATAACTTTTTTAAAAAGCTTTTTAAAACAAATTTGCTAACAACTTGTCTAACAATTGCACAACATGAACTGATGAAGCAAACGTAATTCTCGCTGCGATCACTGAACTTGAACGTTAAAAGGAAGCTTTATTATCCGCCTGCGCTGAACGTGATATGCAACGACACAGTAATTTTACCTTTAGATTTTAGCTTTGCTTTGATACCGTTCATGGACTTTAATGCGTGAATTCATGATCTTAATTTACACGGCTTAACTGTTTATTTATTGTAGCTTTCCTCAAAAATACAACTTGCATGAAAACTTCTTAAATTAACGTTTAACATGAGAATATTCATTTTAATTAAAACTTTTTACAGTTGAAGAAATACAGGTCTTATACAATTAGAACAAAACATATTTTGTTTGTTCATTTAAAATGCTAAAAAAAAATTAAAAATATTTAATTGCAATTAAATCAGTGTGTAAATAGTGAAGATTAGTGTTTTGAGCTTTATCATCACGATCTGGTTAAAGTCGAGATATCCAAAATATTGTGTTCTTCGTCAACACGAGGCCGTTTCTATCATTAACCGTGTTACGATTTGTTTTTGCGAATACCAACAGGAGCTTTTTACAACAACTGCCTCATTGATTAAATATCATTTGCTGCTAATTAGTGTGTTATGAAGTCGTTCTGTAGCTAGCTGTTAGGTGATAAGATATTGTTATAAAGGTGTACGGGCTCTTTAGGAGCCAGACTGAGATCGAGGGAAGGCTGCAGGCAGGGCTGATGACAACAAAAAATCTGGAGTAAAAAACAAAGAAAAAAACTTAAAAAACAAGTCGCCTTTTTGTAACATGCCAGAATAAATAATTTAAAACAGACGAGTCAAATCGTCAGGGTTGGACATGTAGTGTGTATAAAGAGAGCGTGTGTAGTGTAGTGTAGTGTGTGCAGTATGCGTTTATGGCTGTGTCATAGCAGACAGTAGTGTAAGATGGCGGCTGCTGGCGTAGTGCTTTTAGGAATGTGTGTGTGTGTGTGTGTGTGTGTGTGCAGGCACATGTAGCTTGTGGCGGGGGTGTAG
>JAOVVB010000002.1:24602962-24613655 GCA_028570985.1 Heterobranchus longifilis | reverse complement strand
AGTGCGTTATGTTATGTAGCAGAGCAGAGGAATGCAGTGTGTGTGTGCGTCTGTGTGTGTGTGTGTGTGTGTGTGTGTGTGTGTGTGTGTGTGTGTGTATTTTCAGTAGCTGTTCTCATGGCCCGCAAGTATGTACAGGTTACTCTGAGCTGTAGGGTTATCTGTTGGTCGACTTTCCAACACGACTGTCCTGTAACACACACACACACACACACAAGAAGGTTTACTGTCACGTATAACTGAGAAAGGTTACATGCAGAATAAGTAATGTATATTGACTTTTTCTAGCACGTGCGTGTGTTTTGATTGTCTCGTTACCTGTCCGAGCCCAGCAGTCTGAAGATGCGCGAGTTGTCTGAGATCTCCTGCGTGATCTGGTGCAGTGACAAAGCTATGTTACACACTTACACACACACTCACTCAATACAGTGTGTATACAAAAACACCCTCAACACACACCTCGTTGGTTTTGAAGCTGCGTCCCTGCATGCCGTGTCTCCAGAACGCCAGCACGCTATCCTGCAAACACACTGAAACCGAGCAGAAAGAAAAGTTACACGAACACCTGATTATCACATACCCATACGAGGCTCGTCTGCTTAAATGTTTCCAGGAAATCTGACGCTGTACAGAACTGTACAGAACGTCTTTGTAAAGTTTCCCTTTGGTGTGATGGTCAGGGGTGCACAAACTTTTGGATCATAGAAGGGTAGACCTTCTAAAGCTAAGTAGTTAACTGAATGATTGGTTGTTACTTGCTATTGTGAATGTTAGGTTACAAGATATAGGCTAAACAAACTGAAAAGTACACACACACACGCACACACACACACACACACACACACACACACGACTTTGCTCACCTATTGCTTCAATCTGGAAGTTGAAAGTAAGCTCAGCTGAGAGTTTCTTGCTGGATTTTAATTGGCCTTGTAAGTTCACCATCTTTATGCAACCTGTGAAAATGCATGCACACGACACACACACACACACATACACACACACACAGTTAAACATACCCTGTAAACACTCTGTCTTCAGCATTTACACACCGGGCACTGAAACTGCATTAGCAAACAGCTTGTGTGTGTGAGTGTGTGCGAGTGTGAGTGTGTTCACTAAAATGTACAGTGTCACATGGTTATGTTTAAATTGTGTGAGGCAGCAACTGATAAACTCATACTCACGGTCCAGACACACCAGTATGGTGTCCCTTTCCAGCTGTGTGACGTGAATTACGCATGTCTGTGGTGTGTCTGAAATAGAAACACCAGCACAGACAGACAGACAGACAGACAGACAGACACACACACACGCGCACATTTAGACCACAAGAACACTTGTGACCAGCTGTGTAAAGCTGTGTGAAGCTCTGAAGCTTTTATCTGCAGCAGATCTGATGATAAAGATGATCGGATGGGGTCATACCGGGTTCGGTGAAGGTCGGCGTGAAGTCGTTGGGGTCAACGGTGCCAAAGGTCACAACCTGATCAGGTTGACTGCCCTTAACAACGGACACACAGATCAACGGGTAGTGATACTCCGGGACCACCAGCATCTCAAAGACCTCCAATGGACAGGGGAGAGTGAAGTCTATACTCTATACACACACACACACACACAAGGAAAAATTACATGCCAATCAATCATATACATGCCAATTCATTTACAATCACTTGGCTCTTTGCCTAGACTGACTTACAAACTTATTCAGGTCATTAACTCACCGCTCAGACTGACTCAATCACTGACTGACAGACTTTAGTAAAATGAACCACTCACTCACTTACTCACTTAATCTAACTCACTCAAAGATTCACTTAGACTGACTCGCTCAGACTCACTCAAAGATTCACTTAGACTGTCTCGCTCAGACTCACTCAAAGACTCACTTAGACTGACTCGCTCGCTCAGACTCACTTAGACTGACTCATTTACTCACTCTTAGACTAACTTACTGGAAGACTCCCTCTCAGACTGACTCACTTAGACTCACGCCTTAGACAGACTTGCTTACTCAGACTCATTTATTTTGTAAAAACAGAAACACACTGCAGACTCACTCACTCAGTATTTACTCACAGCTCATTCTTTCACAGATGTGCTCTCAGACACACAAACACACTAACTCACACAGATACTCACAAACATGCACACACTAACTCACACACAGACTCGAACACACACTAATTCACACACAGGCTCAAATACACATCAACTCAAACACAGACTCACAAACACACACAATCCCCACCTTGATGAGCATGAAGCGCTGCATGGACTCCACCCATTCAAACAACACTACACTGGACTGGAACGCACCGCACAGATACTTAAGCCCTGTGTATGGATTGCGAACTACACACACACACACACACACACACACACACGCACACACACACACACACACACCTTAGATTAACAGGGTCATTCTTATAACCATTATATTACACAACATTATACAGTAGTATCTCTGTGTATTCACAGCTTAAAGGAACACTCCTCGTCCTGCAATCTGCGTCACTCACCTACACAACACTTCTGGCACCCCTTTGTGTCTGGAATCTTATTGGACACTGTGAACTTCCTGTAGAACCATTAAAGACAAGCAGGGAATTGAACAAACATTAATTAAAACAGAGTTACAGAAGCAACCGGCCAAACGCAGGATTAAATAATGTTACATTAAAGGGTTCGACTGTTTAAAACAGTTTTAAAAAGTTTCCTGTCCACAGAATGTTAAAAAGGTTTGGGATTCTTTTGCCGGCAATCATATATAACGAGTTAAACACTGATATAAAACAAACCCATATTTATACGCCTGAAGTTGGAATGAGATGCGTGGCCTGTTTATAAAAGAACGTATGAACAGATAAAGGTCGCAGGTTTATAAATAAGAGCTTCACTTCACTTGCTCTGACCTGTGGTTAACTTTCAGCCACTCAGAGCCTCAGTGTTTATTTCTGCTTGTATACAGCATGCTGCTCCTTTAAACACATTTACAGCCAAGAAAATCAACACCACAGCCAGAACCTACCGAGGAATGATTTTATCAGGGAGTTTGTACGTCGGAATGGCCACCGGTAACTTCTGCATCTGCCGAGCGTGCTCGAAGAGACCAGCCAGGTTATGGGAGTACAGCTGGGACGCTTTACCTGCACAAAACACACACATACACAGACATATAAACACGGGGAGGCGTCCGAGCCAAGTAACAATCTCATACCAAGACTCACTCACAATCAGCTAACACTGCATATCCTTACACACTCATATCCTCACATCGCATGTTTGTATTACTCTCCTACAACTCTAAAATATAATAATAATAATAATTTATAAGCCCACTAATTCAGATGATCTCTTGGGTTCTTCTGCACAGCAAGTTGTTTTTGTCGTCTCAGTTATTGTTCGTTTTGGTTCTAAAGAACGATACAATATCATCATGATATCTAGGTACTGCTTCGATTCGTATTGCGATCATGATTTAATAAAAATTCTGATTCGATATTTTTCTGATTCGAGATTTTATTACAATTCTAAACAAACTTAGCAAACAATTTACTCGTGTAAATAGTTTGGAGTGCACCACCTGTAGGATTATAGAGCAACTGCAAGATTTTCCAAGGCTGCGCAAGACTGCGGCCTTCTAAAGTTCAATTCTGAAAATCTTCTCCCTAATCTTCTCCCTAAACCCTTTCTCCCTAACCTTCAATCACAATTCTGATCAACACAAAGACCATGAAGTATTTCCCTATAATTAACACATAATTTAACTCCCATTGCTTTGTTTTATTAGATATAATTACTTTTTGAATGTAAGAATTTAACCCTAGATATTTCATGGTTATTTTAAAGTTAATTATTAATACACACGTGGACTAAATTGTTGGTACTCTTCAGTCAATGAAAGAAAAACTCACAATGGTCACAGAAATAACTTTAATCTGACAAAAGTAATAATAAATAAATGAAGGGCGCCTTTTTCGGACGGCATGTTTCAGCTCCTTCCAAAGATGCTCAATAGGATTGAGGTCAGGGCTCATAGAAGGCCACTTTAGAATAATCCAATGTTTTCCTCTTAGCCATTCTTGTTTTTGTTTTTTTTTAGCTGTGTGTTTTGGGTCATTGTCCTGTTGCAAGACCCATGACCTGCGACTAAGACCAAGCTTTCTGACACTGGCCAGCACATTTCTCTCTAGAATCCCTTGACAGTTTTGAGATTTCATTGTACCCTGCACAGATTCAAGACAACCTGTGCCAGATGCAGCAAAGCAGCCCCAGAACATACCAGAGCCTCCTCCATGTTTCTCAGTTGAGACAGTGTTCTTTTCTTGATATGCTTCATTTTTCCGTCTGTGAACATAGAGCTGATGTGCCTTGGCAAAAAGTTCCATTTTTGTCTCATCTGTCCATAGGACATTCTCCCAGAAGCTTTGTGGCTTGTCAACATGTAGTTTGGCATATTCCAGTCTGGCTTTTTTATGATTTGTTTTCAACAATGGTGTCCTCCTTGGTCGTCTACCATGTAGTCCACTTTGGCTCAAACAACGACGGATGGTACGATCTGACACTGATGTTCCTTGACCATGAAGTTCACCTTGGATCTCTTTAGAAGTCTTTCTGAGCTCTTTTGTTACCATTCGGATTATCCGTCTCTTTAATTTGTCATCAATTTTCCTCCTGCGGCCACATCCATTGACTAATTACAAGATTGTAGACACATTGAATTAACATGTCCCTTTGGTCACATTATTTTCAGTCTTTTCTAGGGGTACCATCATTTTCATCTAGGCCTGTTCCATGAGTTTACTTTTTTAATAATTCCGTTGAAGCATGGTTGAAAAGCAATGTCTGACTTGGTTAATTGGTTAACAATTGTAGAATTTTTATTTATTATTACTTTTGTCAGATTAAAGTTATTTCTGTGACAATTGTGAGTTTTTCTTTCATTGACCAAAGGGTACCAACAGTTTTGTCCATGTGTGTACTTAGTTTAGAGGGCTTAGAGCTTTTTCACATACTGTAGGGCCTGGCAGGTTTGGACATCCTTTTTTGTAAGCTGCGTATTTCATTTACTTTGCTTACTCTTGTAAGGCACAGGAAATTCCTGAGTGTTGAATGATCACCTTTATTTATTTTTTTATCACCTTTATTTAATAAGGAAACAAATGAATCACTGTAATTATCTTAGAACATAACAGCTTAACAGCTTAAATTGTTTGAGACCAGTTTAGGTGACCTGACTAAATTGCCCAGGGAGGATGAAATGCATCATTCAAATATGCTGTATGTATGCAGACAGGGTGAGATAATTCACATCAAGTAAGATTTGTTGGTACGTGAACAACTTGCTCAACCTGTTTTTTATTATTGTTATTATTATTATTATTATTATTATTTCCTAAATAAATCCACCTGCGTGTTTCTAACTTATCTTTGCCCTTTTTTATTTTGTATCTTTAAATTTTAAACACTAAAATTGTTTTAGTCATATGAGAATATTAAAAGCAGAATTTATAAACAGCTTATTATAATTTATATTTATTATGGTTGATGTATAAAATATTTGATCTCTGAATCTGGTCTCTTCTACTGGCTTCTGTAGTGGCATAGATTAGTAGAATAAATTAGTAAGACTCAACTCCAAAAAAACGTTCTGTTTGTTTTATATGTACTTATATAGCATTGAAGGCCTTAGTTTTATTATTCTCATACCTTATACATACTCAATACACAAAGGCCGTACTTCACCACATAACAGGTTGCACAGCATAACAGGTTTAAGCATTTATGTAGTTAACAAGCATTTAAAACATTTATGTAACGATTGTTTGTTCAAATAAGCTGTGTTACACTCACTGCACACTTTAATAGGACACCTGTACACCTACACATTTATGCAATTCTCTAATCAGTCTATTGTGTTTTTTGCAGTGCAGTGCATAAATTCATACAGGTACTCTCTAGAGTTTACTCAGAATGTTGCAATAATAAACAACTTGATCTTTGTGCTCTGCCACACAGATGCAAGGGTCAGAATGTGGGCAGTGGTCCAGTGGGGGCAGTGGGGGCAAAAGGTTAAGGCTTTGGGTTTCTTACCAGAAAGTAAGGAGTTTAAGCTCCAACACCACTAAGTTGCCACTTGAGCCTTGAGTCCTTGAGCATGGCCTTTAATCCTATCTGCTCCAGGGCACTGTATCCTGGCTGACCCTGCTTGCTGACCCCAGCTTCCTAACTACTGTAGAATATGTGAAAAATCATTTCACTGTGCTGTAAAATAAATTATTGAATCTTAATCTTAATATGGCACTAACAACATTAATCATGGTCAATCACTTAAGCCTGTCAATAATTCAGGCTGGTGGAGGTTGTGTGAAGGTGTAGAAATTGTGTGCTTGCTATGTTTATTTTATTGTACGCTTTATTCAGGACCCTGCATCCTCATATGGAGACATTACTTTTTGGGTTTGCAACACCTTATACTTCATTCTGTTTAGACCTGTTGTCCTCATTAGTAGACACTTTATAGCATTATCTTATGGTAGCAAAAGCGCAATACACTAATTAGTAGAAACACAAGAGGGTGTCAAACATACATAAAACGTTTTATGTACGAAAACAATGCTTAGATTTTATACTTATCAGATCTTACTAATCCCAAATATATATGAAAAAGTAAAAATGTATGAAAAACTAAAGCGCAGGTCTTAAGGGATTAAACAAAACTTCTTTCCCTAACAATTTTCTCCCAAATGCAAAATAAGCAAATTAAGGCTTTTGGTATTTTAACCTGTTTAGTTGTATAAAAATTATAATGTGTTTAATCTAATGACCCTATCAAACTACAATCTAACTGGTGCCACTGGAGCTTATGAAGAGTGGGTTAGCCGTTAATAGCTAACCATGAACAAACCTAGTTTCTTTAATTAAAGAGTTTCTTAATTTTTTATCTGTATAAATTAATGACTAATAAAATATAATTTATACTGAGCTATATTCAATGGTCTGTCACAAATGGCTAACCTAGCTTCTTTTGTGTAGATATGACTGTTAATTTGTCGGGACATCCTTTATTTTATCCTGTTTAGTGTTGTTTAAGTGAAAACATCATTTGTATAGACCTATATTTTATGGGTCGTTTATTTTTAAGAGCTGAAAAGGGTAGGTTAGCATTTCGCAGCAAACCACAAATGTATGGTTCAATGGCATGATGATTACCACTGTGCTCTGAATCCAACAATCCAAGTTTAAATCTCAGTAAAACTTCCAGGTCTGTGCAAGAATGCTGAACCATATGTTTGCATGAATGGCTAGGAACAAATTAGCGGGCAGTGGTGGCAGTGGTGTCTCAAATGGTTAAGGGACATTGATCGGAAGTTTAAAGGTTCAAGCCCCAACCCTGCCCAGGTGCCACTGATGAAGCATGTAACATCCACTTCAGCAATGAGTAGGAATAATTTGTGCCTGTACTTTTAATTATTTGTAAGTTTAATGATAACATTAGTCATGCTGTAGAGCATCTGCAAAATGATGTAAATGTTCATCAAATATTTATGCATGAACTATGTTATGTGCCCCTTTATCGGTGTTTTGATTTTGTAACTTAAGCACAGTTTATGGAAAGTCTGTGCTGACATGGTGAAATGGTGTGATAGCAAAAGTAAAAAGATTATGTGTGGGAAAATATTGTGACAAGCTTTAGTAAGAATATTATTACACTTGTGTGGAAGATCACCATGTTTATAGAGTACTTTTCCAGTCTACACTCCCATGCTTCCTTTCTCCTCTGGCACATAGCCTCCTCCCTGACTTGTATGATAAGTTGTCAATGTTGTGACTGCACTGATTTCAGTGTCTTTCCAATAGCAAAGTAACCCATCAGGAGCAACAGAGTGGGACCCTGCAGCAGTGACGGCTTAGTAAATGTCAAAACATTAACATTTAAGCTTTACAACTTTGGGCAAATGAACCACAAGTCTTTAGCCCAGATTTAACACTTTCTTTTCTTTCAAGTACAGGACCGTTGAAGTCAATCCAGGACTAGTCACCTCATGAGCAGAAGAATGAAGTCATAAAACCGATTGACATGTACAGAAGACTTCAAACACAATACAGTGATGAGACTCTTGGCCGCAGGTTTGTGAATGACAATCCTGTCCGAGCTGGCTCAGAGCCCACTGCAGCCGTGTTCCCTGTGAACGAGTGTAACTCCTGATCCTTGAAAATAATCAGATAACTTTTCACCAACTTGCAGAAGAGATGCGTATGTCAGTGAAAATTGTACATACAATCATTCAGTACCCCTCCATTTCTGGAAACTGAGTGCACATAGGTATTGAAAGTTAAAGGAACGTTTCAAAATGGAAGCCCAGGATGTTTCATCAAGACTTTGGGATATTGATGAAAATTTCTACCTTGATTGTATCCCAGCACTAGTGAAACACTCAGATAAATGCATTAGTGTAATATGGGATTATATTAAGAAATAAAAGTTGTTTTGACTCGTGTTGAGAAATGTGTTCTGTTATTCTTCACATTCAAAAGTCTTGGTTCGACTTGAAAACTCCTCATATACATGTTACTTAATTAGTAACATGCTCAGAGCTATATTTTAACAATGGTCAACACCACAGTCAACATCATTTCACACTCTATAAAATTCACATAAAACTAAATGGCCTCAAACCTCAAACAAAATTAGAGTCTGTGCTGTAAAGTTAAGACCCCTAGCAAGTCAAAAGCAGAAGCTCAGCTCTGCATCATTCTGTTGTTATATTTACCACATACTCACTTCTACAGTAAGTGTGTATTTGTACAACAATTTTATTCAGTTTCTTTTCTGGGAAATGATTGCTTTAACAGGGAATTCCTGTCAAGATGTAGATTCACCAGGCGCCCATGTGGAATCCTGGGAATGAGAGGAATCCATGTTTGGTTCTTTTGGTGAAGTATAATTGTTAGTGGGAGTGTGGAATAGTGTACTGTACATCAGTGGTTGTGACCAAGGGCTGGTCCCCCAGCTCTGTTAAAGTACTTATATGTGCCTGGTTCTAATGGATTTACAATGTGGTAGAAAATAGGACAACAGGTATTTATTTTTTTCCTATATTTCTGACCAGAAGAATCAGCTTAAAGAACGGTCCTCTTTAAGAAATTGCAACATGCTTGATTTTCAATTAATAAAACTCAAAATTAAAGTGGTATATTCTAATTAACTAAAATAATGATATTCTAAGACATTTTTTGCAAAAACATCAACATAACGCCAATGCTACAGTTTCTCAACTGGCTTCCAACAATTACATATTTTACAGATTTAAAATATATTCCTACTTACGTCAAAACATTTCCCAAACTGCTCCACATTCCCTTTAAGCCTCAACTAGGCTCAACCAATGCAGACATTCAGTGTCAACGTGTAAATTGTAAATGTGTATAAAACTTATATCTTTTTGATGTCATTACTACTTTTTTTGATTAACATACACATTAGACAAAAATGTGGTTGGGCCTGGATGTCGAGTGTCATTGTAAAGATGGGCTATTTCAAAAACAGCTGGAGATTATCAGGTTTGATATAATTTAAACTCTAAACCAAACCCTAATGTCAGATGCTTTTGCTTACAGTGCAAAAGAGACAGACGTTTTTCTCATCATTCTATACACAATCGTAAAATCAGGTGTTTGGAGTGTTTTGTTAAATCTATAAATAAGTTATTGAAATAATAATAATAAGAAGAAGAAGAATAAAAAAGACTGAAATATCTCATTTACATATGTATTCCAACCCATCAAGTGGTATTTGGTTAGAGCACGCTTGGCAGTAATGACAGCTTTAACTCAGTTTATGAATGATGCTACAAGCTTGGCAGTCCTTTCTTTGTATTTTATTTTTTTTCAGAAACAAAGGGTATGGAGGGCCTTTATTTTTAATTTTTTATTTTATAAATTAACATTTCAAATCCCTGTTTTTACTTTGTCATTGTGTAGTTTTTTGTGTAGAATGCTGGGAAAAAAAGATTTAAAGAGGTGCGTGAATCAAGACAAAATGTGGAAAACTTGAAAGGGTCTGAAAACTTTCCCTCTGTCCTAGCACTGAAGGTTGTAGTGTGATGTAACAGAAAATCTATTTAAATGGCACAGTTATCTGTTGCTGGGAAGTCCTTGTCTCTGAGGGGGAGGGACAGTCTTACTCCCTCTTCTGGCAAACCTTAGCTGAGTGACTTCAACTATAGCAGACTCATCCAAGCACCAAGATACCTAGTTATTAATCAAGCTCACAGAATTTTATGTTGAGGTTGGACAGTGTTTCAAATTTCTATCAAATTTTAAACTTAAACAACTTTATGAAAATAAACTTCTTTAACTATCCATATTTACACTTGAGCAACTGTACTTAATTAAAATGTTATTAAAAATAATATTAATAATATATAGGCTATATTGTGGCGTGGGCGGGGCGGCGGCTGACGACCAGCATGCCTTGCGGGGATGTCGGTGTGTTCACCGTGTTGAGGAGAGGTGTTTGGGTTAGTGGCTTCGGTCCTGTTTGTGTGTGTAACGTGTGAAATGTGCTCCGGTTCATGCCTAGGTTGAATTGGAGATAGGTTCTTGGGTGAATGTGCTGTCCATGCTGTTTGTTAGACTGCGTGTGTGCTAAATAAAGTACTCCCAGCCATTGCATTGGGCA
>JAOVVB010000002.1:24572195-24590623 GCA_028570985.1 Heterobranchus longifilis | reverse complement strand
GTTACGTAGTCTTCTAACACACAGAGCTAGCGACAGAGAGGAAGGAAGTGTGTGTGAGTGTGTGAGCGCGTGTGTGCGTGTGTGTGCGTGTGTGTGTGTGTGTGTGTATGTGGAGAGGAAATGTGAGGTGTGATTACCGTGATAAATATCCTGTAGTGACCCTCCGCCACAGTATTCCATACAGATCCATAATTTATCTCTCCTGAAACAAACACACACACACACACACACACACACACAGAAAATCAGCACACATCCTCTACAAACAGCTGCTAGCATCCACATGTGAGGTGTGTCAGGCAGCAGCGTAGCGAGTGTGTTACCTGAGATAACTGCCGAAGTATGCTACGATGTTCGAGTGTTTACAGTCTTTCATCATAATGATCTCCTGTTGAACCACCGCAAAGTCCTCACCTGCGCGCGCACACACAAACATACACCATATATTTGATGGTTGTAGAGGAGTAAAACATTGCAGGATGTGCAGTTAGAGGAAAATCATCAACACCATTAGGATCTTGTCACAGTGTCTACAGTGCTGTCTAACAACAGTCCTTGCAAAAGTATTCATACTCCTTGAACCTTTCCACATTTTGTCATATTACAACCACAAACGTAAATGTATTTTATAGTGATTTTATGTGTTGACCAACACAAAGTGGCAGAGACACAGCAAACATGTGGAAAAAGGTTCTCTGGTCAGATGAGACCAAAATGTAACTTTTTGGCCTAAATGCAAAATGTTGCATGGCAGAAAACACTATGAAAATGTGGAAAAGTTCAAGGGGTATGAATACTTTTGCAAGGCACTGTACACACAAATACCTGCGCATACACACAAACACTCACAATTACACACATCATTAAACACAAATACAGAAATACACACACAAAAAAACAGATAAACACACACCCACACATAAATACACAAACACACACACACACAAAGAAGCACACACACACACACACAAACCACCTGATGGAAAGACTATGAAGCCCCTTGGAAAGTACACCAAGGTAGCGATCAGGTATGATAACAAGCTACGGTGCATGCACACACACACACACATACACACTTGGCAATTAACAGTGTGTTTAACAGTCTGTGAATGTTGCTGCATTATTAATGCACACACACATTTAGTTAATTATTGTATGGCCTGTGTGTGTGCGTGTGTGTGTGTGGACAGAAGAACACACGGATGTGTACCTGGTTCCAGTTTGATGACTTTAATGGCTGCCAGCTCTCCCGTGTTGACATTTCGCGCCTGAGAAAATGAAAAGAGAATAGATGAGAAAGAAAGACGATTATTTTTGTAACACAAGATTCTGACGTTCTCTTCAGCTTTCAGTCGGGCCCGTGTGCTAGGTGTGTGTTTCTTAAACAAAAAAACCTCCAATCGTCATTAAAAACTGTCGAGAATGTTTTGAATGTTGTTCGAAAAACTGCAAATTCTGTAAATATGGAAAGATAAACTCATGATAAAGGATGATCTGGGATCAGGAGCAGGAGCGCCAAGTCTGATGCGTTCTGCAAGACCAAGGAAGAGATTTCCTAAAAACCTGATGAACCAAAGAGAACCTTTAGAAAACCTTGAGAGAATCCATAACCCAGAGAAGAGGTAGACAATATGACAACAATATCGCATCACGATTCTTGGAGGTGTTCCTAAGTTACAAGGTATCAGTCACGACATACAAGGCGGGGAACAAGTTATCAGCAATACAGAAAAAAAAAACACCCCGTGTAATGATGCTCTACTTTTTGTAGCCATTAAATACCTTTCATAACATTAAAAAGTACAATTTTATGCATTATAATTTTTTTTGATCTGTAAAGATCATCCAAAGATTTTATTAATTTGTTTCTTCCTTAATAAAATTTCTTCATTAATAATTTTTTTCCAAAGCCACTTCCAGGCTATTTGTAATAAAAGCAAAGCCATTAAAACGACAATAAAAAAAAAAGACATAACAATATGGATCTTAAATCGTCCTTTCGCCCTGCACTAAAGAGAAGTCGCTGCTTTATACCCCACTGAAAGACAACAGTTTATTACATCACAACAGAATCTAATCGCAACTACCTGAATCAGATTTAAATCAATTAAGTGAGAATCGAATGTCCTAAATCAGAATCGAATCAAACTGCAACCCCATTAACCACAATCAAACTGCATCCCTCTGAATCAAGTTCAAAGTCAAATCGTAACCCTCTGGATCAGAATCACATCATAACACCATGAACCTGAATCAAACTAAATGTTTACCCGCTGAATGAGAATCAAATCTCAACTTACTGAATCAGAGTTAAAATTTAACTGTAACCCCTGAAACAGTATCAAATCAAACTGTAACCCATGAATCAGTCAGAATGAAAGTGTAACCCCCAAACGAGAAATGAATCAAATCACAAGTCCCCTGAATCAAAGTCTTGATTTGCCTGAATCACAACCCCAAAAATCCACAAAACTGAATCACAACCCCAGAATTAAATCAGAAACCAGAGTCAGAATCCAACTGTAACCCATGAATCAGTCAGAATGAAACCATAATCCCCCTAAATCAGAAATGAATCAAATCACAAATATGTCAATTACAATCAACTAGTAACCACCTGAAACAGAATTGAATCAAATCACAACCTCCTGAATCGGAATTGAATCATAATGTCCTGAATCAAAGTCAGAACTGAATCAGAACCAAATCACAACTTGTTGAATCAGAGTACAAATCAAGTTGTAAACCTCTGAATCAGAATCCAATCATTACCCCTTGAATTAAAGTGAGGACTGAATTTGAACACACACCCTGCCGAATCAGAATTCAATCACAACTTGCTAAATCAGAGTAGAAACTGAATTGTAAGGTCAGATCTGAATTATAGCCCCCCTGAATTAGAAATGAATCAGATCATAACCCCTTAAATCACCAAGAACTAATAAATCAGTCAGAATGAATTTGCAACCGTCTAAAACCCTAAGACAGAAATGTACTCAATCACAAACCCCTAAATCAGAGTCTAATTGCAATCCCCGGAAACTAAATAAAACCCTAATCCCCTAAATCAAAATCAGATTTTTGATCCCAAGTCAAAGGCAGAATTCAAAGTCATAATCCTTTTAAATCAGAAACAAATCATAACCCCTTCACAATCAGAATCGAACCAAATCACAACACCCTGAATCAGAATCGGTTTTGTGAGAGTGTGCAATCATCGGGTTTCTCAGGAACGCGTAGCATGACAAACTTCAGTGTTTTTGTTTCTTGTTAACAAAAGAAAAGTAAAAGAGGCGGGTGAAAGAGTGATTGTTTAAAGCCACTTTTACATAATACACGATAACAAGACCTGACGTGCTTTAAGAACATCTCTCAACAATAAATTTAACCATGTGCTCTAAAAAAATAATAATACATGAACTGTCATTTTTCTGTAGTATAATTGGGAGAAAAAAAAAACATTTAAAAGGATGTATTTCTTTAGATTTAGAACCGAGCTTGTTCTAAGTGTTTAAAAAACCTGTACTCTTATTCAGAGATTTTTTTTGTTCCTTCCAAATAAACAGAAATAGGAAAAATCATGGTCGCTGCAGTGAGCAAAAATAATTTAGCTGTTCTGAGCAGATTTATTGTAAGAACAATCGTTACAGCTGGACATTGAGTTTATTTGTTTTTTTCGGTTCTCGAGTATGATTTATGAGGAAAATCCCTCAGCTTGTCAGCAGCTTTTCCGTGAAAAAGGAACGGAATGTTTGGCATCTTTTAAAGCATTTTTCTCCTTTTCTGCCATCACTGGGTTAAACGTTGGAGGTCAGGTTGTGGTCGAAGTGAGCCAGAGTTCAGACAAGTTTTAGGTTTTTTACAATTTCACACGGAGGTCAGACGTTTACGGGAGGAAAGAGTTTCCTGTGACAAAAAAATGTATATCACCAAAGTGACTAAAAAAAATGGAGACATTCACAAAAACTGAGGGATAGTCTCTCTCTCTCTCACACACACACACAATGGCGTTTCTGTAAGTGTTCACTGAGAGACACCAGTCTACCAGAACAGCAGATCTGAGGTCATCGCTGAACAGAGGGATGGAAAAAGAGTGGAAAAAGAAAGGAACATTTTCTTTATCGCCATGTTTCCATCGCCAGGCCATGGCATTTATGCTAGCAGTCCCAAAGTCACGAGAGAGACTGTGGTTGTCCTTATTTGTGGGTGGGATCCGCCACCTTAACTTTTTTAAACACTTGGGAAGTTTTATAACGCTTGACAAAACCTTTGTTATTTGTCAGATCTGATAAGTCAAGATTAAATACTCCATCTTAAACATGGTGTATAAGAGAAATCATAAACCGTTACAAAAGCTTGAGGGACAGACATGCACCGAGAATCTTTATATATATAATCAAAGGGGAAGTGGGAAAAGAATTATAACACCTTAAATTAGGAATGAAATCAAATTGGAAAGCCCTGAATCTAAATCGAATAAGCTTGTAACAACCTGAGAAGGAATCAAATCACATTGCAATTCGCGTAATCGGACTAGAATCAGAGTCATGTGAGTCCTGAATCAAGATGAAATTGTAACCTCTTAAAGCAGAACTGAAATGTAATGAATTATAACCCCTGAAACAGATTTATATACCGTAGTAACCATCTGAATCTAAATGAATCTTGACCACCCTGAATCGAATACAAAGTGATATGCAACTCCCTGAATCAGCGTGGCTTACTCCAAAAAAGGCAAGTTCACTATAAAAACTGAACCTTCAAAGATGTATGGAAAAAGCAGTGAAGCGCCACTATGAGATTGTTAGAGGGTCATTAGAGAGCAAACATTGTGAGGTGAGGGTGTGTAAAATACCCGAACTGAGAGCACCCTGTTTTGCGCTACAATCAA
Source organism: Heterobranchus longifilis (assembly GCA_028570985.1). Taxonomy (NCBI): domain Eukaryota; kingdom Metazoa; phylum Chordata; class Actinopteri; order Siluriformes; family Clariidae; genus Heterobranchus; species Heterobranchus longifilis. The sequence continues at coordinate 24,585,732 of JAOVVB010000002.1, read as the reverse complement.
AATGTTGGATAAAGTTATGTTATGAACAGTTATGTGCCAGATTTAATAATCTACTTCAAACAGGGAGTGTATTTGGCTGATGATAACAGAAGTACACCGTAGTACAACAACAAGTTGTAAAATACTCAACCTTCCAAAAAATGTTTATTTCTCTGTCTTAATAAGTTATACAGAGAAAGACTGTAAGACATGTACGTGGGCTTCAACCTGAAATAATATCACCGACTACATTACAGCTGATCAGCTTTTTTTTAGCGTTAACCTTTTAAATATTTCTAAAAACTCTTTTCCCGTCAACAACGGGTACTAATGCTAGTCTAAACATCAAACAAATCCTAATCCGGAATCAAAATCAAATCAACCCATAAATGGAACTGAATGAAAAAAATCCTTAAACCGTTAAACACCTTGAATCAAATCAGACCCTGTCTGAAGCAGAGTTAAATTCATCACCCCTGGGATCTGAATCTGAACTGAACTGAACCGTAAATCTGTGGATTGAAATCAAACCGAATCATCCAATTTAAAACTGATTCAAAATGGAATCGCTTGAATGCAAATTAAATCAAATAGTATAACCGTGTGAATCAAAATCAAATAAGAACGGCATGAATGAAAACTGAATCAGAATCTCTGAATCAGAATCAAGGAACACTTGGGAGTCGGAACAAAACCCTTCTGAAACAGAATCGAATCCAGTGAGACAAGCGATGAATTGCAACAGAACACATTTAGTGCAGTGAATGCACACCGCTCGGACGGTAAAACCTCTCAGAAGTCAAACTTCCTCAGCTCTTATTGTGTAAAACTTCTTAGTTGCAACTCCAGTAAACGTTAGAGGCTCTCTCTCCATAACTGCAAAGGCATTATTTAATCCTGGAATGTAGGACTGAGTGCTAAGTGTTACGTTCTCGCTCGGACACGGAACCTTCGAGTCTGATAAACAAACTGACCGTCTGGATTTCAGCTACGTAATCACGATACTGAAACTGACGGCGCACGCGCATATCCGAGCTGTATTTTATCTCCTAGCGACCGAGCGGCAGAAATAAGTCCAGGTTACACATCCTGTCTGCATTGACACGTTGGTAAAGATGAAGTTGCATCCTGTGGGAAATGAGCCTGCTTCAGTGTTAAGACTCTTCAGGAAGCCCTCGCTCCTTTCCATTAGCACAGAAATCAAACCAAACCGAAACCAGGCAAAACGATCAAATATATGGTTTAACCTTTTAAACCTTGAAAACAAGCGCTCAACATAAAGATCAAAGTGGACATGTTTGTCACACGTATATAAAAAATAAAGTGCTTGGAATTTTAATACAAGGACACACCTATCACCTACACTGAGAGACCTGGTTGTAATTTCCACCAACAACCTCATATGGATTAAACAAATGCCCGCAGTGTGGCTCAGTGTAGCTGTTGGTAATTTCGGTCTGCACGTCTTACTAAACTTGTACACCTTCTTGCACTTCCGCAGACTAGCTGCTCCCTTCATGTGTCTCGACACGTCGGGTTTAAACGTCAGGTGATGCTGAGCTCTACTACAAGTGATTAAAAGCTTGATGCTGAAACCTCTACTTTAACCAAGACTGCCTTTAGACTAAACACAGCAGAACTTATTTGTTTTGACTAATCACTTCTACAGCTTATGTTTAGCGGTGCTTCTGCTTTATTATCCTTGTTTGCCACAACCTTTAATTAACCTTTGCTTATTTTCCTTGTTGTTTTATTTTTCTTACACCACAGCAATTTCCCAACAAATACATCTTTTAAATTTTTTTTTTTTTATAATTGTCGCACATATGACATTATTATCCACGAGATAATTAGTTTCGACAGTTGCGTCAGAAGATGATGATAATCACCTGATAATGATTTGTCTTATAGATAAAAATTATTATGAAAAAATGTGTGACTTGTTCTAATGAATTAATGAACAACTGATTGTTGATTGTTCAACTATCATTTAGGAAAAACATGAGATATGCAACTCTTGAATGTGTGGAAAGTCATCAACATCTTCAGACCAATCAGATTTAGTTAGTCAGATTTAATCAGTGATATATACTAAAATATTATTATTATTATTATCATGTAGATTTAATGCTCATGCTGTGATCACTCTATATTTTAATGCATGTTAGCTGCACGTATGATGTAAAAAAAAAAAAGACAACACGTTCCAGTCAATCAAATAAGAGGACTTTTTATATATAAATGATCATATGATATAACGATGTCTGAAATAATGTAAGAGCTCATTTACTAAATTGAATTCAAAGTGCTGTATTTGTAAATTTGAGTGATTGTAAATATCCAGTTCGTTCAAAAAAGTGAAAATTTAATTGAGATTTTATGTATAAATATATATATGATGTATATACACAAATGTTATATATGAACTTTATATTTTAAATACGCATTCTAAACAATAGGGTTAGGGTTATGTTAAATGTTAAATATGCATTAAATATTAATTATGTGTGCAAATTTAACATAAAAATTTTATATAAATATTTCATTTTACAATAATACATTCTACATACAAATTTTGTAAACGAGTTTCATATCTATGAATTTTAGATATGCATTGCATACAAATTTCGTTGCCCAATTTAAGACCACATTAGTTCAAATGACTTATTAATTTCCAATTAATAGAGTTATTTTGTGTGTTCATGGTAGCTGATACACCGGTGATTATTCCACCTGGTAGGGTTGAATTTTGAACTTCGTCTTCTACACTTCCATTTTTGAATTGTGTTGAAATTCGACAGCTTCTCCTGTTTCTGCGTTGTAGTCATTTCAATAAAAGTGACCGCATCTCTTACGTAGCTCCAACTCTAACTCTAATGTGCGTTCAACAAGATTTCATTCATTGTTTGTGGCAAAGGAGCATAAATCAGACTTAAGAGGCGCTCTCTTAGCTTTTCCTTTTATGAATTTTTAGGGCGGGGCTAAACATAAACTTCCTTTGAACATAGGAAGTAAACACAGGAAGTAGGAAGCAATTCTACATTACTGAAAGCTCTGTAAACCTGAATTTATTTTAACATAAAAAATTTTACACACAACTTTACTGAAAGAGACACGAGAGAAAGAGATGTTCTTGGTGACCACCGGAGACGACTCCACAATGAGGCCATTTTTAGGCTGATTTTTAAATGAACGTATTCAGCCAGCATCTTGCCAGGCCAAAACTCTGCCATTTTAAACTTGTTAAAGGAGCAGTCCATGTTACGGTTGGCAAAGTGCTGAACACACACACACACACACGCCACAAAAATGAGGAAATGGGAACAATTAGGAGCAAACAGGATGGATAGAGCTCCAACTTTGTGCACATGTCAGTAGGCTTGTACACACATAAACACACACACACACACACACATTTGTGTCCCTCAGGCTGAGGCATTTCCCAGCCGCAGAGGAAGTCAGGCACACATTTTCTTCCCTACGACCCTGGGTTTGATTACACTGCACGTCTTTATCCTGAAGTTCCCACAAGAATCTAACACATCTAACACACACACACATTCTCACACCTACACACACACATTTATATACACCCCTCGGTAGTCACCATCTGCCACTACGCAGTCACAGTGCGTTGTGTCTTCTTCCTTTAAAACCAGGCCGTGTCCTCAATTCACTCAGGTTTACTTCACAAGCCCCAAATACACACCTAGACAGTGTTTGATTCCAATATCACCTCATGCACCCTACCTAGTAAACTACATTGATAAAAAGGATAGATATTAAAAAAGCGTCCTATGTCAATTAGTCCCCTAGTAGGGTGTGTAAGCTAGTGCTCTTCTATAGAAGGTCTGTTTTCTTACATTCTTTCTCACTAGACATGAGCACTATGTAGGGTTCACAGTCAAGTGCACTACTATAGCAACTACTAAAGTAAGGGGTCATTTGGGATTCAGCCAGGATGTAGACTTAAAATAACAGTTTCAGTCACATTTGTCATCTTTTCCCTTTGGTTGTCTCGTCCTAAATTCTCTCTCATCTGACGTATAGCGCACTACGTAGGGCACTCTGTGCAGCAGACTCCTAATATGTAAGGTGTCATTTGGTCATCGGCCAGAGAGGGATTTAAAAAAAAACTATATATCTAAACTATATATAGTTCAGTATGTAGTGTGCTTAGGCTAGTGCGCTTTATTAAAAAGTCATATGGCATTTAGAATTTAGCCAGAGACTGGACTAAACTTTTCTGAAAAAGTTTTCTACTGGATTTTGCTGAGCCCTGTCTGTTATCTTTTTCCCTGCAGTTGTCTTGCCCTCCTCACTGGACATTTATTTCCCTTTAATCTAATCCCATATGACTAGACTCTTGAAGTAGTGCACGAGCTTCTGAACCATATCACTAGTTAACAACAGTGAGAAATTTCAGGTTTAATACAATAGCCTATTTAAATACATTTTCCTACAAAAAGGAAAAGCTGACTAACTTCGTTTGGTTTCTGGCTGAATTTTAAATGACTGCATACTATTTAAAGAAGTGCACTACATACACAACACTAGTTTCTGGGCCCTGAATAAGGAGACTGTTAAATTTAGCCTGTATATCATAGATCAGTCTGACCTGAATGCATTTCGCTCTCTGGCTGCGTCCCAAATCACCATTTACTTGCTAAAAGATTAGGCAATACCTAATAAATTAATTAATAAATTAATAAATTAATTGGTGTAAGACAAATACAGGAAAAGAATGAGCAAGTATGTGCACACGCGCACATACACACAAACACACATGCAAGCACTCACGCACACACACGGCCCAAAGTGTTACCTAACTCTCTCTGGCCGAGTCCCAAATGCCTTCCTACTAATTCAGCGCACTACGCGATGTTTAATATTCAGCACAGGAAGTTCATCCCAAACTTACTAAAGTCAGCTTACTGTAAGTGATCGACACCAAATCACCCCCCCCCCAGTTCCTAGTTTACAGTCTTCTGCTTCCTGTCTAGGGCACTAAAGATTTTTTTAAAAAATGCATAAAATGTTTACAGGGACAAGGACAAAAAAAAGTGGTGCAAAGACATGGTCCAAACTGTGAGTCGAGTATCCCTAAATGATTGTCTACTTCCTGTAAGAACAAAAGATATCATATGAAACATAACACCCTACCTAGTGCACTAAACCTAATAATAATAATAATAATAATAATAATAACAATAATAATTCACCCTTTTTAGTGCACTATAATCTGACTAATGCTCAAGAGGCTCCCTACTTCCAATCTAAAATGCACAGTGCAGTACATGTGATAAAAAAATAACCCAGGTAGTGCATTATAGGTAAAGCAAAAGCCCCTGCAGCCTTCATAGTGCACTATGACTAAATGTCAAAAGGCCACTTGATAAAATTTTTTAATGAAACACCGTCCTACGTCTTGTCTTAAATTTAGGAAATTACTCACTTATCCACCCTACTTAGTTCACTAAAAAAACATTTCAATAAACCCTGCATAGTGCACTATATCCTTTAGGGAGCAATTTAGGGCAGGTGTAGCCCAAAATGACAGTTCTCACTATAAATTCATAAGTGCACTACATGACAACAATTATTGAAATCAGTGTGTAGACAAACCAGTAGTCTCGCTATTTTAGTAAAACCTTACAAACTAAACATCCAACTAAACAGCTAAACAAATGCATCGCTCCACATGCCCTACATGCACCCTATTGAGGTTGTTGTTTGTCTTTCGGCTGCTCCCGTCTAAGGATCGCCACAGTGGACCATCCGATCTGCGCACACAACTTTGGCACAGGTTTTATGCCGGATTCCCGTCCTGATGCAGCCCTCGCGTTTTATTCGAGCTTGGGACTGGCACTGCATGCAGTGGCTGGGGTTTGGGCATCGGTGGCAATCAAACCCGGGCCTTCCGCATGCCAGGTCAAATGCATCCAACAGACATGCAGTAGATTTCAGATATAAAATTACACACACTTATACAGATTACTTAGTCTGTATACTACTGCACTACAACTCCAAAAGACAAGGAAACTAATGTATATAGGGGCAAACAGTTCCCTATTTTCACTGTAACCCTACATCTACCCTACCTAGGGCACTTAGATATCCAAATGCAAAGCATAATGGTTTATGTGGATAACTGCTGCTCATCCAAGTGCACTACATATGATGACATAACACCTTACACACATCACCTAGTGCACTAGATCTCCAAAGTCATGGTATAATAATGTAAGCGGATATATACTTTTTAAGTGCACTACCTGATAGGACAACACCTTACACACCCTACCTAGTGCACTGACTCTCACTCATCTTCTATACCGCTTTATCCTGCATTCAGGGACGCGGGGACCTGGAGCCTATCCCAGGAGACTTGGAGCACGAGGCATTGGACAGGGTGCCAATCCATCGCAGGGCACGCACACTCAAACACTCTTTCACACACTATGGGCAATTTGTGAACGCCAATCAGCCTAACCTGTATATCTTTGGACTGTGGGAGGAAACCGGAGTACCATGAGGAAACCCACCAAGCACGGGGAGAACATGCAAACTCCATGCACACAGAGACGGGAATCGAGCCTGACCGGGAATCGAACCCGGACCCTGGAGGTGCCAGGCGACAGTGCTAACCACTACACCACCTTACCTAGTGCACTACACATCCAAAATAAGTACACTACACACCCAAACTAAGGGATAAATATAGTACACTCAAAACCCAAACTAAGGGATAAGGAGTTAAATAGAATCCCTACTTCTCATCTAAGAGCACTACAAATGATAAAACAATACCTTTCACATCACACCTAGTACACTAGGCATCTGAAGTACTGTATGATATAAGGGGTCAAAATAGATCCCTGTTTTTTATCCAAGTGGATTACGTTTAATGAAATACCACTTTAGCCACCATACCTAGTGCACTAGACCTAAAAAGTAAGTACACTAGACACTTAAACTATGGTATAAGGGGTTAAATGGATCTCTATTTCTCTTCCGATTGCACTACATGATGAAATAACACCTTACACACCACACCTAGTACACTAAAAGTCCAATAAACAGTCAAAGTACGTCTAAGAGGTCTAATCATTCCCTACTACGTATATACAAGTGAACTACGGATAATGACACAGCATTGTACACACCCTACTTAGTACACTTAGACATCCAAACTCAAGGTATAATTGTTTAAGTGGATAACTACTTTTCATCCAAGTGCAACTACATATGAAAAAAACAAACACCTTACACACTACATAGTGCATCAGACCTCAATTGTAAGGTATAAGGAGTCAAATGGATCCATATTTCTCATCCAACTGCACTACATGTGATAAACAAACTTGCATACCCTACCTAATGCAGTAGACAACCAACAATAAGTTATATGAATCCCTACTTCTTATCCAAGTGAACTACATATTATAACAACACCTTACCCACCATACCTAGTGGAAGAGACATACAACATTCAAAACAAAGTTACAGGGATCATAGGAATGATTACTTTTTTTTATCCAAGTGCACAACATACTGTATGACTTTACATACCCTACTTAGTGCAGTAGAAATCCAAAGTAAGATATTAGGGTGTCAGGGCATTAGGGTAGAACTGATTCTCTACTCTTGATATAGTGCACTTCATGTCCTGTTAACAATCCATTTTTAATATAACACTCTATCAAGTGCACTAAGCACAGTAAAGACCCAGTGTATGCCAGTGCACTAGATATTCAGACTATGGTGCATGAGGGCAAGTCTCTGTGCACTGGATGATGAAATAATACCTTACACAACCTACCTAGTGCACTAGACATCTGAAGTAAGATATTTGAATACCTTATTCCTGATTTAGCGCACTAATATTCTACACTAATTCCCACCCAAGGCCCGAAGCCCAGCACAGGATGAATTTAGGGAATGACTCACTTATCCACCCTACTTAGTTCACTAAAAAACAAATAAGCCGTTACAATAAACCCTACATAGTGCACTATATCCTTTATGGAGCAATTTAGGGCAGGTGTAGCCCAAAATGACAGTTCTCACTATAAATTCATAAGTGTACTACATGACAACAATTATTGAAATCAGTGTGTAGACAAACCAGTAGTGTTGCTATTTTACTAAAACCTTACAAACTAAGCATCCAACTAAACAAATGCATCGCTCCCTACTTTCAAAATAGGTGCCCTAGTACACAATGTAGTGCATAATACACCCTGTTGAGTGCACTAAATGTCCAAAAGACATCCAAATAATGGCATGCAGTGTCCCAAATCTCTCCCTAATCTCAATTCAAGTGCACTACACATGCTAGAAATAAATAACACCACCCCTAAGTGCCCTACATGCACCCTCCTGAGTTTGTTGTCTGTCTTTTGGCTGCTCTCGTCGAGGGTTCGCCACAGCGGATCATCTGATCCGCACACACAACTTTGGCACAGGTTTTATGCCGGATGCCCGTCCTGATGCAGCCCTCGCGTTTTAGTCGAGGGATGGAAGTGTGGAAGTATGGAAGCCAGGATAAAACAGGAGGTATGCGTCAGTAAGGGAATCCAGCGTAAAGCCTGTGCCAAGATGTGTGTGTGGATTGGAGCCCCGCTGTGGCGACCCCTCGACTGGAGAAGCCGAAAGACTAACATTCCTGATGTAGTGAACTACATGTTCTGTAGCGAGCGATTTAGTATAACACCCTACGTAGTGCACATCACAGTCAACCCCAGTGTATGCTATTGCACTAGACGTTCAGACAGGGGGACCCCAAGTGGTTTTCCATATGATAAAATAACACCTTACACACCCTACCTAGTGCACTACACGTACGATATTATAAGGTACTGTATTAGGATACAGCTGGTTCTCTATTCCTGATGGAGTCCTGCAAACAACCCATTTTAGTAGAACACCCTATGTAATGCACTAAGCACAGTAGTCCCGAGTCGGTGTATGCTAGTGCACTAGACATTCAGACTACGGTACAGGGGACCTTTTGGTGCTCCATATGATGAAATAACACCTTATACACCCTACTTAATGCACTAGATTTTCAAACAATGGTCTAGTGGGGGGCAAAGTGGCACCCCATTCCTTTCATCCAAGTGCACTAGGTGGTGTATAAAAATCACTGATATACCGTAGTGCACTACATTTCCTGTAACAAGGCATTTAGTATTACACTCTGTCTAGTGCACTAACCGCAGTAAAATTCCAGTGTATGCTAGTGCACAAGACCAGCTCCCCATTGCCTCATCCAAGTGCACTAAAATCCTTAATGTAGTGCACTACATCTCCAGCAGGGAGGCAGGTGGGATTCGGCTACATAATAAACCTTCTTTAAAGTAAAGTATTACTACAACCAAACATAGAAGGTTATATAGGGTGGCATTTGGGACGCGTCCAGAGCGCGAGACAGACAGCCATACATCCTGTTGTTGTTGTTGTTGTTTACTACCACTGCTGAGATGTAAACAAGCAGTGACAGTTGCAGCAGTTGACACCATCCTCCAAACACGATGTTTATAAATCCACATAGGTCTTTAAATCCAGCAGGATGTCATGTTATGATGTGATGCGCGTCCTGTTGTTGTTGTTGTTATTATTATTGTTGTTGTTATCACCTTGTAAACATCGCCGTAGGTTCCGCTGCCGATCCTCTGGATCAGCTCGAAATCCTCCTGCGGGTTCCGGCGCGACAGATCCAGGCCCGAGTTCATGGCTTTCTATTTTTGTTAAATTTTATTTGTTCTTGTTGCTCCGCGGCTTCCGGTCGCTGAAACCCCCCGGGCTCGCGGGGCAAACACCGCGGGCGGAGACGCGCGCGCCTGAACACTCTATACGGACACCTCCGCTGCTGGTGCTGCTGCTACCACCGAAATCAACATGTCCGTCAGTGCATCCGCGCATGCGCACAGCCATCCGCCTCTTTCGCTCGATCGCGCAACCCATTTCCCTTAGCACGTCTCCTCCAGGACCCCTTCTGAAGGCTGGCGGTCTTATTCGCCTGTTTTAAATTCACTCTCAAAATCCGCGACTAAGCTAAGCTAAACTAAACTAAAAATAAACATACGCTATTGTTTTCGTTTTCATAAGTAAAAAAAAAAAGAGCTTAGAATGAAACAGTGTGATTTACTTTTTCTTTAAATTTAAATTTATGCGAAACGTCTAAAAAATGTGAAACTAAAATAAGTGAATTTCCTCTCGAATCTCGATACAACAACAAAATAAAAAAATCCTATAATGATATAAAATTGCATTTAATCTACGACAAAAAAAAAGATTACATTACTTCAAATTAGGCAGGTAAAGATCTACCTAAATTTTTGGAATTCCTTAATTCATCCAATGAGATTGAAACCGGAAGACAACGGGGTGCAGGATATGTACAGGGGGCTGGATATTTTGGGACATTTTATGTTGTACACGGAGTCAGAGCCAAGTTCTTGCGTCGTTCAAGATCTGGCTTAACGCTATACTATTCAGAATCTTAAAATGTCAAAGTCTCCTGGGATAGGCTCCAGACCCCCATGACCCTGTACTCAGTATAAAGTGGTAGAGACAATAAAAGAATATATATTAAAAGAAACGCCCACATTCCTTATAATTGTTACTTTATGTACAGCCCCTAATAGGCATAATTAGCAAACATGACAGTTGGGGAAATAAGATCTTCCCAAATATCAACAAAAGACATCTCTCAAGAAGTAGCATCAGGCTGCTGTCTAAGGCGAAGACACTCCTAAAAAACGCTTGACAGTAACAATTTAAACTGATAATGCACACTCAATAGATTGGGGGTTTGAATCCCATTTCTAGTCTTTGTGTGCGGGTGGAGGTTACATGTTCTCCCGTGCTCTGTGGTTTTCCCTCAATGTTTTCAGGGGTGTAAATAATAAGTGACATACTTCTCAACTCATATTACCAATATTGCTCTGATTAGGTGTTGGACTTGAGCACAGCATGCCTGGTTTAGATTTTATTTGATGCGTTGTTGTAATTGTGTTATTATCACTGAAAATTCCTCGAAGTCCATAAAATTATAATGTGGTGTCCCGCTTGATTCCGTTTTAGGCCCGCTATTGTTCTCTACATCTAACATGTAATTAGCGAACATAATATGGGCTTTCACATTTTTGCACCGGTTGTACACAATTACACTAATTACAGCAGAGTTCTCCAAAAGCTTTACAGCACCAAGATCTCCTTAAAAGGAACAACTCTCTCTCTCTCTCTAGTTCTTTACCAGATGGTCTTATAACAATATGATCCTTTCAGAAACAGCTTCAAACAACGTGAAAGTGTCAGTGATAAAACGAGATCAATCAATTCAAATCACCTTTTCGTATCTTGGATGTGGTATTAGTGGACACAGAGCCTACTCATGGAACACTGGACAGAAGGCAGGAATACACAACCTGGATGTCCATCACGAGACCTATAGGCTAGCTTTATATGATTTGTAGATCTTCCCAAAAACATGGAGAGGTCTCCAGTAAGGGGAAGGTGACATGCTGAGGGTATTTTAAGATAACATCGTGCCATTAGCACCATTATAATCATACCACTGACACATGGTCCTGCACAAGAGTAGCAGTCATGGTGATGGGAAAAACATTGCCCTATAAATTCTGGAAACTTCACATCATACCACTTAGTGGTGGTGGTGGTGGAGGTGAAGTATGAGCTCAGTTCGAGTAAAAAGCTGTTTACTGGTCATATCCCAATCTTCAATAGGCTTGCATAGTGGGCACGCTGGGTGCTTCACTTTTTACCCTGATGTACTCATCGCTCTGAATAGGGTCAATTTGACCTTTTTCCCCTTTTTTTTTTGCAAATTTAAGCCTTTTTTTTCAGGATTAGCCCAATTGATAAGTGGTTTTCTTATGGCTACACAGCTGTTTAGTCCCAAACCTGTGAGTCCTCTTCATATTGTGCATGTGAAAATGCTCTTGCTTTTACTATTAAACATAGCTCTGATTTTTAATCATGCTCATACAGAATGTTTTTCTGACCACATTTCTTCCTTGAATGTTCACCACAATCCTTCCAGATTTAATAATGTTTTAATGTTTCAGTCTTTACTCAGTCCCAGTAATTTCAGCAATCACCTTAGTTGTTTTCTTTGCATGATGAAGGACAATACAACATTTCATTGGCTTTGTACTGTACATGTACTGTAGTTTGGACAATAAGGTTGAATCTAATCTTAAAACAAAAGTTGCAGCTGAAACATATTAATCACTGCAGTAATTATCCAATAAAAAAATCTCGTAATTATTAGCTTATTTAAACACATAGTTTTTTTTTTTACCTCCAGATACTGTATTACAAAAAACATTATTATTATTATCATCCTTTACAATAATAGGATTTCTTTGTAGTATGATATATATATAAACCTACACATTATTTCAGATAAGAGCTTTAATAATAACCTAATTAATGAAATTTTTACTTCATTTACACACCTCTGGATGATGCATGAAATTAATCTAATAAAACACAATATATACAACAGACAAGATAAAATTACTACAAAAGGACAGAACGTGGCTGTATTCATTCCACTGTAGGCGCAGACAGTACAGGATGTGTGTCATGTTGCAGTTCAAGTATAACTCATTCTCTGTAACAATAGCTAATTATTAACAATAACTAATTATTTAATGAAACTTCCGGTTCAACACTTCCTGAAACGATAAAGCAGATCTTGATATCTTTTCTGGAATTCAGAATTTGCATAACACCTACAGTATTTGCACTTGAAATGTTCACATTAACTATTGACAACAGTCGACCCCACCCAGCACATACGCGCGCACACACACACGCACAGCTGTTATACTGGTTTCTCACATGTCTGGCAAACATACCCGATTTATTACAATTAGCAAGTGAGTAATAATAATAAGAATTCTCTGTAATGCACTGCACTTCATACTACATATTACACACAGGCATAAATAAAGTGCTATATTTAAACACCAGTCACAACAGATAGTCTATGATGGGCGTTCAGGTCAACCCAGGATGAAATTTTTGGTGTAAAAACAATCGACACTTACAGAAGACTTCAAGCACAGCACGGTGAAGAGAGTCTTAGTCACAGTAAAACATTTAAATAATGTAAACATGTTAGGCCATACGTCTGTGAATGACGATCCCGAGAAAGTTTTTACTCTCATGTGTGTTGTGTTATTCTGTACAATCAGTCCCAGTTTGACTTGAACGCCACGTGTTTCTAGTCTTTATTTAACACCAAAACATCATGTTTAAATAATTAACATGCTTAAGACACTGATTCTGACTATAGAGATACAATACGCACTTAGAGTCAGATTTAGTGCTAAATGCGTGTTTCTTACATTTCAGGATTCAGTATTCAGTTTGTGGCGGCACAGTAGTGTAGTGGTTAGCACTGTCACCTTGCACCTCCAGGGTCCGGGTTCGATTCCCAGCCAGGTTCGATTCCCGTCTCTGTGTGCATGGAGTTTGCATGTTCTCCCCGTGCTTGGTGGGTTTCCTCCCACAGTCCAAA
>JAOVVB010000002.1:24555452-24566174 GCA_028570985.1 Heterobranchus longifilis | reverse complement strand
CTCTCTGTGCCTCCGGCTGTGAGAGGAAAACAGCATCACCCGGGGTTCGAACCAGCGCTCCCCGGATGATAGGGCAATCGCTTTACCACTGCGCCACTCGGAGGCCGCATAAAGTCAATTTAATGAGAAAAAAAAGATAGAACATTAACCCCAAAATCAGCCATCATATGTATGATGTCCAATTTTACATATACACACACACACCTGGGAGTTATAAGAGCGAGCGATGGCTCCGCTGCAACGGCAGCTCACTCTAAAACTAGGATGCTTCACACTCTCTTCCTCCTCCTCTCGCTTCCTCTTCTGGCCCCGCCCCTCAGAGCAGTTAAGCTCGGCCTGCAGCGAGAACCAGGTGGACAGAGCACCGCTCCACAGGTCTGGATTTCCCACAATCCTCTGCTCTATCACACTTGCTGCTTTTGCTACCAGAGGAACATAAAAGAAAAACTCAGTCCTCGATGTAAGTGTAAACACAGTCCTAACTACAGCTTAATATATTGTACCTTTAAGTAAAGGTGTGTGATGCGGGCTGCACACCTGGATTTGTTGGTAAGGAAGTGGGCGGAGCTTTATGAAGGAGCAGGAAGAGGCGCTCTGCAGATTTGAGTCGCACGACGTCATGCTGATTTGAGTGGCAGCGAAAAAACACCCTGCCAGGGATGTGTTCCACCTAAAACACACACATAGCCATTTATTACCATTGTTCCCAAGACCAATCAGTAATCACCATCATTCCTGATGACCAATCACTAATCACCATCCTTCCTGATGACCAATCACGGACAAACAACGGTGATCAGTGATTAGTCACCAGGCTTAATTTTGCTTAATTTTTTTAAATGTTGTAAATACACTATGTAATTATTTTTTTAAAAAGAAATATTTCTATCCCGATGAAGCTGTATTGTCCGGAGATAACCCCCTTTTCTTTATTCTACTTGTTTTCCCACACAAATATTCATTCCTGTTTAATTATGTAATGTAAGTAATGTGAGAATTACTATGGACGTGACGTCACTGGATTACTTTTTGACACGTTTTGGGGTGTGCATGTGCTACTTTCCTCCTTAAAGTAGTTACAGCTTTAATTTAATTCTAAATTCTAAATCATTCACCTCAGTGGCATGTAGTTTACTCTTCACCTCGTCCAGCAGGAACCCCTCCATACCGGCTCCCGCGGTACAGTAAAACCGAACCGAACCGTCTCCGTCTCTCATTATCACCACCACATTCGCTGTTGGAAATGATACTCGCACTACGCATGCGTAAAAATGTCGCGCATGCCTGCGTATGGCAAAGCCGTTTCAAAATTAAAGCCAAACCTGCGACTCACGCTAACGGGTTTTTACTTGCTTTATCACTGAATTTTTTTTGTTATTGTTGCAACATTAAAATAAGGCCTTAAATGAGTAAATATGTGCTATTTTGCATTATTGTGACGACATTGTAAGCAAAGATGTTCAAAATCAAACATCATTTAAAAAAATAAAGAAATCATATATGACAAATGTAAATTTAGCTTTTTTTTAAAAAAAAAACGTAATTATTAAAATAATATGCTGTTTATTTGGACCTATAAAAATGAAAGTGTTTTTATTATTTTACAATATTTAGACTATGTCACATGACACAAAACTGGGAAATAATTGTTTAAATTATTTATTCACAACACGGACATACACGGGGGTAATTGAGGACATTTATTTTGAAATCAAACCCGGAAGTATTTTTCCAATACAGCGTGACGCACGGTTAATGTTACAAAAACACATGCACGTGTTTCCGCGTTTATAGAAAAGCTCGAAAAAAATGGATGTATAAAGATCACATTGAGCGACATGGAGTTCCTAAAGAGACCCGCTGTGCCTGAGGACTCGGTTCAGTACCGACTCTTTCTGCTCAGTCCCGATCCTTTGGATGTTCAGGAGAAGCAGCGGCTCCTCCTGCGGCTCCTGGAGGATGTCCTGGCCGAGGTCGCTCCTCTGCTGGTGGGCTACATTTGGCAGAAGGATCCTTTTAATCTCAGCTTCCATCCAGAGAAAGGTGAGGTGATCAAAAGTTTGTGCACCCCTGTCCATCACACCTACAGTATATGTTGCTCTCCCCTAAACTGCCACAGAATTGCAGGAACACACTTGTCATGTCTATACGAACACAATTTTTTTTCTAATGGGGCTAAGAGGTCCAATTCTGTCTCAGTATGACACTGCGTCTGTACACAAAGCATCTCCATGGAGACGTGGTGTGTTGAGTTTGTGGAAGAGCTCCAGTGTCCTGCAGAGGACCTGGGGTGCACATACTTTTGCCTATACAGTGTCTAACAAAATGGTCACAAAACCTTAACTTAAAATTTATATATATACGTGTGTGTGTGTGTGTGCACGTGGTTTGGTCTATAGGCGATGTCCCGGCTCACCTGGGCGGCAGCACGGAATTCGGCGACAATGTTGAAGACGAGTGGTTCATCGTTTATCTGCTCAAACGCATCACAAACAGGTTCAGCGAGCTAGCTGCCAGCATCCAGGACAATGATGGACAGTTCCTCTTGATCGAGGCGGCCGAGTACCTGCCCAAGTGGCTTGACCCTGAGAGCAGCGAAAACAGGGTCAGTGATCATGATAATGATGATGATGATGATGATAATTGTGAAATATCTGTGGTATAAAAGGAATAAAACACATTCATTTGTGCTGTTATGAGAAAATAAGAAACTTTGGAATGTTAACAGTAGCGACTCCATACACAGTGTAATACACATTGTGTTATAAATGTTTCTTATTGCTGATTGACTCGCCCAGGTCTTCCTGTACCATGGTGAGCTGCACATTTTGCCTAACCGTGTGCATGCTGGAGAGGCGGGATGGCCTGGAGACTCGGTGCCATCAGTACATGAGGCTCTGGAGGTGTTGCACAGACACGGTGAGCTCTGTGTGGCTGATGGGCGAATTCGAGCTGCACTGGAGCGACGACTGCACGGGTGAGAGACCGGTGGTGCGGGGTGTGCATCACAGTGGCGTTTTTACAGAGACATGGCAATTTGCTTGGGCCCCTGATCCAGATCCTGTAACTGATACTATAAACTCTAGATGTTCTATGTATGTGTATGTGTGTCTTGTAGGTTCCCAGGTAAAATCAAGACCAGCCTCCATCATGCCCATTGCTACGTACCTGCAGGTGTTGCAGCGGTGTTGGCACGGCGACCTGACCTTGTGGCTCCTGCTGTTTCTGCATTTTATCTGCGTGACCCTGTTGACCTTCAGGCCTGCAGAACTTTCCGCCACTTTCCCCCTGATTCGAGAGTCCTCACGCTGGTATTTATTTTGCAGTCATAGTTACTTTCTAACCGACACAGTGGCGTAGTGGTCTTTGGGTTTGATGCCTGCCTTGTTTTTGTATGTTTCTTCTCCCTGTGCTTGGGTTTTCTCCAGGTACTCCGGTTTCCTCCCACAGTCCAAAGACATGCAGGCTAATTGGTGTCTCCAAATTGCCTGTAGTGCGTATGCGTGTGTGCTAGGGTGTACCCAGCCTAGTGCCATAAGTCTCTTGGGATAAGCTTAAGGCCCCCATGACCCTGTACACGATAAGCGCTATAGAGAATGAGTGAGTGAGAGTGCGAGAGCCACAATGAGACAAAATTGTAAAGGCAAGAAAATATAACATGTTTTCAAGATGGGTTCAGACACAATTTTATTTACACTATGAGGGTTGGCGAGTCAGAGCTGTGAAAATAAAACTGTTGATCAAACAAAACCAGTCTGTCAAAATCTTTAATGTCAGACAATAAAATTTGGTCTATTAAACTCAAAGTCCTTGGATGACTAGTCAGACCACCAAAATCTCTAACATCAGCCTATCAAACTCAACCAATTGAAACCTAACCATTAAAATCAGCCTATCAAACTCAGCCAATCAAAGTCAGACAGTAGAAATAATCTAACAAACTTGCCCCATCAAAGTTGGCCAATCAAAGTCATTGGATGACCAGCCAGGGTCAGACATCCGTTGGCCTATGAAACTCAGGCAGTTCATCAGCTGGCCAGTCGAAGTCATCAAGTCAAAGTCGGCGAGTCGAACGCAATCAATGTCTGCAAATCAAATTCTACAATGTAAATCTGTTCTGTCAAAGACGTCTAATCTGACCTGCCCAATCAGAGTAATCTAAACTCTATGGATTTAAGCAAAACAGAAAAATGTATTGTACAAATATTAAGAATGAGATCAGTGATGATGATTGCTTTGATGATTTGCAGACTTATGTTTATTGATATTATTTTCTTTCTTTTAGGTAAAGTCGTGCCGGCCTACAAAAAGTCTAATGTCTAATGTCTGTTTGAATTCATTCTTTGCTCCCCAATCCTCAGGTGACCTTCACTCGCTGTCTTTATGCTCAGCTCCAGCAGCAGAGCTTCATTCCTGACAGGAGGAGTGGATTTAACCTGCCGCCTCCATCACACCCTCAATACAAAGCTCACCACCTCGGCATGAAGCTGGTAAGAGTTTTATTGCAAATTGTTGATGGTGATATGAAGTAAAGGGAAAAAACTTCTGATTATCAGTTAATTTCAGGGTGGCAGCAGTAACTCCTCTGTATTCTGGGACACATCACACCACCTTGTGTGGATCATTTTCCTACAACAGCATGACACATTAACTTACAGAATAACACTTTACACTTTCTCATCCTTAATGCTATCGATGCTGAAGTAAGTCAGTAACGGTGATGCGATTCTTGTCGAGTGTAGGCACACGGTTTCGAGATCCTGTGCAGTAAAATCAGGCGCACGGAGACGAGCTCGGAGGCTCCAGTGAACGCTCATCCGCTCTGGAGAGGATTCCTGGACAGTCTGAACAGAAAAGATTACTTTAAGGTGAGACGAGACGAGGAAAAGTAAAGTCAGTATCTACAGTAGATTTCACTTTATTACACCAGTGCTCGTGTGTGCAGGGGGAGCTGGAAGGCTCGGCGCGCTACAGAGAGCTCATGACGGCAGCCAAGAGTTTCTTTAAGCAGTCGATGCCCAGTGCTCAGAGGTGAGAGGTCACCTGACTCCACTCGATATTGAGTGAATCCGTGAGCCAATAAAACATTATTTTACATATTTTATTGGTTTAGCATAATTGTGAAACAATATAATTACATGTTAGTTAAGTTCAATTTTTCATTCTTTGAGAACATAGAGGGAACCCATTTTAAGTTTTACAGTTGTAACTTTTTATAATTTTTAATCGATTACATCCTTTTATATTCTTATATTCAGTATTAACATTATGTAAAACATTTATAACATTGTACTGTATATTGTTCCCTGCCAATTAATTATCTCTACATTATATTAATTTTTAATTAATTCATTCATTTTTATTATAATTTTTTTTCTATTACATTTTCTTCAGTTTTTATACTTTAATTATAAAAATATTTAACTAAAAATACTTTTTGATTTTTGTCGTGTTCTTTAAAATACCTTTGTAACAAAAAGCTTTATATAATTGTAATTACTTCTTCTTCTTATTATTATTATTATTATTTCTTGTGGTAGGTGTGTTCATGGTCCAGGTGAGGAAGTGTTGCAGGTGTTAGAGAGCGCCCCCTACAGTCTGGAGCAATTAAAGAAACAAGAAGCTCAACTTCCACCAGAAGACAGTAAATTTCTTTTTGTATATATTTCTAATAAAATATAATCATTTATAAGTTGATTCAGTTTTTTATAATGTCCTGTGCAGAAGCCTTGAGCCCCCTCATTACTTCAAAGTAAGTTAAATGAAAGAATAAAGATTAAATTAAAGAAAATGATAACAAATATTTTACTGATACAGGTCGCAAGTTCTGCAAATACAAATTGGTTGTTTATGTAACAACCTCAGTGGCAACCCCATTCTCTCTCTCTCTCTCATCTGTTCCAAACCACTTAGCATTCAGCATCACCGACCTGATCATCTGTCATCATCTGCACTTGTTTCTCAGTGGTTTATGCCTTAAATTAGATGTTTATTCTGGAATGATTCTTAGGTCACTGTGTGGCTTAACAAGCAAAAAGCGTTCCTCTGAAGTTACTCAGGTAGAGCACTTGGACTGAACATGAGAGAAGTCCTTCAGGAAGCCTGCAGAACTGTTCCCCAACTAAACTAAACCCCAACTAAAGAGTTTAATCTCTCTGCTGCCCTCTGCAGGTGACACCTGGTTAAACATCACCCCAGATGAGCTAGAGAGGTTGCTGGAGGAAAGAGGGGGTCAGAGGGCAGGTACAGGTCAAGCAGGCACATGTGGAGCAGGAAGGAGTGAGGATGAGGAGAAACTGCAGGAGGAAGAAGCCGGATACACTCTAGTGGCTGTGACCCAAGGGATGAAGGACTTCATAAATGCCATGTCATCACACGAAGGAGCTGAATTCCCACGGTATCAACATTATCATCATTTATGAACTTGGAGAGGAAACTCTGACAGAATTTATGTTTATCTTTACACTAGTGCATTATACAGTCTTTTCTGGGAAAAAAAAAAATTCAGCCCGTAGTGGAGATAAAATCTATTTTAAGAGAATTTTTTGTTAAGTAATACACGCATACTGTAGTTATTAAAATATTTGGGGTTTGTTCCACTTAAATTTAACAGAACAAATTTATCATTATTAATAGTTAAAAATATATTTATATATATATATTTGTTTATTAATGTTTTGTTGGTATTTACTGAACTTAATAACCAATATTCTTTTAGTTAAATTAAATTCTTACAGATGAACAGAAGAATGTGTAAAAATATCGAATGGAAATAAAGATCTTTTTTTTTATAATTTAGTATATAGTTAAATTTCCATACAAGTTAAGTGAAAGCCTTATTAAATTAATTTGTGATCTGTCTATCTAGGAAATCTTTTAATTTTTCCATATAATTTACTACCACTGGATTCCTCTAGAAATTATTACTTTTTTTTTCTCTAATTTGTCACATAATAAGTAACTATTACGATGATGAATTGAATTTTTTAATTTCACATCATCTCTGCATCTAACACACTTTTTATGTAATGTTCATGTAATGTGTGATTTAAAGGGTCTGGCATAATGTTTTTTTTCTCTCTCAATTTTCAGGTCGTGTTTGTCAGAGCCGTTCAGTTTTGACCCTGATGCAGTGACGAGCGCTCTGGACAGACTGCTCGGTGAGTTCAACTGATACCCTGAACACAAGCCTTCTGATACCCTGAGACTATAGACTATGTAAAATGATGCTTTATTTATCTATTATTCACAACTAGTGGTGAACAGTGTTTTTGTATTGAATTTGATTAATGTCAGGTGGTAAAGATGAGGAGCTGGACTCAGATGATTTAGATGATGATGATGATGATGATGATGATGAAGCAGAGGATGAAGGAACTGAAGAGCAGACAAGAGCAGAGACGTTGGACAATCTGAAGAGATACATGGACGAGATGGACCAAGAGCTTCGAACCACGAATGTTGGACAGAGTTTCACATCTAATGGCAAAGTGAGTACTAGCTGCTCGTCACACGTTCTACTGCACTTAACATAAAATAATAACATAATATAAATTCAGTGTGATATTTGCTTGATGGACAGGGACATACAGAGATAGATAGATGGGAGTGAAGACAGAAGAGACATATAAAGAATAACACAGGCAGGAAGAGAGACAGAAGCAGGGTGTGAGAGACACCCTGAATATCCCCAACCCCAACTAATCAGAATTTAACATCACTACTCTTCAGTTACTGGTAGTTTTTTTTTATTTTTATTTTTTTTTTGTTTAATTATTGTTTATCTACTCTGTTTTACGTTTGTTTATATATGTTTATGAATGCAGACAGATGTTACTTCAGATCAACCTTCTATATTTGCTTTGGCAGCAATTTGACTTTTTTGTTCTTAATATTCATGCCACTAAACTGAACTGAACTGAACTGACTAAGATGGAGACAGACAGACAGACAGATGGAGACATTGAGACAGATACACAGACAAAGATTGACAATAAGAGAAGAGAGGCAGACAGACCTAGTCAGAGATGAACAATAAAGGAAACGTTTGAAGATGAAACGGACAGGTGGAAACAGGCAGACATAGACAGAGACATGGCCAGACAGAACGGAGTTAAGAGACAACCAAGAGATTCAGACAATGAAAAATGGATAGACGATAAAGACAAAGACAGGGGGAGAGACGGGTTGAATGCAGAGAGACGGACACAGAGCAAGAAAGGCTGGGATGGTGGGAGACAGAAGGAGATGGGGAGATAGATAGAGCCTCAGAGACAAGCAGGGACAGACAGTTAGGAATGGCAGATACAGAGACAGGCACACAGACACATGGTCAAAGGTAGAGAGAGAGGGAGACAGACAGAAACAGGAAAAGACAGATGGTGATGTAGACAAAGTCAAGGACAAGCAGAGATAGATAAACATAAACAGAGGACCAACTTGCCATCAATTCCACTTGTTTCCCACATTTGATGACGTGTTTAACTTTTTTTTGGATCTTCCACAAAACAATTAACAATTTAAAGTACAATTTTTAAAGGTGGTAAAATATTTGTTTGTAACTCAGACCTCCATATCTCATTCGTCCAGCAGGGCTGCGATATCAGAGCAGACGCAGCAGGAAGCTCTGAGCAGACTGAAGACGAATTCCAGCCCTTAGACGTAGACGTCAACCTGGTAACCAATCTGCTCGAGTCGCTATCCTCTCAGGCCGGTCTCGCCGGACCCGCCTCGAACCTGCTGCACAGCCTCGGTTTGCGACTGCCCCCTAACGCCGACCCCTCTTGAGGACACTCGCCCGAACCGGCTCGAATAGCACTTATATACATGGAGCATCGGTGCATCAAATGTCATGTCTTTTATAACGAAATTAAACATATGAACGTATTCAGAAGTGTGTATTTTTGTACAGGATGTCTAATAAAAACTGTTTTGTTAAAGCGCTTGTACAACACCACAGAGTCGAGTTGTATCATTCAGAAATTTCTGAAAACATAAAACACAACTAAAGAAGACAAGACCAGGTTTGTGCAGTGTTTCTCTATGTGATGAACTAGACCTTCTGATAGTGTTGTATTAACCAAATGAAGAGAATTACCTCACGCACCCACACACACACACACACACACACAAGTCAATCATTTGGGATTTTTATCTTGTGCAGTTGTTTGCCTTCGACAAATCCAGTGAGACATCCACAGGTTGGTTAGGTTACACATTACCTTTTATTGCCATTTTTAAAATAGTCTTTTTGTTTCTCTGAGCACGTAATTAATTAATAAAATACTGGAATGGACCATGCTAAACATTTACTACGTTAAAAACACTAGGTGATATTTTCCCCCATTCTCCTGTTCAGTGTGGTTTCCTGTTATTGAGCTGATTGGAGTGCATCTCTGGTTGTGGTCCTTTCACCTCAGGATATGTCACTCTGTTCATTCTGAGATACTTTTCTGCTCACCATGGTTGTAAAGAATTGTGTTTTGAAGGCAACGTTGAGGTAACGTTGCCTTCCTGTTGGCTTATCTTTTGTAACAGTTACCGAGGTTGAATTTATTCTGCATTCTGATGTTTGACGTGGACTTGAACTGAAGCCCTCGGCATGTAGGCATGCGTTGTCCGTCTGCCACATGATTGGCTGACTGGATTATTGTTTGAATGAGTATAAATTTTAAGTCTTTTTTTCTTACATTTTTGATAACTTGACCTGATCAAGTAGCCGAATGCCCGTACTACTCGTTTTTTGTGCTACATCAAGGAAATAAGCGGTTTTACGAGTCCTCCGGCGGAGTGTAGCAGAGCCGCAGTAAGCGGCGTGTACCTCAGTGCTGTTAGGTTCAGTAGAAAAATCTGTCCCGAGCCCAGGAGCAGCACAGCTAACATGTATCCCAGGAAGAGCAGGGTGTGCCAGTTGCCATCCCTGACCGCTCGTGGGGTGTCTGGATGCATTATACAGAGCAGTACCAACAACACACTCTGGGTCACCGTCAGGTTGTAGTAGAGGTCAAAAATGTTAGTATGGCCTCGCTCAAGCTGGGCGACTTTGGACAGCCAGACCAGCGAGAGACTGTGTAGGAGCAGACTTAGAGGGGAGTAGAAATATTCCAGCGGCTCCATGTTGTACACCCCGTTGTACACTGCCAACACAAACATAACACTGATAAATTTATGTATATAACGCATTGTAACTGATCTGTTCAAGCTGTGTTATCCCTTCCCTGGTGCATACCGGGAATTCTAGCCTTCTTACCTGTAATTGCAATTGAGGTGAAAGTGATTGCTGTGAGCAGGCAAGTGAAGTGGATGCTGTTAGACTTCTTGACTCCCAGTAGGTGACCCCATGCCAGGCTGAAGAGTGGAAGGAGGCGCCCGATAAGGGGGTACAAACCCGAATGTGCACTCGCTCGTGACCACAGAGCCAGAACACACTGGACACCACCACACACAGCGGGCACCATAAGTTGCTCTGCTAACCTCCAAGAGAACGGATTTATTTGCACGACACCCAGAGAATGCAGACCCAGCAATACCAGGACATTCAGGAGCACCTGAGGAAATGAGAGGTGAAAATATATAGAATACCGGCAACACTTTTTAAACTGAATATCAGTACTACTGCAGTCATGGTTGTACATAAGGGAGGTGTTCATTATAGTTTTAAAATTCTGATTTATATATATATATATATATATATATATATATATATATATTTGTTTTATATAT
>JAOVVB010000002.1:24497614-24532825 GCA_028570985.1 Heterobranchus longifilis | reverse complement strand
TGTTTTTGAGGTTAAGGATGTGTTTGTTTAACTAAATCCAGACTGTATTATATTTTGTCACATAAGTTGTTATTCAGCTTTATTAATACACAGATACACTTATAATGCAAATGCATGAATACAGCCGAGTTTAGGGACATGAAGGTGATTTATAGCAATAGCAAGTTTACAAGTTTTATTGTCATATGTACTAGTATAAAATATTTTTTTACGTTGTTAACTTCTCTCGAGAATGGTAGGATGGAATGGCAGAAAATGGATAATTTACAATACAAAATATGTTAAAAAATAGTATGTACAATAAAATATGACCAATAGCAGCTTTTTGAAAAAAAAAATGCATTCAATGTGCATTTTTGTTTGTAAAACAACTGCAACTTTGTCTTGATGCTGATAATCTAAAATACAGATACTTAATTATACAGTGTAACCTGCTGTGAGCATCCATGTTGCTGTGATGTTACTCTGTAAACAATCATGTAAAACGGTCATGACAAGGTAAAAGATTAAATTGAGGGGGTGATTTTTCTTGGCTGGGCGTTGAGTCCAACTCAAGTCGAATGCAGTATAGATGTTAATTTTCTTGGTATATTTTTGGAATGAATGTAGATGGTTATATTTCCTTTAATATTAACTAGTTAGTTAATATGACAGCTGTAGGAACTGCAGTTTGAATGCTGTATGACTGCTATATGGTAGCTGCGGGACTCCTGTGTGCATGTTAAATATGCACTTTTATGAATGCTGTATGACTTCTGTATGACTGCTGTATGAATGCTAAAAGACTAGTGTATAAATATTGTTCAACATGCTATATTAATGTTGTATTACTGCCATATCATATGACTGCTGTATAAATGTTGTATTACTGCTATATGAATGTTGTATGACTGCTGTATGAATGTTGTATGTTTTTTTGGATGACCCTCCTGCAGGATCGCAGTCTCGATGTATGTTGTAAATAAGTGTCCAACAGTATAGAACTACACAGAGGGTTGAGCTGAATGTAATATGTAATCCTGTCTGTATACTGATTCCTGTCTGTTCAGTATCAGATTAAACCGGTGTGTGTGCGTGTGTGTATTTCACAGTGTATTAGATCATCTTCACCAGGAGTGCAAGGGGAACCTGTTCTGTTTAGAATAGTTTGTGTTTTACTCATCTGTGCTTCTCTTTCTCTCTCTCAGGATGGCGTTGTGTTGGCTAGTATTGAGTTTGGTTCTCCCAACTCTCCACGCTCATGTTGACTTCTTCACATCAATTGGTGAGATGCGACCTTTATTTCACTTCCACATTATAGAAATATATATATATTTCTTTTTAAAAGAGAAATCCAAACATCAACATGTAACATTGTAAAGGGAAAAGTGTGAAATAATTATATACTGCTAAATTATACTATAATAGTATAATATATACACTTTTTTCATATACATTTTTTTTTAAATTTCCTTTGCTTTTTAAATTTTTTTTCACTACTACCTCTCCTAACTAATGCACAATTTGATCTTTTACCTTTAACCCTTAGGTCAGATGACAGACCTGCTGTTCACAGAGAAGGACTTGGTGACATCGCTGAAAGATTACATCCAAGCCGAGGAGAAAAAACTGCAGCAGGTTAAACAGTAAGTGTAAATAAAATATCAATATCTCAGATACAATATGTAAGTATTTTATCATACTCCAAGTTTTATTTTTCATTTTATAAAATGAGAATCTTTGTATAAAGTCGCTCATGCTGCAGCAGAGGAAAAAGGAAGAAAAAGAAAAGTAATGAAGTAGATAAAATAGTAATAAAAATAAGGAAGAGAGTACAACAGGGTTAAAGGAATGGTGTGGAATGGAACAGGATGAAAAAGGGAATGAAAAAATTGTGTGTGTGTGTGTATCAGATGGGCTGAGAAGTTAGATTCTCTGACATCATCAGCGATGGAGGACCCCGAGCGTTTCGTAGGTCACCCGGTCAATGCCTTCAAGCTGATGAAGAGATTGAACACGGAGTGGGCCGACGTGGAGAGCCTCGTGCTCAGCGACACCACTGATGGTACGTTTTAATTTTTTTTTACAAAATTATTTTACATATAACGACAGAGTGCGTTTTAAACATCTCTCTCTCTCTCTCTCTGTAGGGTTTATCTCTAATCTGACGGTGCAGAGGCAGTACTTTCCCAATGATGACGATCAGAAAGGAGCTGCAAAAGCTTTACTCCGTCTGCAGGACACATACCAGCTCTCAGCCAACACCATCTCTGCTGGCGATCTGCCTGGTACGTGTGTGTGTGTGTGTGTGTGTGTGTGTGTGAGAGAGAGAAAGAGAGAGATTTAACTTGACTGGTCATTTTAGTCATGGACGAAATAAGTCTAAAAACCTGATGTAAAATAAATAAACCTGAGTAAATCATGTCTCCCAATCTCGTAGTAAAACATCTTTAAAGGAAATGTTAAAAATTTTCTTTGGTAATTTAGGTGTAATATCAGAATATTATAAAGTACAAAGAAGACTAATAGAAGACTATTTAATTTAATTTTAGTTTGGCTAAAAACCTGAACATAACATTATAAAAACAGTAAATAACATCTACCGTTGAAAAAGGTAATAAAGAGAATAATAATTGTGGCTAAAATAGAAAATTGGGTCAAAATCGTCTAAAACAATTAAATAAAGTTTTATACTTTTATTAGAGAAAATTATACGTATTTAATCATTTGTCGGTGAAATGTGTGTACGAATTTAATTATTTAAACCCACTCTCAAACCTTCTAACTAATATGTACTAATAGACAAAATGACTGAACTAGCAAAAGTGACACCTTCTACAGCATGTCTCCCTTTAGCTGCATTATACACCGATCAACTATAACATTATGAACACCCTCCTAATACTGAGTAGGTCCCCTTTTGCCACCAAAATAACCCTGACCCTTTACTAGACTTCTGAAGGTGTGCGTTGGCATCTGACACCAAGCTGTCAGTAACAAGACCTGTAAGTTGCGTGGTGGGGCCTTCATGGATTGGACTTGCTTGTCCAGCACATGTTCCGCACACCGTTTCTGAACCATTTTTGCAGGGTGTCATTTTTGCCCGGCCAGCCTTCAGCCTTGGCTGCCCATGACCCTGTCGCCAGTTCACCGGTTATCCTCCAGGGAGCTCTTTTCAAGATGTCTAGCCATCACAATTCGGCCCTTGTCAAAGTCGCACAAATCCTTACACATGCCCATTTTTTCTGCATCCAACACATCAACTTCAAGGATATAATGTTTACTTGCTGCTTAATATATCCCACCCAGGCACCATTGTAATGAGGTAATCAATGCCAGTGTTCATAATTTAATGGCTGATCAGTGTGTGTAGGTGTTCGATACTAGCTTATAGATACCATTTCTTGGAAAAATTAGTAATAAGTCAGCTTTCTTGAACAGGTGTGGTCCATAAGAATCGCATGACGGCGGAGGACTGTTTCGAACTGGGGAAGGTGGCGTACTCTGAGGTGGATTATTACCACACTGAGCTGTGGATGGCTCAGGCTCTCAAACAGCTGGATGAGGGAGAGGACTCATCTGTGGACAAGGTGACCATATTAGACTACCTCAGCTACGCCATCTACCAGCAGGGCGAGTTAGACCGAGCTCTGGAGCTCACCAAGAGGATGCTCAAACTGGGTAAAGAAACACCATAGTGTTATTACTGATCATGTTTTTATTTACATTTAGTGAAAAATTGCTCAGATTTAAATTCTTGAGCAGCCCATGATACTCGAATTATGCAAGCGGGCCAATTATGCGTTTCTATCCATGCGGTCGACAGATCCCACTCACCAGCGTGCCAACGGAAACCTGAAGTACTTTGAAGTCCAGCTGGAGAAGCAGAGGAAAGCCATGGAAGCTGCAGAAGGTGATAACCAACAAAAAAAACAGGTGGATAAACGAGATGTGCAGCTGAAGCGCTCCAGAGACCCGCTGCCTGAGAGGAAGAGATACGAGCAGCTGTGCAGAGGAGAGGGCGTGAAAATGGTGAGAACGCCACACCTTCTTTTCTTTTCATCATCTTCGGTCACTTTCTTCCATGGCATACATTCGTTACGGTTCTCACTTCAATTATAACAGCTGTAAACATCAACTGCAGCTTTTTCTTTCCCTCTGTTAAAGTGAATAAACCAGAAAGAGAAAACACAGCTTGTCATGGTACTGGGAAATCTTCCGACTGTTGAAAAAGCTGACTCCTTCTACGGAAACATCAACCATTACATGCCTTTTCATGTGAAAATATGTACACATCTATTTATTCTTAGGCTTAGCTAATGTGGAAGATCCACTATGCAAGTCTCTGTGAATGCATGGTTGCTATAGAAACTGTAACATATTAGATTGAACACATTAATATAAATCTGTAATTCGAATTAGAGCCATACTACTGATCACTGAGATACTACTACTAATAATAATAATAATAAGTAGACATGCACTAAAATTCAATCTTCTTTTCTTTCTTCGTGGCAACATAGACTCCTCGTAGACAAAGCCGTCTGTTCTGCCGCTACTTCGACAACAACCGCAATCCTCACCTGATACTGGCTCCCGTCAAGCAGGAGGACGAATGGAACCGTCCACGCATCGTTCGTTACCACGACATCATCTCTGACAAAGAGATTGCAAAGATCAAAGAACTCGCCAAGCCCAGAGTAAGTTTTTGATTTGACCTTTGATTGATCGCTGGCTGCCATGTGACCTTTTTGTTTTAACATCATAGTAGTGCTTGGTTTTGTTTGCTGCCTCTCGAAAGGTAAAGTATACAAGTAAAGATCAGCTCAAGTAATGATTAGTAATTGGAACTATAGTCTGGAAGTCAAGAGAATCATGATAAATCACAGACAATTATCTCCCGGGGTGTTTAAAAATGCACACTAATGAGCGTTAACCCGGGTTTTTTGGCTCCCTAGCTCCGGAGGGCCACCATATCGAACCCTATCACAGGTGTACTCGAGACCGCCCCCTACAGGATCAGCAAGAGGTAAATTTCGGTGCAGGAGGGACACCGAAATCAGTCACAGAACCCCACAGCAGAATCACGTGTCATGAAAATGGATAGATTTAAAAAATAAAAAGTTCTAAATATTAAAGTTCTCGAATTGTGTTTTTTTGACACATCATAGAACAGTGTACATCTTTTAATCATGATGTGCTCTTGCTGAGGGGTTCTAATATTTTTTCGGAGCGAGGGAAAGACGTGAAAAGATGCTTCGCTTTTTTCCTACTATGGTTTTTAACATGGCTACGATGCAACAGGGACTAAAAAAACATTTTCCATAGGCATTATGGAAATTCCAAATTATGAAATATGAAAGTGAGGGAATTAAGTGATCTAATTAATTATTTTTTCTAAACTTAATTAAATTTGTCCCTGTTTTCCTGCTAGTCTCTTCAGTATCACTGACCTTCTCTTTTTCTTTTTCTGTTTTTCCTCTTTTCTTTCCTTCGCGTCTCTCCTTCCTGTTTTCTACCCTTTTATCTGTTCTTCGGATTAGCTAAAGCGTGCAACAGTGCATGACCCCGCTACGGGAAAACTCACCACGGCTCAGTACAGAGTCTCCAAAAGGTAACTCAACTCAATTCCATCGAACCTTTAAAGCATGTAAAGGCGGAGTAGATCGGTCTCAATATGCAGCGCAGATAAACCCGAGGAAGAAAAGGATCAGGTGAACACAAAGGTGGTGGTAGAGGTAGAAATCAGAGAGAACAAAAAGGAGGGGAATAGAAAGAGAGAGGAAAAAAGGGGAGACAAGAGAGAAAGTAGGAGAGATTAAAAGGGGAAAGTGATAGAAAATAAGATAGGATTAGAGAACTAGAAAGAGGAATAGAAAGTAAAAAGGGAACGAGGAAAACAAGACTGTACAAATGACCGGAGGACACGAAAACTGAACCCCTCACCCCGTTCAGATTTTGCCCTGGTTTATTCCCAAGAGATAGGAAACACCCCCAAACACACACAGACACATAATTAGCTGCTTGAGTTGAGGCACTAAAATACCCTTTAATGAAGTTATACATAGAAGGACTACTCATGCTGCTACACTGAAGTGGTTTAACTAAGCCTGCTCATTACATATGTGTGTGTGTGTGTGTGTTTGTGTGTGTGTCTGTGTGTGTTGGGTGGAGTTTCTGTAATCCTGTCTGGATTCATGTGTAGAGTTTTTATAAGGCCTACGTGAGGGAGTGCACACTCAAGGGAAAAAAAGGAGAAAAGACAAGAACTGTTTGTAGGGGATTTGACCTGCAGCAAGGGAGAGAGGAAAAATAAAATGGAGTTAAGGGGGAAATAGATACAAAGAGGAAGGATAGATAGACAGACAGATAGAAATGTGTTAAAGAAAAGAGAATAAGAAAAATTAGTGAATTTAAGGAAGAAAAGAGAAAGAAAAAAATGGAATAGAGGAGAGCAGAAAAGAAGTAAGAGATGAGGAGAGAAAAGGAAGAGAAAAAGAAAAAACAGCAATAGATAGATAGATGGATAGATACATAAAGTTATAGTGAGAAGAGAAAACGTTTAATAAAAAGATGCAATCCTGGATATATAGATAGATAGATAGAGTTAGGGTTAAGAAATAGTAAAAAATAACAATAAAATGAAACGAGGGAATAAGGGAATGCGAGGGAGATGGAAGACAGTGAATCATAGTGATAAGAATGAGTCTCTGTTGATCCTCAGCCGAACAGAAAGAACATGCTGTCTCATCATAGGCCTACACGGGTTAGAGCACAAAATCATCCAATCAGAAAACAGCTTTCTGTAGTCATACATGACCTCAGTGTACTTCACAGGAATTCAGGCAGCACACTGATCTCCCTTGCTTTCCCTCTCTTAGTGTGTGTGTGTGTGTGTGTGTGTGAGTGTGTGTGTCTGAGAGGACATACGTAAACCCCAGTTCCCACAGTTAATAACATGCCAAGATAGCAGCACAGAGCTCCTGTTAGAGTGACCAATCAGAATAGAGAATTTGACAGTCCTGTGGTGTAATGACTGCTAAGGGCGTAAATTAACCTACGCAGCCTAGATACAGTAGCTGGCTGAAGATTGTAACTAGGGTGGAGTTCTTAAGAAAGTGACAGACTATATTTGATCATATGATCTACTAGATATAGTAGATCATAGTCGAGCGAATGGATGTTTAGTTGCCGAAAACTGATTTTTAAAAAAGTGTAGTTTATCTTTCTTTTTCTCATCTTTCTTTTCGACAATGCTTCTCGTTCTCATCCCTCTTGACCTCACCTTTTTAACACTGCATCACAATCACACTGACTGTTTGCATGTACCAGACTTAACACACCAGGTTTTTGTTCTGTAACACAGAGCTTAAATATTCAGAGTTTTCACACATTTTTTTCCTTGCTCAAGTGCACTTTATTAACTTTATGAATTATGTCACAATTAGCTAATAGGCTAAATTCATGAGGTGCTTAATAGCTAGCTAGTATCCTTAAGCAGAGAACGCTTGTAATAATTAGCTAGCATCTTTGGGCTCATAAGGTAATCATTAATTAGCTAGTTGCTCTGAAGGTGTTTTTGAGAAACAGCTAATTACTCTAAAAGTAAGAAGTTATTTTTAAGCTCATAAGGTGGATGTTAATTAGCTAGTTACTGTAGCTTTAAACCCGAGATATGTTTGAGAATTGGTTAGCAACTTTATGTCCACAATCTGCTTTGCTAATTAGCTAGTTTACTCTTTCTGTTTAGCCTTTCTGAGCTGTATCATTATCCATTTAAAACATTTCACTGCTGTAGTCCACTAGCAAACATGTGATTGAGGGAACAAAATCCAGGTGAACAAAAAGTCTGTTTTATAGCATGCTAAATGAAAATTTACTAACATGGCTAACAATGAATGCACTAAAAAACTCCAATTAACATCTTTTAAATCTCCACAGCATTTCTTTGAGTATGTTTCTGTAGTAATTCATTGTAATTTGACCTTTCATCTCTTTTAGTGCCTGGCTGACGGGTTATGAGGACCCAGTTATTGAGAAAATCAACCAAAGGATTGAGGATGTCACAGGTCTAGACATGCTCACAGCCGAGGAGCTGCAGGTGAGGGAGTAAAACTATTAGTCTTCTGAGGGGTTCTGGAAGGAGAAGTTTATGTAAATAGTTACTTGTGGCTGCTCCACTTACTGGTTGGGTGGAAAGTATACATACCT
This sequence comes from Heterobranchus longifilis, assembly GCA_028570985.1. NCBI lineage: Eukaryota > Metazoa > Chordata > Actinopteri > Siluriformes > Clariidae > Heterobranchus > Heterobranchus longifilis. The sequence continues at coordinate 24,524,635 of JAOVVB010000002.1, read as the reverse complement.
GAGGACATGATACCACGATACAAAATACATATCACAATGAATTCATTTGCCTAAGGTTTGGTATGGGTGGAAATTTTTTGGCCTAAACTGTTTCGATATAAATATCATGTTATGTCAGTGTTCAATTTATTATAGCAACTATTACTGTTACAAACTATAGAATCTGCCAATTTAAAACGGTAAAGGTTTACCTTTCTTTTTTTTGTTAGTGGTACAATTAAAATAAACATGAACAAGTTAACAAATAATATTTTTTTTGCTGACATTTTTTTGTATTGTAGAAATAACTTAAATTATTATAATTATGTCATATTGTACGCATTGTCATATTGCCCAATCCTAGTTTAAATTTAAAGTGAAAATTTTTTTTATCTCTGTTGAACATGACATTAAGGTTTGATATGCATTTATTTGGTAAATTATTTAAATAGTACTTACAGTGGTTTTTTTTTTTTTCTTCTTCTTCTTCTTTTAGGTAGCAAACTACGGCGTTGGAGGACAGTATGAGCCACATTTTGATTTTGGCAGGGTGAGTTAATTTATCTCTACTAAACAGCCAGACTAATTTGAACTTTCCTCAATGTTTACAGTATTGTTATTATGGACACTTTAACGTTCCCTTTATCTAAACTGAGAATTAAGCAGTAATTAATGACAAAAGTCCAGCATGCTACTGATGAAAAGTTAAAACACATGGACTGATTTTCTATTTACATAAGTTTGATTATTATTGTAATAAAGAATATTTTCTGATCTAATTTATTTATTTAAGGACTGATGATAATCCTGTCATGTCTCTAAAATTGTTAAATATCATCTTAACATTGTATTTCCATTCTTGTCTTCGTTTTTGCTTGGTATTTATGTGTTTTCAGAAAGACGAGCCAGATGCATTTAAAGAGCTTGGCACAGGCAACAGAATCTCCACCTGGCTATTTTATGTGAGTATTGGTCTCATCCATCACTCTTCCTTTCGTCTGTCTCTTATGACCTTAGTCTTCATCCATGGGTGTACATGTACTTCTCCATGACCCACCCCTATTTATCCATTGATTCATCTAGCTAGCTCTCCATGATGTTTATTCATACATGACAAGCATGCATCCATTCATTGATCCATCCATCACTCCATATAAATATTAATCTAGCCAATGCTTTGTTTATCTGTCTATTCATACATGAGTGTATCCATCCATCCATCCATCCACTGATTCATCTAGCCAACCATTTGTTCATCTGTCTATTCATACAAGTCTGTCCATCCATCCATCCATCCATCCATCCATCCATCCATCCATCCATCCATCCAACTTTCATTTCATACAAGCATCCATCCATTAATACATCCATCCAATATAATATCCATCCATTAATCTAGCCAGCCATGTCTGTCTATCTATCTATCTATCTATCTATCTATCTATCTATCTATCTATCTATCTATCTATCTATCTATCTATCTATCTATCCTTTCATCAATTCATCTTGCTAACCCTCTGTTCATCTATCATATTATAAAGTGATACATCCCTCTATCCCATCAAACATATGTCCTTTTATCTAGCCAGCCCAGTGTTAATTTCTCTATATATCCAACCAATTATCCAACCAATTATCCATCCATCCATCTAGCCAGCCAACTGGCAAACCTTCCATTTATTGAGCCATGTATTTGTCCATACATGCATGCACCCATCTACCCATCCATCCATTGCTCTGTTCATTTATCTGTCCATCCATCCACCCTTTCAGCCAACGAACCATCTACTCATTTAGCCCTCCTTCTAATCGCCTAATCATATAGCAATTTATCTATTCACTCATTCAAGAGTACAGCAACTGATCCACCCATTTCACATTTTTTGACATTTACTCATGCTTCAGTTGACACCAGCACTCTTCCTGATCAGGTCTAGTGTTTAGGTGACCTTTAGATGAGAACCTTGTTTGCCTTTAATCTATAAGTGTTGTAATTCTTGTCCAAGCTTGTTTATAAATAGTTTAGTCTGAAAAGCTGCACATATGAATAACAGAACACTACAAATGCTGCTATGTTATATGTAATCATGCATTTCTACAATGATAGCTTTAAAAACAAAACAAAACTTGCACATCTTTAATAATTATGTTAATATAATTAAGTAACAATTAAACCTTTTGAATTTTATTCTGCAGATGAGTGATGTCCCAGCAGGGGGCGCTACAGTTTTCACAGATGTTGGAGCTGCAGTTTGGCCCATAAAGGCAAGTCTCAACTTTTACTAGTCTTACATTATATACTGAGTTACTTATTATTAGATATTATATTACTGCTGATATGTGTACTAATGAGTGTGTGTGTGTGGTGTTGCAGGGAACAGCAGTATTCTGGTACAACCTGTTCCCCAGTGGAGAGGGAGATTACAGCACGAGGCACGCCGCCTGTCCTGTACTTGTGGGCAGCAAATGGGGTGAGTTTACTCTTTAATCATCTTTAATCAAATCTACGGTTCGGAAGGTCCCAGGTTCAAATCCCACGAACACCAAGTTGGCCCTGTTGGGCCCTTGAGCAAGGCCCTTAACCCTCAACTGCTCAGATGTATAAAGAGATGAGTCGCTCTGGATAAGGGCATCTGCCAAATGTAAAATGTAAATGTAATCATGAGTGCAATATCTTCTTGAATACACCTTGAATACACGTATCCTAATTTGACCTGCACACCCATGGTACTAATTTGGATTAAAATAAAATCAAATAAAATGAAATCTCAGTCCTTAGACTCTGACTCTGCTTCCTGGACCTCACTTTGAGCCACGGTCATAAGATGTCAAATTTTGTTTCAATTCTTTTCATTCACAATGTTTTTTTTTCTTTCTGTCATTCCAGTGTCAAACAAATGGGTCCATGAAAGAGGCCAGGAGTTCAGACGACCTTGTGGCCTGAACGAGACAGAATGACGAACAGAAAACATCTCTTCTTCCTCCTCCTCCTCCACTCCTTGATCCTTCATACTCTCAGTACACTGACAATCTCACTTTCCTTTTGGCCTTTGAGTGGCCATGAGTCTGTTACGGCGTTATGCACACACACATTTAGAAACATCCAGCTGTATGCGACAACAGTTTTAACAGCTTTAAACAGTCTAAACTTTAACCACTGAAACAGCCGAGCACTCCAAAAAATAAAAAATAAATGAACAAAGCAAAGGCAATGTTTATTCAAGAGGGCAACTCTGACCAAAGGAGCCATTTAATATACAGAAATAAGTCAGGGTTTAAGCTTTCTACCAGACGTTTAGACATTCTTACAAAACCAAAATTCCTCACCCTGACCAAAGGGGTTTTTTTTTTCTTTCTGTAACTGGGTTTCAGTTTTATTTATCAAAAAGGTCAAAACCTTTGTGTTTTTTTTTTTGTGTCTATGGAAATTTTTAAAAAGTGTTTTCTATGGAAATAAAAAATAATGTGCCTTCCATGAGTGTATTTCTTCTTTCCTTTGTCCTGTTTTGAAGCTAAATACTGTAGTCATGGAAATTATGTCCTTAAATTGTCTAATAAAAGAATAAAACACCTGACGTTGAGCTACTACAGAAAAATAATCAATGACAGGTTAGTACAATTCAGCCAAGGGGTTACTTACCTGTAACACAACGCCATGAATTGTTTTATTCCTTTAATAATGTGGTAATTTGCTAATGACTATTATTTAAATAAATACAACTTTTTTAATCGGCAGCATTACTGGCTTAGTGGTTAGCACTGTTCCTGCCTCGTGTCTGTGTGTGTGGAGTTTGCATGTTCTCCCCGTGCTCCTCCGGGTACTCCGGTTTCCTTCCACAGTCCAAAGATATGCAGATTAGGCTGACTGCCGTTTCCAAATTGCCCATAGTGTGTGAATAAATTGGCTCCATGTCCAGGAGGTTACCCAGCCTCGTGCCCTAAGTCTCATAGGATAGGCTGGTATAGACGATGGGTGATACTTAAATATATAATCTATATATTTACAGTTGCATTTATCAATGTTGTGTGGCATCCTCGAAACTCGGGTATCTTCACATTTTTACATTATAGCTGATATAATCCCAACTTCTCAGTAGCTTTGATTAAAGTTAAGTAGACAACACTGCATCCTTAAAATGTGTGAACCTTCCAGTCTTTCAAAAACACAGGCACAGGTAACTCCTACCATAAATGTTAAACATCTGACTAATTCTGAGGTTGGGATATCTTGACCAGACATTGTGATGTACCAGATAGAATCCAGATTAAAAAACAAACAAACAAACAAACAAAAATTATAATAATAATAATTATTATTATTATTATTTAGTTTGATTGGATTCTTTCAGATCCCAATAAGAAAATGAGTGTCGATATATAACAGATATTTTTCGAGACACGGTGTAAAAGGGTGTGAGACAGTGTGTGAGATTGTTTGAGACATGGTGTGAAAAGATGTAAGAGTCTCCTAGCAAGATGATGTAACTGTGTGGGAGACAATGTGGGAGCGCCCTCTAGTGAAAGAAGGTTTAAAGCACACAGTTCTTCAACAGAAGTACTTTTTTAAGTCTTTCTCTAATGAGGTGGCACTGTGGTTTAGCGGTTAGCACTGTCACCTTGCACGCCCTGGGTCCGAGTTCAATTCCCACCTCGTGTCTGTGTGTGCATGGAGTTTGCATGTTCTCCCTGTGCTTGGTGGGTTTCCTCCAGGTATTCTGGTTTCCTCCCACTGTACAAAGACATGTAGGTTTGGCTAATTGGCGTTCCCAAATTGTCCATAATGTGTGTGTGCATACAGAAAAAAGTGGTATAGATGATGTTTGAATGAGTGAGTGCTCTAAAATGGGCTAAAACCACTTTGATTTATGTCCCGCCTTTGTGCTATAGGTTTGTAATCAATCATAAATGATAAAAAATATATATATATTTTTTATTTTTACTGCAATTACCTTGCTAACAGATTTTGCAATCTTTTTTGGAGTAACTTCTTTTTATTTACAATAAATAAATAAATAAATAAATAGACAACAACAAAAACTATTTCTCCAGCAATGACTCCTCTTACACTGACCCACAAGCTTTGGCTTTAGTGCACTTATTAAAGTGTACGCTTATCATGTTTCACACAGTTGTCAAATGTTTTTTTCAACTGCGTTTAAAAGTATTTTCTAAGCAAGAAAAAATTGCTTTCTTGTATTACAATAAAACATTTCCTTTCATTTTCTGGGCCTGGAGCCTATCCCAGGGCACAAGGTGGTGTACACCCTGGAGGGGGCCAATCCATCGCAGGGCAATTAAATCAAATTCATTTATAAGAATATGCAGACACTGGAAAAGTTAAAGATATCTCCTCCTGAAATGTTCTAAAATCTGCAGTTTGTAACATTTTCTTGAGCCTATTTAACTGAAAAAAAACACAAAGTAACAAGTTTTGACTGACTAACTTAGTTAAGGTTTAAAATGAGAACGAAATGTAGAATATGAAGCCAGCAACACACTCCAAATATTCAAATTACACTGTTTTGAAACCCACAATAATAAGGTCAAGTGTTAACAGTTAATGATCGCAAGCACAGATGTGTAGTAGCTCACCACTCTGTGAATTTGTGAAGTGTCTGTCACCATCTACTGTATTTTTATATTATGAAAAGATTTAGAAAGTTCAGAGAAATCTGTGTAACGCAATGTCGCACAAATACAGATCGTGACCTTCCAGCCCACAGACGGCACTGCATGACAAACTATCGTGCTACTGTGATAAATTTAGCTACGCAGGCTCAGGAGTACTTCAGAGAACCATTGTCACTTAACGTGGTCCACTGTTGCATCAAGAAACACAATCTATAAACCTATTATGCAAGAAGAAACTGATACATCAGTTCTACACAGAAATGCTGCTTGGGTCTGTAGCTCATCTCCGATGGAGTGGAAGAACATGTGCTATGGTCAACTAGATCAAGCTTTCAGCTTGTTTTGGGGAAAAATAAACAGCAAATTCACAGTGCTGAAGACAAAACAGACTATCTATCATCATACCACTATGTCTTATTTTGTCATATATGTCATCCCTATGTCATATTTTCCGATAACACCACTTTCCAGTGTTTAAAAATGAAAGTAACTACAGATAGATAAACAAAATGTTATGTGACCCTTATGAAATAAACAATAATTGGAATAGTTAGAAAATCATATATGAGAGAAATCACAAGAGAGATTATAGTACTGCCATAGTACATGAGGAACTGGTGTTACATACTGCCTGGCAAAAAAAAGCCACATTCTTGAATAGTGCCAGGTCACTGCATTGTTTCAACAGCTTTATGCAACACCATAATATTTATTTACATGAACTTTTTCGATTGCTCCAAAGTCCAATGTTCATGCTCCCTAACAAACTGGGGCCTTTTTTTCTGATTAGTCTTAAGTGATTTTCTTATGGACACACAGCTGTTTCGATAGATAGAGGACTTTATTAATCCCAAAGGATGATTGATTTCTTCTGCTCCCTTTTTTATGAAGTGACTTTAAGTGATCTCTGATTGAAAGTGATTTCTTCAGTGAAGTTGAGGGTTTACTATTATCCTTTCAGGTTTTAATAATGCGTTGGATAGGTCTTAACTTGACTTTTTTGGCCAGGCAGTGTAAATTAAATAACTTCATACTGGTTAAAAATAACTTTGCTTCATCACACTTCCCTCTCGTTGATTATTTCCCTATTAGTGCAAAGCACCAAGTGTTTGATTCTTTACAGATCATGCATCCATAATACTAAAGTTTGCTCAGTGCTTGTCATTCTTTCTAAAAGAAAGAAAAAAAATCAGGTTGGTGGACAATCTATTCTTTGAGAGAGAGAGAGAGAGAGAGAGAGCGAGGAAGGGCGGGAGTAAGATCACATGACCTGTCAGTATTAAATGCCAGCTGCCCCAGTGTGCGTGTGGCCAGCCGGTCGGGACGACAGAGGGAGTGAGAGAAAGATCATTAAGACGGAGTGAAAACAGAAACCCAGACTGTAGATACACACAAGTGTTTAAAGAGCTGTTGCAAAAAAAAAAAAGTCTATTAAAAAACTAATTAGAGCAACAAGTACAGCTGACGCTTGTGTACTGAAGGAAAACAACATGATTGAGATGGAGAACTCGGTACTGTACGATAACGGCTTCTATCAGGAAGAGTACATGATACAGGAGGATGAGTGGGACCGAGATCTGCTGCTGGACCCGGCCTGGGAAAAACAACAGCGCAAGGTCTTACACACACACACGCACACACACACACACACACACACACACAAACTGTACATTATTCACATCAGAATACTTTAATAGTAATAATCAGGGTACTAATGGCACCTTCTACTGGTTCCTGGTGTGGTTCATTTACTGGTAAAAGGTTGCACCTTTAGTACAGATCCGACTCCAAAACTCTGAGACCACACTAATAATCTGGGAGTGTTTTTTTTCTCTCTCATTACATATGGGGATAAAAAGAAGGATAATAGGAGGCAATATGCTGAATCTTTAGTATTCTGTCCTCACGTCCTAATGTTTAATCTCTTCTCCTGAAGCATGTGATCAGATCACAATCTGGTGGATTTGACCAAAAATTTTATCACAGGCTTTGACACAAAAAACACCTGGAAATTCAAGAGGTTGTCAGTAATAAATTTATAATAAAAACTGTTGTATCCAATTTAAACAAATCAAAAGGACAGAAGTATTTTCACTTGCACTTTCCGAATTATGGACCATTTTGTATATATTTTACCTGGATGCTGTGCACCTTTAAAGCTTTCTTTATTTATGGTTCAATTATATATCTCACATCATGTTTAAAGGTAGCCACATTTTTTAGGTGATAAACACATATTAAAGGTCCAACAAGGAAAGGTACTGTTTGATGGACTTATTTCTGAAAGTGTATCATTCATTCATTCATTCATTCATTCCAAGGCATCAAAAAATATGAATTACTCACTCCTTCATCCAATCCCTGGAGATATTTCACTCTCCATATCATTGTGTCACAATGGCGCATGACCTTGTTTTCCAAGAATTTCCTTAAATGAACAGAATACCCCAACATGGAATCATTGGTTCTTTATTTATGTACTGGAGCTATACGTTCTTCTATATTTAATTTTTTATCACTAAACATGGACTAAAGATACACAAAGGTATAAAATGTTCACGGTCAGCTTTGATGGCATTACATTAGCGATAATGAAAAATACAGTTTGTAAAGAATCTTTCTTTTATCAGGTAGCGAAAATAAATGAAGGTAAGTTAAGCACTTTGCTAGCTACTATACATAACAAAAATCTCATTCTGTTAGCTTATTGCCCATAAAAGTGTTAAAAATCACTATGAATGTACAGATCCAAGCTTCAATACGGAGCTACACTTGTGTATTAGCTCTACATCTACACTACATCCTTTTTTGATGAAAAAACACTTGAACAAGTCTATCCAAGGGGCTGAGACGCTGAAAATCTCGACATCAGTGCGTCCGGATTTAATGTATGCTTTTGACGATGCTAAACTGTATCTTTACTGTTTAGCTTCTCTTATTTGTTAGCTACACTAGCCTTGTAGTTTCACTGTTAACAAAACACCTACTATGATTTACACTTTTAATGAGTTGGACATTTTCGTTATCTATACACCCATGTTTCTGTGAATATTAAAGATTATAGTGTTATTTGGACAAAAATATATTCGACAGTATATCTCCTGAAATAGTTAAATTTGTTTGTTTTCGCTAGCAAAATATGACTCCAAAAGGTTATTATTAGCTGTCGGTTATAGTGAGATAACCGACAGTGAGATAACTACAGAACACAATCTAACTAATGTAACTAGTTTTATGCCTCAGTGTGTTTAAAACGGAGAGATTGTTCAGAAAACCATCCCAATCTGGCATCATCGCTAACAATAGCGGCACTTGGAGGGGCCCGAGGCGCTCGGTATGTGCTTGCTGTCAACAGAGGGCTGATGACACATGATGACGTGCTCAGGATTAGCAAGGATGCTATGGTTAATTTTAACCTCCAGGACTGAAATGCAGTATGGGGTTTAATCCGATGTCCTTGGCAAGGAATTCCTTTGTTTGGAACAATAGCTGTGCTGTAAAGTGGGGGACTTGGTGCGCTAACTATAAGCTATAGCATACATACTATCTGTACGTTCTTCTGTTCTAATAAAAATGGAGAGTATAGATTTCACTTTTACCTAAAGCAGGGTTTTATTTATAATTTCCTTTAGTAGAATATTTGGCATGCGTTATGAAACGCTGCTGATGAATTTCTTATTCTGATTGGTTTAAAGGTCTTGATTAGTTTTTGATAGATTCAATAGTTCTGGTTTCAAGGTGCATCACAAGTATTGTTTCCATAGTAACACCTGTTATCTAGAATTGCTATTGTATCAGAGGTTTTATAGGAAAATTATCAGCTTTCTGTTGGTACCAATAAGCCATCGTGACATCCTATCATTAACCATTTTTCCACAGCAGCATTTTCCAAAGTGTGTCATCACTGATGTTAAAGCAGCTGTGGAAAATGAAACAATATTTTTTTACGACCAATTAGAATCTAAAAATCGACAATGTTGATTGGCTGTGTTGTAAAATAAAATAATGATCCAGGAAAGCTAGAAAATCAGAAACAAGTTTTTTTTCTATGATATAAATCAGTACTTGCCCATCACATCACATCACATCACGCCATTCATGCTTCAATAACCCGACAGATGTCCTACCCTATGGATGAATGAAATTCTTTCCCATCCAATCTGAGTCTCTGGGTCACGGCCAACTTCCTCATCCCGGTCCCCATCCCATGCACAGCTCACTTATCACAACACACCCTGCCAACAAGCTAATTTTACCGCCTTACCTCGTCAGGAATGCGCTCTGGACTGCACCGTTGAAGCTTTGATCTCTGTGATGACAACACCAGGGTTCAGTCCTGCTTTTACCAGCTTAAAGCTGGGCTCCATCCACTTCAGGCCAAGCTCGGTCTCTCTCTGTCTCTGTCTATCATTTTATTCATTGAATTTCATTTATTTTTCTGAACAAGGAATACAATTAACTACAAGCTAGGTTAAATAATTAAATAATGAAAACTAGCCAAATCTAAACAGAAATAGTAGTTTCAGTTTTAACATGAGAATGTTTTTGTTTTAAGTAATGTACAATATTAAATATACAGTTAAAAACTCCCAATCCACATTTCTTCATCTTAAGACATGATGCTCATATTTCTTTCCATTAATGGTTGTGTTTAATATCATGAACATAGTTTCCCAGCAGTGTTGCTCGAACACCAATAAATAACTTCAGACACATCCTACAAAGCTAACAGGTAATAGAAGCCTGTAATATCAGCAGAAATTGACACTTTATGACACAATGTGTAGGCATAGCTTTTAAATTTAGGCATGGCATTTAAATTCCAGTCTAATTTGTACATCCTATCTTATGATGCAATTTTATTTTTAGGACACGTCTGTCAAGTTTAGTGAGTGGAGGCAAGTACATTAACTCAACTTGTGAAACAGAGCAAAGCTGCAAAGTTCAGACTTAAAGCTCTAAAAAAAGCACAGTAAGAATTTGGGAATATGTTATGATGCCATAGGGTATAAATTGATGTAGTGATCAAGAAGTAAACACACAACAGGTGAATACAATAGGGCAAATAACCAAAGGGCCAGAGACACAGCCAAAACAGACATAAAGCCATATGTTGTGCTAGTTTAATAAGGAAATTATCATACCAAACACCGGTCAGCGAATCATTTCATTAAAGAGATGGCCCATTCAATATGTCGGACAGAGAAAATGATGAAGCTTCAAAGAATAAAAATGTCTGCAATGCTATTATTAACAATGTTGGTCGATGACAGGGATGTAGGACTGATGAAAGTGACGATCATGATGATGATGAATTATCGCATGGTTTTGCTTTTTAAAATGTATAATTAATTCCCATCTCTATTGCATGTCATGTTGTGACATCAGTGGTACAGACAGCTCTTACTGCTTATCAGTAAGGTTTAAGGAGTCTAGACAGAGAGTGAGCAGTTCAAACCAAAAACCTTTAACTCCTGTCACAATGAGTCATGTTCCCATTACGTCCTCAAAAAATTTGATGAACCCAGTTTGAACTCTTGAAACTTGACAGGAAAGCAGTAAAAACCAGTAAGGATGTAATATTGTCTCCCTTGTTTAAAAAATGGCAGTTGAGGAAGTGAGGCGCAGGAAGAACTTAGGAAGATGCAGAAAGACGTAGTAACAACTCCATTGACGAGTTAACGATGCATCTAACACCTCTTAGGGACTGATGTACAGTACAACAAGCATGGCGCAGATGGGAAGGATTGGATGGCAATGAGATATCACTGCTTTGTGTGAGTTCTACTATGACCATGGTCGGTCCATGCCAAGTTATAGAAGTTCATATTGCGTTCTTCTATTGCTTGCCACATTTATGACGTACATGCATCAGGATGTCTAAACATTTATGTTCAGTGATAACAAGTGATAAGCACCTGATAAAAGCACAGATCGGTCTGATCAGATGTGCTGAGCGTATCGTCATGTGCCTGGTAGGAAATCAGTGCCAGCATGATAGATGCATTGAGAACCTAGTGCAAGTAGTATGAACTTGATAAGTTCACATTTTTCCATTTTGACCCTGTACCAGCTGCATTCTTTGATATTTTTAGGACACCGAGGGAACTTCATGGTCTTCGTCGGAATGTGACAGGGCATTAACACTACCAGTTGAATGGAAAAGCCACTCTATTCAGTAAGAACTGATTGGTCCAATTGAATACTGGGAATGTAAGCAAATGAAATGAGAATTGGTTGCACTGGGAAGTTTAGTGTAGACTGAAATGGGTGATTTGTGACCATTAGTTTTAAAGTGTGTGTGTGCGATGTGAGAAACTTGTAGCTATTAGCTGTAAGTTATTCTACTACTAACTAGGTTTGTTTAAAAAATGAACATTATGCAAAAGTGAAAATTTTTTAGTTGCGCTGCTGAGTTTTGCTTTTGTATTCTTTCTGGCACAAAAATACTACATGGATATTTTACTATTGTGGGAGGGGCCTACAGAGCTGCGTCCTGATTGGCCAGCTGCTGTTGCCGGACTGCATTCTTTTTAGCCAACTGTTGAAATCTTTACTAGACTTTCTTGACAAGTTTAATAGTGACTTTCAATTTGTCTGACTAAAAACCATCATAACATTTACATGTATCAACATTTTTTTAATGTATATATTGAAGGGTTTATGACAATATTTCACCAGTGTGGTGGTCACCTGGTGGTCACTGAAGGTACTGCAGGTGAGTTAGCTCACTTGTAAAACAAACAAATAAATAAACTAGGTTTTAAATTACTATTAAATATTTAGGATTCAATATTTACACTATGTAGATAATATTTATAAAAATGAATCCCATTAGAACTAATCATCAATTAATAAATCCTATTAATTAATGAATCCCATAAAACCATAGAATTTACATTTTGTGTTATTTTTTTATTTATTCTATTGATTTTTTAAAAACCGGATCATATCCTATATGTTGTTTTTAGCAAGGAATCATAATCTTTTACATTTACGGCATTTGGATAACACCCTTGTCCAACGTGACTTACATTTTATTTTATCTCATTATACATCTAAGCAGTTGAGGCCTTTCTCAAGGGCCCAACAGTGGCAATAAAAAAAAAAGTGGTGCTGGGGTTTGAACCTGGGACCTTTTACTCAGTGGTCCAACACCCTAAACAAATAAATGCCAAAGAAATGTATTTGTATTTTCCAGTGTCCAACAGTCAGAATACAGGCTTAACGGTTTACTAGTTGCTAGTTGATCTTGTTACATTCATTGCTTTACACCTTATGTGCATGTGGATAAATGTGAATTTCCTTGCACTGCACTGCCGTAGGCCCATGAACATAAAATATATAATTATAGAAATACTTTCTGAGTGTCAGATATGTGATTAAAGGTTTGGGTCGTCTGCAGGAGATTTTCATATTTCCAAACGGCACCGCGGCCTTCTTAAGTTTAGGAATAATTTGTTTATGATCTACATGTTTTATATCAAATTGTTGAGTAAATACTATACAAAAATACACAGCGTAACAGGTTTGTTAGGAGCAATCTACACTTATTGGACGTGTAATCAGTTCCACGTACAGTTCTGCACATGCATTGGCAATGGATTGCTTGTGTTTGAGTGCTGTAATGAATACATGATAAACTAAGATTCCTGTTTATTAAAAAATATATGCAACCTATATATACACATGATGCTTATATGTAAGTCAGGAGAAGGTGGGGTATTACTGGAGAGCAGGTCAGATAGTCTGACTCGTTCCTGGAATGACTAAAAGAAATCCCGGGCACTGTGTCAGAGGGAACTCTGGGGGTGATTTATGGTCTGTGATCCTCCATTAGACTTGTGTGACATGATGTTGATGCCTGAACTGTAATCGTATACCTTCAGATTAACACATTATCTGAACAGCACATCATTTGTTATTGTAATATTTAACCATGACGATGATAAATTCTCCTTTCTGACTGGTCAGAAGGTGTTGATTCATTTTCTGTAAAAGTAATGTAACTGCAAATCGCATTAATCTGTGTCTAATAATAAATAGATTATGTTATTATTATGGTAAATGTTTGATTATTTTATAGATTCAAACAGTTTTATATAAGGACATGTTTTTGTAACATTTATGGAAGGATTCTCCAGTGTCAGAGCTTTTTAATGTTAGAAATAAAGCTCTAAGTTTTCCATTACAGGGAAATTAGAGTTTTTTTAAAACATGGAATGCTTTTTTTCTTCAAAAAAGAGAGAAAAGAAAGGATTGTGAGAGAATTATGGCTTCTTGTTAATTATAAGTTAATTATCGAGTTATAAAACCGACATAAAAGGTACAAAGTATACAGTAGGTTATAAAAACCTTCCCTTAAAGAGGTTTCTTTAAACATTGAAGATGTCTAAGAAGTGTGTGTGTATGTGTGTGCATGTGTGTGTCCCTTAGACATTCACTGCGTGGTGTAACTCACACTTGCGTAAGGCTGGCACGCAGATCGAGAACATCGAGGAAGACTTCAGGAATGGCCTCAAACTCATGCTGCTGCTCGAAGTCATTTCAGGTACGCGCACACACACACACACACATACACGCACACAATTGGTTTTAAATTAACCACCTGATTTAAAGGTTTTCTGTGCTCAGTTTATTTCTTATTTTGTTCCAGGCGAACGGTTAGCCAAACCTGACAGAGGGAAGATGCGATTTCACAAAATAGCCAACGTCAACAAAGCTCTCGAATTCATCACCAGCAAAGGAGTCAAGCTCGTCTCTATCGGAGCTGAAGGTTCTTTTTTTTTCTCACACTGTCAGTATCAATGAGTCTCAGAGACCATCTGTTTGTTTCTTGTCTAACTTTCTCCTTTTTATACTGTGCGTTAGAGTAAAAGTTTAGCCGGGTTTTTTGTGCTTGTTAGTATAAATGGGTCACTTATACATGACTAGCCATAGCATGAAAAACCTTAGCAATAAAAATCACCTAGGTTTTGGGTTCCCCTTGTGCCACCAGGATGGCTCTGGCCCCTCGAGGTGTGGCTCTGCAGGCCCTCTCTGTTGTACCAGGACCGTGGCTGCGTGATCAGATTGAGATCGGAGGAGTTTGAAGGCCGGGTTGGTGGTCATGGGCTCTTTGCCTGCCGGGCCACTGTGGTGCACTGGTTGTTCTGGTGCCTTTCTGTCATGGCCAGCATTGACTTTTTTCACCTATTTGTGCTGCATTGGATTTTCTGTGGGACAGGCTGGCTTTTGGTCCCCTTATGCATGGATGAGTCTTGAGTGCCCATGATCCTGTTACCAATTTACTGGTGTACGGGGTCAACCGGTGATGGTCATAATGTGATGGCTGATCGGTGTACATGTTATACAAAGTGTATAGTGAGTTGTGTATTTGACTATTCACGCTACTGTAGCTCTGTTGTGTTATGGTATGTATTGATGTGCTGTGTGTGTGTGTGTGTGTGTGCAGAAATCGTAGACGGGAACGTGAAGATGACTCTCGGAATGATCTGGACCATTATCCTGAGATTCGCCATTCAGGACATCTCCGTAGAAGGTACAAGAATACTAGACTCCACTAATAATACAACATATTTTCTGTACACTTAAATTGAAGCACAAAGGATGTCTAAATAAAATAATAAGACACATAAGTGAACACTATGGCCTAGTCTGCTGTGTCTGCTGCACTTTTCCTGCTTTAATTTGGCATCATTGACTGTAAAGCATTAATGCCATTAATGCCAATACCATGCAGTATGAAAAAAGTGGGAGCATTATACAGTAGTGTGATGTGATACAGTGTGTGCGCAAGACTAGGCAAAATCAAGCTGTTTCAAATTGGGGACAGTATTCTAGATTAGAATTAAATCCATTTAAATGTCCTAGTTTTCAACCAAGCTGATCTACAGCTCATGCTAACAATTATGATGACAGTATTAAGTTTTAAAAAGAAACCAACAGTCTGGGTTTCAGTCAGGGACAAACAAGTGGCCCAGAATAGGTAGAAAAAAATCTTTAAACGTTTACACCCGGGCTGAAATGAATAAAAAGTTTTTTACAGAGAATGATTCAGTTGCATGTGCTGAATGTGACTTAAACTTGAACCCAGCTGCATTCACATTTTGTAAAAATCTGTACATTTTTTTGCACTGATTTACAGCAAGTTGAATACTTGAATCTGATTCGTCAGAAGGCGGACAATGTTTTTATAAAAAAAAAAAAAAACATGGCTTGTAAAGTCATCTTGACTATAATATGTACAATTAATATTAATGTACAGGGACTTACATACCGGACATGCCATGTAATCTAAGCCCAATAATAAATGTGCTGTTGTAGCGTACAGTATATCAGTATGGCTGTGATATCTTCAGTACTTGGGCTGCGTCCTCGTGCACAGCCGTGCGGACATTCAGTACAGTAATATATGTATAATGTATAATAACAGCACTCCCTCTCGTGTGATATTCCTTAAATACGTCTTATTTTAGACTGATCTAAAGCTTTTCTCTTGTTCTGATTATTTTGTATTATTAAATAGATATGCAGTCATTCAAATTTGTTAAACTGCCATATAATATCCAAGACAGATATTATTAATAAAAGCTTAAATATGATTAGATATATACTGTATGTCTTAAAGCCCTGCAAGAAAGCACGGATGGCACAACACTGTTTTTTGCTCCTGAAGTTGATTCATTAAGACACTGAAGGTGACCGGATTCATTTGTAACTGAAGGAAGCAGAGGTGCTGCCTTGTTTACTCAGGGTTATTTAAGGAATGTGAGTGTAAGGAGATTGACAGGTGTAAGTGGCCTAATCAGGGGGCTAATTTAGAAACTCTGATGTTAGACTGTGAGCCTGTGAACAATCCTTCAGTTCAAATAGCAAACACAAAGCAGGGCTGATGCCGTATGGAGAAAAAAAATATATAACAAAAGCCAAAATGTACACTTTCCTAGAGATTTCCTATAGAATATAGCCAGGAGGTGATTTGAGTAAAACAAGGGGATAGCATTGTGGCATTATCATACAGTACATGTACCGCCATCATTCTTGTTCTTTTGATTTATTTTGCTTAATAAATCTTCATGACTGTCAGAATTAGCAAACATAAAATTGGAAATGAAACCCATACTGATTGGTTTTAAAAATAAATGTTCAAAATAGTTTCAGATATTTGCAGTTATTTCTGTAGTAGTGATAATTCTATACTAACACAATCTAAGAGTAACAATAAACAGATGTGCTGTTATTGAGCAAAGAATGGAAGGAGTCTCCAATGTCAGCATGTTGTAGCAGTTAATAAGGCTCTGAGTTTTTCAACACTGGAAGGTATTTACAAGAAAGAAATTTGCACTTTTCAAACATAACAGGTTGTATTTTTTGTCTTATTATATGATTAAGTATAACTGCTGTTCAAGCTTCTAGAGCATAAGTTGTTAAACGATGTTCCACAAAAGTACAGTGCCATGACATTTGAAATGAAAAAAAAAAAGTTTTTTATTAAAAGATGAAATATTGGAAATATGGAAAAATATTGTTATTGAAGAAATCAAACACTCCAGGATGTACTTATTAACTTAATGTTGGTAACATGAACTCTGCTTAATCACACCACTCCGTCATTGATTATTTTCCTATAACTGCAAAATGTCACCTGACTGAGGTGTTTAGTTTAGACATTAGCTGTTTAGTTGGCTCGCTAACTACAAGTTAGTTTCTACTTAATTAGACTTTTTGCTATTTAGTTATATCTTGGGGTGAAAGTAGGTTTAAATTCTTATTTATACTGTGTAGCCAGAAGTTAAGGAGAATAAACCATGGAGGTGGTGAACAGTTCCGTAACCCTCGTTTCTCTTTCCACTTATTCTGCTTTAGAATAGTCTCAGCTAACTAACTGTTCTGAGGTTGAATCCCAAATAGTGTTAAATGGAAAGCTAGGGTGCTATGTAGGGTCTATAATCTCTTGTTCTACATACAAAGTGTCCTTGATCAGGGGTTAGAGAGAGATTTAGGATTCAGCCTTGCGTAAAAAGTTAGTTAGCTTTATAGCTCACGTTATAGCCATGAACAGAATGACACCGACAGTTCAGAGGAATTTTGGAACGACTTAGAAGCAGTTACTAAGGAGACAAACTGGTGTTCAAGATAGCATTATCGGATATGTTTTCTTCCCGGAAAGTACTTCCGTGACTGGTTTTGAATGTGGGTTTTGGCAAGCAGCTTCTCTCCTCTCCCCAGTACTTTATATTGCCACTGAATCTTTTAGTGTAGTGCAGTACTGGACCGTACCTGCCTACTTTCACCCATGTTCAACTTCAACCCATCTTCAGAGCACTCTCTGATCAAAAGACTGCTACTTACTAGGGAGTGTGAAGACTATCAAATGCATTCTCCGAAGGATATGAAGCTAGCTAACCGCATCTTTTAAAACTCTTGCAAAGAAAACTTTCTTGGAAGGAAACTTAGAGGAAAGTGCTATCCACCCCTTTGTGTCTGTGTGATCTTCTAGATGCCCATAACTGCCTAGCACCACTTTGATTGATATGAAAGGGCATGTATAGTATGTTGTCTCATTTACCCTGAGAGCACGGCCACTTTTGCTCCCCTGGACTCCCGTCCATGGATGGTGTAGCATTAGCTAACGGGATTCAAACTTGAGATCTCCAGGTGTTGTGGCAAATGCTTTTTTGGTGCACCATGTGGAGAAGGATTTAGGATGAGTTATTAATAGACAAATCTTGCCAGATACGCTAGCTAACACCCAACTGAGTTGTTGTGTACAGTGTGAGCATAAAGTCAATTCCTGACTTCAAACATATATTACACAAAACCCATACTAGGTACAAAACATGTGGTTTAAAGCAAATCATCTAACAAAATGTATTTGTTTTACGTAATGTCAAAACATTCAGGGTTTTATCTAGAATATTTTTAAATGTATGGTTGTACATAATCGGGGGAAAGATTTTAAGCTTAAGAGTTTAGTTAAGTAAAGAATGCTTCTCCTGACTGTTGCCGTTTGCTGTGTACTTTTAGAAACCTCGGCAAAAGAGGGCCTGCTCTTGTGGTGTCAGAGAAAGACTGCCCCCTACAGGAATGTTAATGTACAGAACTTTCATGTCAGGTAACTCCATACAAACTAAAAAGTCCAAGCAGAGCGAACACACAAGATATCACAAGTTAAATATTCCTCAAAAGTGAAATAGAAAACACCATACTGTTCATTGTAGGTATTTAATAGAAATAACATTAGAAAAACCTTAAAATCAACTGAAGTTTACTAGAAATTACCAGTAATGTTTTTGGTAACTTGTTGGACTTTCTGACATTTTGACCGGCATGGTGAAGCTGGAAGGATGGCCTGGCATTCTGCGCCCTCATCCACAGGCACAGGCCCGACCTCATCGACTACGCCAAGCTCAACAAGGTGTCGCGTGTGTCCCCAAGTTAACCTTTGACCCCTGATATTAACTTCACTGATAGAGTCTTTGAAATGATCACATTGATGTGGAACTGACATGAGATTTATGCTAACCAGTGATTTCTTGTGCCATAACATTGCATACAAAACTTCTTTATTCTTTTCATACAGAATCACCACTCATACTAACGTTTTTTTTTTTTTTTTTTTGAAAGAAAACTGTAGTGCTTTTGATGGGTGATATATTTCGTATAGTGGATGGGTAATAAAGTTCAGCAAACTTTTCTTTGGACACAGGAGACAGACTGAATTTTTCCATCCTTCAAATAGCTGCAAGAATATAGCTGCCAGTGCCACTGATGATGTGCATTATAGTCATCCGGTTAAAATAAAGAATCCCTGGGGAGTGTTCTTTTGTTCCTATTTTAGGCGCTGTTTATTATGGGCAGTTACTTCAGTGGCTGGAAGACCATTAACCCATTGTTACTAATACACAATACTAATATACAGAAATGATGTGTACCAAACTAAAGGGCTACAGGATGTAAATATGCAGTTTATTAATATGTACTTCATTTTATAGTTAGAACACTTTGGGTTATGATATTGTATATTCCATCCATCCAGGAATCTTTATAGTCCATCTAGGGACCATGGAGGGAAATCGTTACTATTGCATTTTATTTCGCATTTCACTCTACGAGCAATTTAGGAAAACCAATTAACCAAATCTGCATGTCTTTGGACTGTGGGAGTGTGGATTGGAGTACCCAGAGGAAACTCACCAAGCATTGCCAAAACCCAATGTGCCAAAACTCCATGCACACAGACCTCAAGACGGGGATCGAACGCAGACCCTGAAGGTGCAAGGCGACAGTGCTAACCACCACTGAGCCACAATGCCGCCATTATATTGTATATTATACGGCATATATTGCAACTGCTTAGCAAATTTCTGGGTTTGTGGTGCAACTGTAACAGACATAAAACACTTTGCTAGTTTCATGCGTTTCGCAAACTCTACAAGTCTAAATATAAAATGAACACTTTTGTTCATAAAATAAACATTCTATTTAGAATGTTTTTGGCAAACATCCATGAAGCTACAGGGTGTGTAGCTAACCCTAACACTAGCTAGTGAAAGTAAACACACTATAATGGATTAGTTAGAAATAGCTTGCTAACATACATGCAGTTATGTGTTATATACAGTAGCAATACCTAGATAACAAACATAATTATGGGGTATTACCGATAGCTGTTAAACACACAATATCATGGATTAGATAATAACAGCTACAGTAACATAATACAGTTATAGTTTAAAAAACAATAGCTTGATAACCAAAACTAGATAACGGGATGTTATCGTTTATATAGGAATGACTGGCTAACATATTTAAATTAAGAACAGAATTTATTGACGTTAAATCAACTTAATATCAATATGTAAAAGCTACACAAGGTCAAAGTCAGTTATGGGAACTATATGTATGTAGAACTAGTAAAAATATCTTTTTAATGTAAACATATAATGTATTAGGTCAAAAAGTAGCTAGCTAAGATGCAGTTATTCAGTAGATAATGTAGCAATAGCTAGCTAACACAAACACACCTGTAATATACTAGCTAACAAGCTAACACATAGTTATGGGCTATATAGCAATAACCAGCAAATATACACCATGTTATGTCACAGGAGAATTACTGATAGCTCGATATTTTATACTCACTGTAAGGGCCTATATTACAATAGCTAAGTAAGAAAGCCACAAGTTTAGCATACGTAGCAATAACTATGTAATGTAAACACATTATAATTGAATATTTAACAATATTTCGCTAAAATTATAGGTTATTTAATAATAGCTAGCTAACATACACACAGTTATTATTTAGCAATATTAACTGCCTAAAACCTAACAGCTGTTTTCTTATAAAACTGCACAAATCTGTGTCTAAAACTCCATGATGACTGTTTATTTTATTACTCTTTATCGCTCTTTATAGAAGTTTCTTTTATGCAGAAATGTTTTCAAAAGCATCTTTTGCTTATGCCATATTTTTGTATTTGCCCAAGACTTTTGCACAGAACTATAAGTAAAACAGCTGTTAGGTTTTACTGAGCTTGCTGGAGAATATGAGTTCTTCTGGTAACTTTGTCACACTCGCTCCTTTCTATTTTTATGCAAATCCCAGGAGCGTACATTTTTTTGTTTCCATATGAAAACTGGTCTGTCTTGTACTATATATTTCTTTTTTTACAGCCATGCATATATTCTCCTGTAATGTTATTTATTTATGAATTTTTAAGTTATAAATGGAAATACTGAATGATTTTGATACATAATTATGCAGACATGATAAACATATATAACAAAATTGGTACAGCATATAATATGGTGTCTAAGACTTTCGCACAGTACTGTATGTGTATATAATTTGTGTGTGTGTGTGTGTGTGTGTGTGTGTGTGTGTGTGTGTGTGTGTAGGCTCTGCAATATTACAAACGGGCGGCGTTGATGGGTCACACGCAGGCTCAGTACCGCTGGGCTAAACTTCTCTTGAACACAAGGGGGCAGCAGAGAGTCAAGGACAAACCCGCTGCTACGGCTACAGCCATCTCTCTTCTTCAGAGCGCCGCTGCTGCCGGACTCACTGAGGTACTGAGAGAGGGAAAGATCACTAATACACACCCAGTACAACATCAGTAACTCTGAGTCTTGTTCTCACTTGTTTTTTTTGCTCTGCTTGTCCTTCACTCTCTTGTTCTCTCTCCGTCAGGCTCAGCTGTATCTGGGTGTGTTATTCTCTCAGGATCCGGACACTGATGGAGGAAAATCAGTTCTCTATTTCAGAATGGCAGCGAACACTGGAGTGAGTGAAACACACTATATGAAAATGCCGTTTATACTCATACACGCATACTGTGACCACAGCGCCATCCTGTGGAATATCTTCAGAATTCATTTTGCCTGTTTTTGGTCCAGGTCTAAGTGTTAACACGATTTGAGACAAAAATCCTTTTAAATATTGGATACATGTTTTATTCTCAGTCAGTATTTGTGATTTATGTTTATCGCTATATTTACACGGTCCGTACTCACATGCACTCACGTCTGAAAACTCCTTATGCAGATATTTGTACAGGAACAAATGTACACTATGCAGTAAACATAATATCTATAGGTATTTAATTTTACCGATTTTATTAAAGCACTACATCTAATGCATGGGTTCTCGCACAACTGTGGACCTAAGGAAACTTGTTCAGAGCATAATCTGAAGTGTGTGTGTGTGTGTGTGTGTGTGTGTGTAGGACAGTACTGGTCTGCTGTTTCTCGGTCAGTGCTATGAGATGGGGTTCGGAGTTCCCCTCTGTTACACGACTGCAGTTTGTTACTACGAGAAAGCAGCAGCTCAAGGAAACCTTAAGGCCAAGAACAAACTCGACCTGCACAAACGAGAAGGTGAGCGCACGCACACAAAATCCCCCTGGTGCTTCTATTAACACATTTTTTCCTCAGCCAAGTTGAGGGTTTTGCAGCATAACTATCCCTTTTTTAAAGCACTCGGTTTGTTTTTAACCTTTAGCTTGTGTATGTTAGCATCAAGCTTCCCCTCTGACGGTGAAGTATATATCTGAAACGCACCGCCCCGCCAAACTGCGTCTTACACATCACCAGGGTAAATCTGGACTCATCAGACCACATGACCTTTTCCCCAATACTCCACAGTGCATTCTGGCAAATTCAAGTCTCAATCTGATACACAACTGTTTAGTCCCAGTCCCTTGAGTTCTCTTCACATTGTGGAAGACGCTTAGGCCGGGCAGTGTATATTTCTATATCACTTTGATATATAAAATACCACCTCTCTCTCTCTCTCTCTCTTTAGTCCTGCGCTCTATCCGTTCCGCTCCTTGTCTCTCGGGCCTGGATCATCTTCCTTTGGACTCCATGCTTCCTCCGGCACCAACCACAAACCGACAGACGAATTCACTGACTTCACCGCTTCCTCATTCATGGAGCACGGGCAGTCTCTTAGCCCTGCCCCCTTTTACTGAGTGCAGAAGTGGGGGCTGGATTATAGGCATGGGATAACGCTTATGCACTTAAATTGTCAATCAAGGATTGATGTTGAACGCACAAGAAACAACATGGAGCTCTGGTAATGGGGGAGCTTTTGTGGGATGTTTGCAGATCCAGTCGGATTTGAATGTGAATGTTTTAGGCATCGTTATTAGGGTGAGAGTGGACAAGTCACATTTCTAGACTTGATTTCTAGAGGCTAGAGAGACCTGGAAGGCCTTTTGCTGTATCTTTATTTGCATGTAGGTCTTTTATAGGTTCTTTGCGTGTTTTTTTTTTTAATATATGGATATGTTTATTTTTTTGTACTTTGTCAGAAAGCCGTTCAAGTATAAATAGAAACTAGTATTTAAAGGTATAAAGTTGTGTAGCAGAACGCAGTCGTGTTCCAGTACTGACTTTTAACGCCAGTGTTCATTTGCTGTTCTCTAGCTGTTCCTCACAAAAGCCATAAAGAAAACTTTTCCGCCCGGTTGTTTTAGGGCGTTTTCACATTAGGGCCCCGGGATCATTTCTGAGAACACTTGACCTCAATGTCTGGTTCGTTTTGATCAATGAGAACACAATTGTTCTGTGCTTACTGTAGGACCTGTGGCCAAGTCCACATGAAGAGGTGGTCTGGGACACAGTACAGCATACTCGGGCACGGATCAAATCAGATATGAAAGAAGTAGATCATTGTTTATGATGTTACGTGACATCATCAGTGCTGTATCTCCTACGAAATCTCAATTTGTACAGTGCCAAACTCATCCTCTTTCCTATGCAGCCATAGCTGATAAAGTAGGAAGGCACGTTAAAGTGTCACTCATGACATTTTTTCTGAAATGTCAGTAATATTAGGCATAGCATGAAAGTCAACTTTCTTGTTCTTTTCTTTTCTTGTGCTTAATGGCAGCTCACAAACCAGCTTGTTGCACATTGCCACCTGCTGTATCGGAGTGTGAACGCTGGCCAGCGGGAAAGTAGTGAGGAAGGTCAATCATTAATGGGCACGGTGCAAATCAATCATGTCTGATGTGAAAACGCCCTTGAACTCAACAATACAAGTGCCTTTAGTTCAAACTTGCATTGTGATAAAATGTAAAGTATAAGCTAAAATACTGTTTAGTATTTAAATGATGTGCCTTCTCCTCCACATAAGTGGATTGTTAATGCATTAGTAATGATGTAATAAGAGTTTGCATGCATATTCATAACTCTAAGTTGTATTTTCCTGGTTTGTTTACTGTGATTATGAATGTATTAAGCACTAAGGCCTGATTGGTGCACACTTCTCTAAATAAAGAAACTTAAGGAAATTTTCTACAAGTG
Source organism: Heterobranchus longifilis (assembly GCA_028570985.1). Classification (NCBI taxonomy): domain Eukaryota; kingdom Metazoa; phylum Chordata; class Actinopteri; order Siluriformes; family Clariidae; genus Heterobranchus; species Heterobranchus longifilis. The sequence continues at coordinate 24,500,206 of JAOVVB010000002.1, read as the reverse complement.
GATTCGCATGCTTTTATTTATTTGTGTCTGTGATATAATTGTAAAACCTGGGAATAATGTGACATTTAAATCTAATGAAGCTGCATCTTTAAATACATTATAAAAGGATTAAAATACATGTATTATTATTATTATTATCATTATTATGTGGCAATATATGTTAACATAAAAGATTAGCATTTGTTACAATGAAAGATGGAAAGAACATGCATAAGAAGAATGGAAGAACACAATTTATTTTGTATGGTAGCACTTATTTTTGTAAAATATTTTAGGCTATTATTTATAATACATTTAAAAAGGTCCTTAACTGCAACAAGGTATTCTTATGTGTGTGGTTAATCGATTAAGCTCATGTGGAGTCATAAAGACAGTTCCCAATTATAATAATAATAATTATTATTATAGAAACACGTTCATGCAGTGATTTAACTCGATGATGTCATCCACTCAGCTGTGCGCGCGCCCTGCGCTCGGCTCGCTGATTGGTCTCTTCGGGAGCGAGCATCAGGGTGCGCTTCTTCCTTATGGAACGCCAAAGGGCTCAAAAGACACATTTACTGTATACACGTATTTATTCATGGAAACATGGCGCTGACGAAGTGTGTTGAATTTGAGAACATCAGTGATGTTAAAAAACCTGGTCAGGTGATGATAAATGATTGAATGATTAAATAAAACTATTAAAAATAAAAATAACACAAGCTATGATTCTAAAGAAAATTAGTTGTTGAGGGAAAAAAAAAGTTTTATATTTGATCAAATTTGGCTGAAATTTAAATAATAATTACAACTTTTGTTCTGCATGATAAAACATAGGATAAACACTGGTAAAGTGGGACTGGTTTGGTTTCATGTTCTCCATCACTTTTTGCTATCACATCATGTGGTCTTGGAAAGCTTACATTGTCTTTTATACAGGTTAAAAATTAAAAATGGAAAAATACCAAATGCAGATGAAACGATGCCTCTTAAACCCTCTATTGTCAGGAGGAGTGTCAAAATGGGACACTCATTTATTTTTATTTTTTTTGTCTTTGCCTTTGATTTCGAGCAGGAGTAATGGGCCTGTGTTTTATACTTTACACACATATATGCACACATTCACACAAAAACAAGCTATAAGCCTTTTCTCCTGAAACATATGGACTATAACACAAGAATACAATGTGTGATCAAGTCAACCCAGGATTTTACAGTTATGAGAGTAAAAACATCCTTTATTTCTCTGTATAATCTCCTTCCTCTTATCCCTGCGTTCTCCGCGTTCCCCTGGTTCCACTAATAATAAGGTACACTGGAGTCACGATCGGCTGACTGAAACGGTGTGAAACGCTGGCCTCCCAGGAACTCCTTAAACGGCACAAACATATAGCTCAGAGTGAGGTCAGGACACAGTTTGACTTGAACACCTTTTGCATATAAGTGGTAAAATTCTTCACCCTGATCTGATCACATTTGACTGACCTTCACTGTGGCCCCTATCAGGTAGCCCTAGTTGTTTGGGATAAGGGTGTCTGTGTCCTGGTATGAACAGCTGCTCCCCTGATGCAAGTTATTCATGTCTGAGCTACTAAGTCCTCGGTGTTTGCGGCTCCGTTGGCGTTCCACAGTAAACCGAGCAGCAGCGTGAGGGAGGAGAGGAACTCTGATGACGGACACCGGAGAAAACTGGCTTCAGAAGCGCGCGCGCGCACACACACACACACACACACACAGACTGCAGCTTGCTGTAATAAGCGCTCGTTTTGGGGGACTGATACCTTCAGTGTGCGCGGAGGTGAGTGTGTTTCCTGCTGAAACATGTTGCTGGTGTGCAGGAGGTGATGATGATGATGATGATGATGATGTCAGGCTGGGCAGAGGGGCAGGAGGAAGGGGGCAGAGGGGCAGCGCCCGGCCGCTCAGATTGATAACTTTCTGCTGTTGATGCTGCGCGGTGCTTACAAACACCAAAAGCAAACAAACACGCGTTTCAATAATTATTAGTCAGGGTTTAATCATGTGATTTTGATGTGTGTGTGTGTGTGTGTGTGTGTGATATTTTTCCCTTCTTATTGCTGTGTCATGCATTAGTGTGAAGAGCAACAGAGCGGCCTGCAGTCTCATGGAAAATGCCAGTCAGGTCGCAGCTCATGCGGGCGTGTGTGTGTGTGTGTGTGTGTGTATGTATGTTGTGTAGGCATGCCCAATATAATCCTATGTGATGTTGTTCAAATTACAATTATTGTGATTTATAAGATGAAAGATTGGAATAAGGGCCTGGGTCACACCTTAATAATAATAATAATAATAATAATAATAATACAAATAATAGTAATAATAATAATAATAAAACATTACCATGACTACCACCAATAATGATAATAATAATAATAAAAAACTACTACCATCACCATCATTAATAATAATAACAATAATAATATTATGAAAAAAAACAGTAAAAATAAAACTAATCAAGAGTAGACGTGCTTGATACGATTTTTTTTGCTCTTTTTCTTCTGTACAATGTTCAATTTCAATGTTCTATTTTATCAACCGTTTTATCATCCCTTATTATCAACAAGCTTTTTCAATTCAATTCCATTCAAT
>JAOVVB010000002.1:24468648-24489228 GCA_028570985.1 Heterobranchus longifilis | reverse complement strand
AAACACACACACACACACACACACACACACACACACACACACACACACACACACACACACTACGGGGAATTTGGCAAGGCCAATTAGCCTAATCTGCAGGTCTTTGGACTGTGGGAGGAAACCCACCAAGCACAGGGAGAACATGCAATCTCCATGCACATAGAGACAGGAATCGAGCCTGGCTGGGAATCGAATCCGGACCCTGGAGGCGCAATGCAACAGTGCTAACCAATAATCCACTGTGCCGCTCTCACGTCATTTCAGTGTTTTTTAACACTCCTGTAAGACCTGTAAGAAATACAGCTGTTTTAAATGAATCATAATATAAACTTTGGCACAAAGTTTGAATTTTGAATTGAAATTGAAATTGAATTGAAATTTGCAATGCTCAAAAATCCTGAAAAGAATTCTTCACATAGCTCTTTTTTCCATATTAAAAATAGAGAGAAGTTGATTGGGTGCTGGCGGATGGTGTACAAACCTGGTACTTCATTTCCAACATCTATGTCTTCAGGAGTAGTCTAACTCTACTTAACCTCTTTTGTCACTCGTCTTTTGCGTCAGTGGCACTAAATCATGAGAATCACATTTTGTATTCTGGGAAAAGGTTGCTATACAATATTTGTATAATAATACATACCTGACAACGTGTGTGTGTGTGTGTGTGTGTGTGTGAGACAGTGAGCTGGACTATCATGATGTAGCAGCAGTGAATCAGAGGTGTCAGAGTATCTGTGATGTCTGGGACAAGCTCGGGACTCTCACCCAGAAACGCCGTGAGGCACTGGAGGTGCGGTGTGTGTTTTTATTCCTAACGGACCAAATTTATGTTTCATTTATTATTTGATAAAATGTATTATTTGGTAAAGTATGCTGAATATATTGTGTGTATGTGTGTTTGTGTGTGTGTGTGTGTGTGTGTGTGTGTTGGGGGGTGTTCAGAGGACCGAGAAGCTTCTGGAGACTGTGGAGCAGCTGTTCCTGGAGTATGCAAAAAGATCTGCTCCTTTCAATAACTGGATGGAGGGAGCCATGGAAGACCTGCAGGACATGTTTATAGTGCACAGCATTGAGGAAATCCAGGTGCACACACACACACACACACACACACACACACACATGCCAACACACACAAATACATATATACATAAGATTTACAAATTAAATTCTTCTGTGTACTGTATGTCTGTGTGTGTGTATGTGGTTGCGTAGAGTCTCATTACAGCCCATGAACAATTTAAAGCCACTCTCCCGGAGGCGGACTCAGAGAGACAGGCCATCCTGGGCATCCAACAGGAAGTGCAAAAGATCTTCAATAGTTACGGTCTCCGTGTCACTCTGACCAACCCCTACAGCACCATCAGCCCCGAGGAGATCATGAACAAGTGGGACAAGGTTGATTCAAGCACACACATGCCTACGCAACACGATTGAAAATTAGGTCCCAGTACACCTGTTTAAATATTCAAGCAAATGTGTGTGTGCAGGTGAAGAAGCTGGTTCCTCAGAGAGACAGCGCTCTGCAGGAGGAATTAGCGCGACAGCATGCTAACGAGAGGCTCCGTCGTCAGTTTGCTGCCCAGGCTAACATCATCGGGCCCTGGATCCAGGCCCGGGTGGAGGTAGAGACTTTTACAGTCTGTTACAACACACTTAGCTATGAATATAACAAGTTCAAACACATTCACACGAACATGGTATGAGTGCTAGATATGTGAATATTTTGAGTCTGAACTCTTTTTAGATGTAAGTCACAAAAATCAGGAACTTTCAAAGAAAAACAAGAAACTGTAGGGTTACAACTTCAAAAAGTAATATATATTTTCCCTAGAATTTTTTTTTCAAATGTAAAGTTTGGTGATTTTAGTGTTCAGGTTAAATTCGATGATAATTTACTGTATGTGTGTTGTGTGTGTAACGTGACAGGAGATTGGCCGATGCTCCCTGGAACTGGGCGGGACTTTGGAGGATCAGATGACGCAGCTGAAGCAGTGTGAGCATGTGATCATCAGCTATAAACCCAACATCGATAAACTAGAGGGAGACCACCAGCTCATTCAGGAGTCGCTCATATTCGACAACAAACACACCAGCGACACTATGGAGGTACACACACACACACACACACACACACACACACACACACACACACACACACACACACACACACACACCGATATAAAAATAATTTCTCCTTTCTGTCATATAATAATACTAACACTTAATCTACAACTTAAAATCAGGAAATATCATTCTCATAAAATATTTTAGCGTCTGTTCAGTAATGTGAAAAACATAATCTCATAACATATCCTAAGTGAAAAAAATCGCATGATGAAGATCATGTCTCTGATTGGCCAGATAGAGAAATTTGCAAATGCAACATTGTGTGAGAGTACAGTTGTGGTCTTCACATCTACACCCATTTTTTGTCATTTAATTAACTTAAAAGTCATTCATGATAACGCTTTTGATTTATTGTCTAGTTTATTTGTTTGTTTCTCTGCAGCATATCCGTGTTGGTTGGGAGCTGCTCCTGACAACCATCGCTCGCACCATCAATGAGATCGAGACTCAGATTCTGACCCGTGACGCTAAAGGCATCAGCCAGGAGCAGATGAACGAGTTCCGCTCCTCCTTCAATCACTTTGATCGGGTACTGTACTCAGATCAGTCTTTAGTTTTTCTACATATACTAAACACCTAAGCCAATTCTCTATTACAGTTCTCAGATCAATATTTAGTTATTACACAATCACTAAACCCTTGGTTAATTCTGCATCACTATACGAAGATCTTTAATCTTTGATCTTTAGTCTTTAATGATAATATTTACACTAAGATGATTTTATGTACACATACACACACAAACTCACACTTAAGTTTAGTACTTGTATCAGATCACTGTTCATTTTTTTTCATATAGACTGAACAGTTCAGCTTATTTCTTGCTACTGTACTCAGATATAAAATATTTTATATGCATTAAAAAAAAATTCTAAAATTTTTCTTCCTTTGATTATAATACCTACAATAAAACGATAGCTGATCATCTGTAACTGTACTCAGATCAGCTTTTAGTTATTATATACTGTATATATTTACCCTAAACACTTTTGTTAATCCTCTGGCACTGTTTTCAGATCAGGTTTTAGTTATTCCATGTCTACTTTTATTACTTTTAGTACTTTTCTACATTTCAGCAAAACCTATGCTACTGTTCTAGGATCAGTCTTATTAGACTTTAAGTAAATGCTTCAGTTACTGGAGTCAGATCAGTGCCAATTACTCTGCGTGTGTGTGTGTGTGTGTGTGTGTGTGTGTGTATGTGTGTGTGTGTCTGTGTCTCTGTGTGTTGTCCTTTGTAAATCTCTTTCATGATTTCATGATTTTTGTTTCCTACTTTGCGGACCTTTATTTCTGGATCTACTGTCCCTGACCTTTAACCCTGATGTTGCAGAAGAAGAATGGCGCGATGGACACTGATGATTTTAGAGCATGTCTCATTTCAATGGGCTATGACCTGGTAGGCATGAGCCAATAAGTACACTCATTATTTAACCATAATCCACTTTAGCATTTCATGTCAACATAAATAAGGTTCTATGTTAAATTATGTGCAATTATGTACATGAAGATGAAATGACAACAATGCCCGAGTGCACACAATATTCAGATGAATTTTTATCTTGAAGAGCTTAAAATTATCAATTTTATTATACTTTTAATTAAGCAATGACAGATTTATTTTTTATTATGTGTTTCTATGTACAAATATTATACTTAGCTGAAGTACAAATGGTTGTTAATTTGGAAACTGGGGCTGATTCCTCTGTATTCTATGTGTAAATGTGTATACGTGTGTGTGTGTGTGTGTCTCAGGGAGAGGTGGAGTTTGCTCGGATCATGCTGTTGGTTGATCCGAATGGTACTGGAGTCGTAACCTTCCAATCCTTCATCGACTTCATGACCAGAGAGACTGGAGACACGGACACAGCGGATCAGGTGGTCTCATCATTCAAGATCCTCGCCACAGACAAGGTAAGTGTGTGTGTGTGTGTGTGTGTGTGCTTGAATGCGTGTGTGTGTACCTTATTTAAGGACCCTGTGATTGGAGTATATGCCATATTTGATTTTGTGTACACATTTCATTCCCATTAACAAAAGTTTTTACATTTTTAAAAAAATACTGTAATCTTTAATGATTATTAATGGGTCGTAAATGTTTTAATAATTTAAATTTCTCAACAATCTCTCCTCCAGCCGTATATTCTCGTAGAAGAGTTAAGGCGAGAGCTTCCTCATGACCAGGCTGAGTACTGCATCTCCAGGATGCCACCCTACACCGGGCCCGGCGCCATGCCAGGAGCCCTGGACTACACCGCCTTCTCCACTGCCCTCTATGGCGAGAGCGACCTTTAACCTCATACACATGCATACTCTCACACACACAAACAAAAAAACTCACTAATGTTCAATAAAGATGCACATAAAAGAAATTTAATGAAAAGTAACCTAAAATTTTAACTGAATTTGTCACATTTTTGAGGAAACACATTTTTTTTCAGTTTGATATTTCAGTTACTTAATTAAATAATGAAATATTTACCATAATAATGAAGGTAATTTATTACTGCTAGAGCTCTATGGCTTATTTATGTCTCAGATATGAAAATGTGTCACATGCATACTGTACCAGACCAGAGTGTGTACTATGAATTATGATTGTCTATGTCTGAAAGTATGTATGTGTGTTTATGTGAGTGTGTGTGTGTGTGTGTGTGTGTGTGTGGTTATATTTCCAAAAACATGGATTCCCAATTACAGCTTATACTGAAGCATTGTCTTCATACAATATTGAGATCAGGTGTGTGTTTGTGTGTGGTTTACACAGGATTACGAAACGATATTGGAATTCAATTTGTAATAAATTATAAGATGCAAACATGACTAATGTTTAAATGTTCTTATATAGCCAGCTATTTGACTGCTAACACCACACACAGTACTGCAGCATTACATAGAATTTACCATTAAAACTGTTTTGTCGGTGTGAAATAAAAATATTAAAGAAATTCGCTCTTGTTTGGTTTAGTCTGATTTTTTACAACAGTCGATCTGTATTTCTTTACTTTGGATCTGGCATAAAAAGTTAAGGAAAAGTGTAACTGTATTTAAAATTTATTAAAAATATATATTTTTAATGATTTTAGCATCATAGTTCTTCCATCCACAGTTCATATTTTCCAAATGTAACATGCAAGTATTGACAAAACTTCACATGTTTTTGGCATAAAATTGTCATAAAAATTGAAAAATATGAAGCTGAACCATGTAGTGTAGGGAGAGTGCATACAGGTTTGTGTATGTAGCAGGTTTTTGTTGCATCAGACAAAGAAAACAACTAAGGATACTTGAAATTACTAGAACTGGGTTAAGATCAGTTCAGTACATTATCAAAACCTGAAAGGCTAGCGCTGAAGCACCACAAATGGAGATCACTTGAACACTTGGTGAAGTTTTATGGTAAAAAAGAATTAACAGTAAAAACAATAGCTGTCTTTAATAGTGAAAGTAAGAGCATTTCCATACACGTGCAATGTGATGAGAACTCACAGGATTGGACCTAATCACTCACTAACTCATCTTCTATACCACTTTAGCCTGTATTCAGAATCACAGGGGACCTGGAGCCTATCCCAGGAGACTTAGGGCACAAAGGCGGGGTACACCCTGGACAGGGTGACAATCCTTTGCAGGGCACACACACTCACTCAGTCAAACTACAGGCAATTTGGGAACACCAATTAGCCTAATCTGCAGGTCTTTGGACTGTGGAAGGAAACCAGAGTACCCGGAGGAAACCCACCATGCACACAGAGACGGGAATTAAGCCTGGCTAAAATCGGAATCGAACCCGGACCCTGGAGGTGCAAGGCGACAGTGCTTACCACTACACCACTGTATACACCCAAGCTTAAACTGTGTATTGAACAGTTAGAAAAAAAAAACTGAACAGAACAGAAACTGATAGAAAAAAAAAACACTCAAAGGAAAGCTTAATTTACAGAGCTTAATTTATAATCTAATAATGAAACTACAATTATTGAAATTTTTAAGCACATGTCCAGTTAGGGGCTCCATATTATTTAAGAAGAGAACACTTGTAAAAGTCTCTGTGTATCATCTCATCTTCTTAACTACTTCACATCATTGAAATAAAAACTAGAAAAAGCAAAGAAAGTGTGTATAAAAAGAAAGTGTGTTGAAGTGTGTTGTATCTTATTAATGTCTGAGTGAGTAAAGCTTAAGTGCTAAGAAAATTCTAAGTGATTTATTTTTTTTCTCATAGTTGTCTTTATTAATTAATAATAAAAACACCAGTGTGAAATCAGTATCATTTTCTTCAGTCTCTCTCTCTGTTTCTTAATTAATTAATTAATAAATAAATAGAGAGAGAGAGAGAGAGAGAGAGAGAGAGAGAGAGAGAGAGATGGAAGAAAATGATACTGATTTCACACTGTTAACATATGAGACAAGACAAGATCAAATATAACAGTGAAATAATTATGATTTAGGGTAAATACAAGGGTATGGTAGGGCCAGTGATTGAATTTTAAAAAGTTACTTTTTTCTTTAAAAAATACAAAATAAGTAATTTTTCTAAAAGAAAGGGTTATGTAAAACTATGAGAAAATTGTAATATTGGAAGAATGATGGAGATCCTGCAATATTCATTCCTTTCATTCAATCAGTCCTTCCTTTATTCATGCCTTCAGTCAAGAAACTTTCTTCCTTCTTTTCTTCCTTCCTTCCTTCCTCCCTTCCTTCCTTCTGCGGACTCAGTGTCCAGTGCTTTGTGGTGTTATCAGTGACTGAGTGAGTGGATGTGTGTGTACTGTTTTCTCTTTGCAATGTTCTTCATGCTGTCACACACCAGCAGCTGACCACTCTCTGAGCTCTTCTCTCCCCAGCAGAAGACAAAATGACGATGGCTCCTACAGAAGGAGAAGATGAGGTTCAGTTTCTGCGTACAGTAAGTACTGAGATCACCTTGGTCCTGATAAAAAGTTTAAAGTTTAAAGTAATTTTTTGTTGTTGGAAATCACCTTTCTTCACAATTCTTTCCTCAATTCCAAAATGGGTTTATGTGGAGAAAATTATTTACAAAAGAGATAGAAATAAAATAAATTGGATAAATATAGTAATCAGAAATGTAACAAACTTGACTTATGAAGAATTTGACTTTTCGTTTTGACAATAACACTGTAACATGACATAATATGTTAGCTATTTTTTATTATCTCATTTATTTATTTTGCTTCATATTAGATGTTTAATTCATTTAAATGTTTTTTTTTTTTTTTTTTTTTTTTACAATTTTTGCCCAAATAAAAAAAATGTGCTGTAAAAAAAAGTAAAATAAGTTGTTTAGTTTAAAAAAAATTTACTTATAAAAAATAGAACAAACAGAAAATTATTTATTTAATTACCAATAGTTATTTTTATTCATTTGTTTATTTTAAGAAGCATTTATTTTGTGTTTATTTTTTATTTTTTACATTCTTTTTATTTTTAAATTTGAAGATTTTTAAAAATATTTTATATATATTTTATTATATTATATCTATCATTTACAAAAAAAAGTACCATTTTATAATCTACTGTTTACAAATGAATTTTAAAAACCAAACAAACAAACAAAAAAAGCAAACAAACTTTTTTTTTTTACTTACGGAATTTTTTTTTTTTACTTAAACAACATTTAATTTGTTTTATGAAATCATTATGTAGTAACCAAAAGTAAAGCACATTAAAGCACAAATTTACATTTTATTTATGCTTTATATAATTTACTGTTTTTATTTACTGTTATATATTAATATATTTAGATTTTATTCATATGCTATTTATTTAATCATTAATGGCAATCTTGGTATCCAAAAAAAACCTTGTAAAGCTTCTGTGTAAAAGTTATTTTTAAAATGTCTGTGTTTTATGTAAAGTAAGGTGAAGTAAATGTTAACAAACTTTAATCCAAATTTTTGCATTTTTAAAAAATTAAAAAAGTGCAAATAAGCTAGTAAATAAGAGTTAATTAAGCTATGTGCACATTCACACAGCCATGCAGTTGTGTATAATTTTAGCTGGTGAATGTTGTATAAAAGCCCACACTGGACATCGCTGCGACTCTCAGCTCTGGTTTAATCAGTGTTATCAGGAGAGAGGGACAAGTGTTGGGTGTGTTAGCTGTCCACTCACAGCCTCTTATCTCTCAAACAGACAGCTGAGGGATTCCTGTTCTTTTACACGCATTTGGATAAAACAGACACTGAATTGAAAAAGCCAACATTACTGTATACCCTAATGATGATGTTTTGATATTTTTCATAGATGATGGCCTGTACATATATTTACACACAAACTCTTATTTTCTGAGCTGACGCTGCTTATATGAAATGGAATGTATTTACTGTAAGTGTGTGTCTGTATGTGTGTGTGTATGTTTATCGGAGACTCTCTAACGGCCACTGTGAGACAGAACAGGGGTGTTGGAATTTTCCTTTATTGATGGTCTAATAATACCACTCTGTAAATAGCCACACACACACACACACACACACACACACACACACACACACACACACACACACACACATATTTTGTGTCTTAATTGAATATAATTACATTAATTCACAATAATATTGTGTGTGTGTGTGTGTATGTGTGTGTGTGTGTGTGTGTGCGCGTGCACAGTCAGATGAGCTGGTGTTGCGCTGCTGCTTATCCGTCCCCCTCCAGCAGAAGCTGTGTTTGGCTGCAGATGGTTTTGGAGGTCGACTGTGTTTCCTCGAGTCCACTTCAAGCTCCAAGGTGAAACACACATATTTGATCTAAGGACGACTAGTTAACCAATTAACCTGTTAGTTAGTTACTTGTAATAATCACACCTGAGTGTTTGTTCCTATAAACTAATGTAATAATTAAAGACACTTACTAATACAAGATACAAGGATTTTTTTCCCTTAAGTCCAATTATGGATGCTGAATGAGTTCTAACATACATGCCATTCATTTCATGAAAGATACATTTTAATTTACATTTCGAAGTGTTGTCCTTCTCAGAATGTTCCGGCAGACCTGTCACTATGTGTGTTTGTGCTGGACATGTGTGTGTCAGTCCGAGCTCTGCAGGAAATGCTCGCCAACAATGAGGACAAGCACACAGGGGTGAGGACACCAGAGCCTTACATTCTGACTAATATCCATGTGCAGTCATGTTAGTAAGAAACCAAAAAAAAGGTCAATTTTATTCTCCTGAAGAAGTCAGAACAGCCTTACCTATGGTACTGGAGACTCTTTCCATATAAATGGATAATGAATTTCTTCTTACATACAACATATGTTTAAATCATTTAAGGTGGAGTGACTATACTAAAATGTATTCTATTTGTCCCCCTTCAGTCAGCTGAGACCGCTGGCCATCGCACTCTCCTCTACGGCCAGGCGCTGCTGCTCAGACACGCCCACAGCAACATGGTAGGCCAATTAACGTTCAATTTCTTGTCGGATTCTGATTGATGGCGTTGGAGCTGGATATTCTGTTATTTTGTGTTTTGTAGTATCTGAGTTGTCTGGCATCATCAGGGCTTTCGGCTGATAAGCTGGCGTTTGATGTTGGCCTTCAGGAGGATGTAGCAGGTACCCCCTTGGACCTTTTTAACATTTCATAGTCTTACAACCTGGAACTGAAATAGACAAGAAATAGACAGAAAAATGTAAAGTAATATTTTACTGTGACAGACTGCAAAAGTGCATAAAGATACAACCTCAGCAGCAACCTCATTTCCCCTCTCGTCAGTTCCAACCACTCAGCATTGAGCATCAGCAGTATAACTAATCACCGGCCTGCTCATCTGTCATCATCTTCACTTCAATTTTTCTTTGATTTATTACATTAAGTGTGATGTTTTTAGGCTTAAACATTTCAGATGTCACTGTGTCAAACAAAAATCATTTCTTTGACACTGGTCAGGTACAGGGACTGGACTGAAAATTAGAGACAAAAACTTGGCAAAAATGAGAGCCACAAGTCCTTCAGGAAACTCGGACATATATTCTGCAACACTAGATATAAAAAACAAGAAAGTTTGGTTGTTTGGAAACAAAAGTCCAATAATTATTTATGACATCAATACAGAGTCAGCTACTGTACAGAGATGTGTGTGTGTGTGTGTGTGTGTGTGTGTTTACAGGTGAGGCGTGTTGGTGGACGGTCCACCCTGCTTCCAAGCAGAGGTCAGAAGGTGAGAAAGTTAGAGTTGGTGATGACCTCATCTTTGTCAGCGTTTCCTTCGAAAGATACCTGGTAATGTTTTGCATCTGTCTTTTTTTTAACTTTATGCTTATAAATTGGAGTTAAAGCTTCACTTTTGATCTGAATTGTCAATATAAATGTATACATACAGTAATGTTCTCTCTCTCTCTCTCTCTGTCTCTCTCTCTCTCTCTTGTCTCAGCATGTCTCTTGGGGAGCTGGTATATCTGAGGACCGTATAAATACGACCGTAGATGCAGCTTTCCAGCAGACTCTATGGTCTGTGGCTCCTGTTTCCTCTCATTCAACTCAAACTCAAGGTTCGTTTCATTTCTTTGCACATGAAAATGTATTGTCCTGTAGCTCAAGAAAAAAATGTAAACAATTGGACCCTGTCCAAAAACTCCAGTAATACAAGTATGGTATTTAGTATTTAGTATAGTATAGTATTTATTATTTCGCCGGTCTAGTATGGTTATTTTTGTGCTTAAATATTTTAATCTCAATTTTTTCTTAATTTTTTAAAGGAAAAAACAGTAAAAGTTCATTGATATGTAATCTGTGCCACCCCAGCAATTATACTCCAGTTTTTTTTTTCATTCATTTTTTATTTATTTATAATAAATAATTTATTTATAATTTGTGCCTGGTATATTTAAAAATGGTCGCAACTTTGACCTACAGGTCACCTCAGGGGAGGAGATTGTCTGCGCCTCTTACACGGCCACACGGACGAGTGTTTGACCGTTTCACCTGCTGGACACGCAGAGGACGAGCGCAGGTCAGTGATCAATGCTCCTATAGATGAGTTGTATCCTCCGATATATGGCAGATTATTTAGAAACAAAAGAGTAATACAATTTTCAAATGAATAAAACACTTGCAGGAGTGTTTTGCAGGAGTCAAGGAAAAATAATCAGTAACATGAGGGTGTGATTAAGCAAAGTCGGCAGTATTTGTATTGTTTTGCATCTGAATTTGTATTAGGATTTAAACACCAAGTGGGTGTGGCCTGAAGAGGAAGTGCTTGTTTTCTGTATAAATGCTAGCACTGTCAAAGCTGCTGTTAGAGAAAATTAATCAACGTCCACATAACAGCCATGCTGTGGTCTAATACACACTTCTGAAGTAGCACTTGTTCCTTTGGTAGTTTTTTTCATTGTCACACACTCCTCCTCTCTTTTCAGATCTGTTTATTTTGAAGCCGGGTGTGTCTCATCTCAAGCTCGTTCTCTGTGGAGGATTGAGATGTTGCGTGTGTCGTAAGTACAGTGGATACAGTACAGGAAAATATCCTGTATAATATATTATATATTGTATGCACCAGATACCAATATTTGCAGTTATATAGTATTTTATACAATTTTGTGTAAGTAAATGCATAAAATGTACAAAGTCCGGTATATAATACATGTGTGCGTGTGGGGGTGCGGGGGAGAAATGAGTCTGCCTCACGGGTTTCAGTCCGGAAGCATGATTATAAAACATGGCTGTCCTGTAAAGCTGTCCTGATGATGAATTTCGGAAAATCAACAAAAGAGTTCACAGTCCAATACAGTGGAAAACAGCTCTGGGACAAAACGGCGTCCCGGATTCCCCTCGCGATTTAAAGGCGCAGAGACAACACTGATACATTTTGCATTTGTGAGATTCATTTCCTTAGACACGATTATGGATTTTGGCCACATGGTGGCAGTGTGGGGAAACGGGACAGAGATTTAGTCAGTTAGATTTAGGATTGGTTTGCTTTCCATTGTATATTTGTGTCAAAGGCATATAAGACTCCCTTTGATGGACTTGAGAACAAATCGGACTTACGAACGTGTTCCCAGAACAGAACTTATTCAGAAAGTCGAGGACTACCTGTATATTGAATTTGCTTTTTAGAAACAACTGACTGCATGTTAATATTTTTCCTTCTTACTACACTAGTACAGGTGCATCTTAATAAATTAGAATATTATCAAAAAGTTGATTTATTTCAGTAACTCAATTAAAAAAATAAAACTCATATATTATATAGACTCATTGCACACAGACTGATATATTTCAAGAGTTTATGGCTTACAGCTAACGAAAACCCAAAATTCAGTATCTCAGAAAATTAGGATATGACTTAAGACCAATAAAAAAAATAATAATAATTTTAACAGCAGAAATGTTGTACTACTGAGAAGTACAGTATGTACATGTAGAGCTCTTAATACTTGGTCGGGACTCACTTTGCATAAATTACTGCAGCAATGCAACGTGGCATGGAGGCGATCAGTCTGTGGCCCTGCTGACATGTTATGGAAGCCCAGGTTGCTCTGATAGCGCCCTTGTTGGGTCTGGTATCTCTCATCTTCCTCTTCACAATTATCTCATGATTTCTAACGAGTTTAAGTTGGGTGGGTTTGCTGGTCCATCAAGCACAGGGATGCCATGGTCCCTAAACCAGGTATTGGTACTTTTGGCAGAGTGGTCAGGTGTCAAGTCCTGCTGGAAAATAAAAAAATCAGCATCTCCATAAAACTGGTCAGCAGAGGGAAGCATGAAGTGCTCTAAAACGTCCTGGTAGACGGCTGCGCTGACGTTGGATCTGATAAAACATGGACCAACACCAGCAGATGACATGGCTCCCCAAACCACCACTGACTGTGCAAACTTACACTGGACCTCAAGCAACCTGGCCTCTGAGGCTTTCCTCTGGACTGCACACCTTGATTTCCAAATGAAATTCAAAATTTACTTTCATCTGGAAAGAAAACTTCAGCCCACTGAGCAACAGTCCAGTTGTTTTTGTTGCATTGTTGCAGTAATTTATACAAAAGAAGCCCCGACTTTTTATTGAGTGCTGAGTTTTACTTTTTGAATTGAATTACTGAAATAAAGCAACTTTTTTGATGACATTATAATTTATTGAGATGCATCTGTATATTTTATGCTTGCTGCTCTATAGACACACTGATGTGTGATAAAATAAAATCACACTGATGTGTGAAAATAAAAACTGAATAGTTTTGTGATGTATACTTTGTTATACAGGAGAGCTTAAACTTTTTTGTCAATTCTTTTAGCCTCACACTTTATATAATTCAATTATAGGTTTGTTGAACTTTCCTATACCACAATATATACATTATATTGATATTTTGTGTGTGTGTGTGTGTGTGTGTGTGTGTGGGTGTGTGTGTGTAGATGGAGTGGGAGCCACATTCGCTGGGCGGAGCCATTCCGTCTGTACCACGTGACCACGGGAAAATACCTGGGCCTGACCTTTGACCGTGGCCTGCTGCTACTGGACAGAGAGGACGCTGATGTGAAATCCACCTCTTTCTGTCTCCGCCAAACAAAGGTCATGTGACAACAATCTAGGGCTTTGTGTAAGAGGTGATGAGTGAGGTTCAAAGATTATGTCAATATTTATGTGTCTATACAACGGCATTAAAAAAAATCATGAATAGAGAATATTGACAGAACAAAAAAGATTTATATTCTGTTCTATTTATTATATCGTAACATAAACGCAAACATTTTGTAATGAATTTCTTGCAATTTGGTGATGTCCAATTACCACATATCTTGTTGGAACACTCCTCCTACCAACCAGTGAGGGTGCAGGGCTAATACACTGTGTTTACATGTTTTCTTAATTTGGACGTAAAAACTGATGCAGTTTGAACGTGGTGAATCATAATCCAAATGCTGATCAAATCCAGATGCTGATGTCTGTCGATGTGTCTCGTCTCTGCAGGACGCCGGCCAAGAATTCCCACTCTGTGTTGGGAAGAAAGACGGGATGGGGACGCCGGAGATCAAATATGGTGACTCTGTTTGTTTAGTCCAGCATTTGGACTCTGGTTTATGGCTCACCTATCAGACCAGCGACTCGAAGAGGAGGAAGGAGACGCAGCTGCATAAACAGGTGAACAGAAAGAGATGCACGATGTGGGATATTTTACAGTTTATACATAGATTGCACAAATCTAAATATCATTTTGTTACTATTATACCAAGGAGCCTTTTGACCTTTTCTGTAGGCCATTCTCCACTCAGAGGGACACATGGACGATGGACTCACACTCTCTCGCTCACAGATGGAGGAGTGTAAAGCTGCCAGTCTTATTCGAAGCTCAGCTCTTTTGTTTTCACGCTTTATACGGTAGTAATGATCAATTTCTGTGTTCTGTGTAGCATTGAAAGAGTTATTCATTCTGAGGAGAGATTTAGTTTAATGTGATCATGATATGTCAAGCTGATTTGTACTTTGTTAAAACACACACACACACACACACACACACACACACACACACACACTTTTATGCATAAACAATATAAATGCATAAATATGACAGCATTCATCAATGAATCACATTGATTGAATGATCGCATTCCAATAAATGCCAATTTAGCAGGAAATACTGGACATTGGAATATTAGAAACCCAGGGCTCAGCACTACACAAAATAGGCTCAATATATTCATAAACTATAGACTTTACAACGAGATTAGAAGTACTGTATATGAATGCAAAATTGGAAAAAAAAAAAAAACAAGATGGCTACTCTCTTTTATAATGTTACAGCTTTCAATTTTAGTTTAGTTAAAAAAAAATTAGTTTTTTTTGAAATATCAACTTATCATACCCTTGATTTTTTTGGCTAGGTGTCACATGATTTCTTCACTGCTTCACAAATCATGAAAATATTACATTTGCGGTTATATTTTATCCAGGAGATTAGACGAGCTCAATCACAGAGCCAACGTGCCAACCGTGGAACTTCCAATAGAAACGCTGCGTTTGACTTTGTGCGATCTGATTGGTTATTTCCGGCCACCCGACGAGCGCAAGAGTCACAAGACCAGACAGAGTGGCAGCACATTGCTGAAGAACAGACAGAACCTGTTTCAGGAAGAGGTGACATCTCCTGCAAGGGATTATGGTGTTGGATTTACAGTACACATACGCAATATATGAATAAATGAATCAGTTACATTTACAAAATAAACATTTGTGTAGCTCATTTCTGTTTCTCTGTCAGGGTGTAATTACTTTGGTCCTAGACTGCATTGATCACCTGCACCTGTATAGCAGTGCGGCTCATTTTGCTGAGGCTGCTGGGAAAGATGCAGAAGAGGCATGGGAAGCCATTTTGAGCTCCTTCTATGAACTTTTGGGTATTATTATTATTATTATTATTATTGAGAAAAAGTGAATTATTCATACAGTATGTCTAATTATTATATCTGATTACTGCCACCCCACCCCGACCCCATAGCGGCATTGATCCGGGGGAATCAGAATAACTGCTCTCAGTTTTCTAGCTCCCTGGACTGGCTGATCAGCAGATTGGAGAGACTCGAGGCCTCCACTGGTGAGTTTTGATTATCACATTCAAGTAGTATTATTTTTGGGATAAACACATTTGGATGAACACATTGCTTTTAAAGGATTTAGTTATACGTATAACAGCAGCAATCATGGAAAATAAGTTACATTGTTGAATTGTTAGATCTGTTAAGTAAACCAAAAACGTTGTTAAAAGTATTTCATTAAAATTAATTATTATTATGAGGAATCATAATAGAACAGAACAACAACATAGCATAAATATTTTGAGTTAATACAAATAACAACAACAATAATAATATTAATAATAATAATAACTAAATGCTCAAAAATAGTTAATTTTATATATTTTTAAATATATTCAATATAAGGCAGGGTCCGAGTTCGATTCCCGACCAGGCTCGATTCCCGTCTCTGTGTGCATGGAGTTCGCATGTTCTCCCCATGCTTGGTGGGTTTCCTCTGGGTACTCCTGTTTCATCCCACAGTTCAAAGATATGCAGGTTAGGCTAATTGGCGTTCCCAAATTGCCCGTAGTGTGTGAATAAATAAATGTGTGAGTGTGTGTATGTGTGTGTGCCCTGCACGGGGATTGGCACCCTGTCCATGGTGTACCATGCCTCGTGCCTAAGTCTCCTGGGATAGGCTCCAGGCCCCCCACGACCCTAAATACAGGATAAAGCGGTAAAGAAAATGAGATAAGATGATGAGATATTCAATATATACAAGGTGGGTGAAAACTAACTAGGCAATATGTAATGGCTGTAGAGCTTGGTATCAATCTTCAGAATGTTGGCCGGGACATCGCGGACCTTATGAATGGCTGCCAAAAAGTCCAGATCTCACTCCATGTGATTTTTTTCCTTTGGGCATAAGCAAAGGAGGAGGTGTACAGGATAAAGCCTAGCACACTGGAGGACTTAGAGGCATGGATTCACGAGGTTCTCAACAATATACCTAATACCTTCCTTCAGAAGACTTTCAATTTTGAATGCCTAGTTACCTTATACCCACCCTGTATTTTACATAGCAATCTAAAACTGTATAAAACATTTTAAGCTATAACATTAAATATTACAATAAAACGAAGTAAATGAATATATTTATTATTTGACTAATAATACTCATAGATTAGTGTATGTAGAATTCGCCATTACCAGTAACAACCACTAGAGGGCGCATGACATTTATAAAATGAATGTGAATTGAAAAAGATCATACCTGCTTCATATAATTAAGAAATACTACAGACACAACGTGCGTGTGTTTGTTGTTATGTACTGAGTGTACTAGTTTAGCTAATTATGCTTGTTGAGAAAACAGCATCACTAGTAACAGCCACTAGAGGGCGCATGTTATTGATATAATAGATGTGTACTGAAGTTCAACCGTCACTCGAATTTTGATTTTGTAGTCTTAGTAATAATAAATAAATACTAGAGACACAATGTGTTCTTGTGTATTGTTTTATGTACTGAATATAATTTTTTCATAATTATGCTTGTGAGAATGTAGCATCACCTGTAAGAGCCACTAGAGGGCGCATGGTATCGATATAAAGGATGTGTATTGAAGTTTATAGCCGCTGCTTTCCTGAGTGAGCCTCGTATTTTGATTTTGTATTTTTAGTAATAATGAAGAAATACTAGAGGCACAACGTGTGTGTTTGTTGTTATGTGCTAAGTTTAACTCATAATTTTCATAATTACGCTTGTTGAGAAATACGCAAGACCCAATGTGTGTGTGTGTGTGTGTGTGCGCGCGCGCGCGCTTTTTGCTATAATGAATGAGGGCTCCTGTGTGTGTTTCAGGAATTCTCGAGGTTCTGCACTGTGTATTAACAGAAAGTCCAGAAGCACTGAGTTTTATAAAAGAGGGACACATTCGCTCCATCATCACACTCTTAGACAAACATGGACGCAATCATAAGGTGCTCCATCATAATCTCTCTCTCTCTGTAGGTGTGTGGTCTGTGATAAATATTAGGCCTACAGTAGTCTAACCATGAGCTGAGATGTGTTTCTACAATGTGTGTGTGTGTGTGTAGATCCTGGAAGTGCTGTGTTCACTGTGTGTGTGTCACGGTACAGCAGTGCGTTCTAATCAGCACCTGATCTGTGACACTCTGCTGCCTGAGAGAGATTTACTGCTGCAGAGCCGCCTGGTCAACAGCGTCACCAGGTACGCAACACACCTTTAGTGAAATTTTTTTTTCCCCTTATTTTTTATGTAATTTTATTATATTACATATTATATATTTATATTGCATTATATTACACATTACATATTTATATTAAATCGTACTGTGATTTTATTTGTAAAACTCCTGTTTTTCCTCACATTTACATTTTTCTACATTTAGCGCATTTCCTAGTTTCTTTTCAGACATTAAAACTTTATTTATCATTGTATTTTTTTGTTTCTTTTATAAAAAAATTTTATAAAAAATTTTTTGCACATTGGATTTTTTTTTATAGTTTATTGTTCATAAGCACTTTCAGTGTATAACACAGTACCATCACAATTCTTTTTCTGTTTAATCAACAATAATAACAGTTTACTTATTGTTGCCCAGGAAATGTGTGTCATTTTTACATATAAACTGAATTTTTACTTTGTAATTTCAGTTTAGAATATTTTTTTTATGTTTTGTGGCAGTGTCCGTCCAAACATCTTCCTCTCCATGCGAGACGACTCCGCCCAGTACAGGAAATGGTATTACGAGGTGGTGGTGGAGAGGGCGGAACCCTTTGTGACACCTGAGCCGACACACCTGAGGGTGGGCTGGGCCTGTAGTGCAGGTTACCGCCCTCCTCTGACAGGAGGTTGCGGCTGGGGGTCAAATGGAGTCGGAGACGACCTTAGCTCATATGGATTTGATGGCCTGCACCTGTGGACAGGTGAGACAGGCCAAAAATACAACAATATACCCTTTGTCTTTCTCTATTTTTTTAAGTTCAACAATTTAATTTAAAAAAATCTGAACAAATGAGCAAATGAAATACTACAGACACAACGTGCGTGTCTTTGTTGTTATTTACTGAGTGTACTAGTTTAGCTAATTATGCTTGTTGAGAAAACAGCATCACTAGTGATGAGCAATGGTTCCTTATAATTTAATTTAATAAGAAAAATGCACTTTTTAATAAAATAAATTACATTTTCATATTAAAATATATTCAAATTAAAATTTTTCTTTTTTTGGTATTAATAAAATATATATTTATTCCTAGCATTATTATAGAAAAATCTTCTCTGGTTAGATGTAATGTTTTCATTCAATAAAGATTTAATTTAGATTCCATTATTGCTGTAATGCTGTAATGCTTTAATCCAAGCGTAGGTGGCGTAGGTCGCAGGGTCAGCTCAGCTAATCAGCGCCTGCTGAGGGAGGATGACGTCATCAGCTGTTGCTTGGACCTCAGTGCTCAGTGTATTTCTTTCCGAGTGAACGGGCAGCCTGTGCAGGGCATGCTGGAGAACTTCAGCACCAACTCACTCATCTTTCCTGTGGTCAGTTTCTCTGCTGGAGTCAGGTGGGAATTTTAATCTAGTCTCTCTCTCTCTCTCTCTCTCTTTCTCTCTCTCCCTCTCAGCTGGCATCAACTGTGCAGATTTTGTATAATCGTATTAGATAAGATACCATAAAAGTTTATTAAAACCGAAGGAAATTCTTATGCCAGAGAAAGTGAAAGCCTTGTGAAAGAATAAATAAAATAAAAATAATAATAAGATAAACAAAAGTAGAATGCAACAACCAGCAAAGTAGAGTGCAACAACCGATAGAATGCAGAAACCAGATTCTGATGTAGAATTTACATGGCAACAATGATGAGTAACACTCCACATGATATTATTAGTTAATATTTCACATGATATTGTTATTTGACATTTTGCATGTTATTGTTAATTAATATTGCACATGATATTAAGGAACCTGGATGTATGGTAACCAAATAGTGGATTTATTTCAAGATTTTAAAATAAAAGAAATTTGCCAGCTGAAGTCGGATGTGGGTTTAAGTAAATTTATTTCTATTTTTTTACTTAAATTCATTTAACTGTTATAATCTTTATGTGTTTTATTTCAACATAAAAATTCTATCAATTTTTTATTTTATTTTATGCTGCAGTCAGGTATGTGGATTTTATATAATTATAATTAAAATAGTTTAACATTTTTTTTAAAGGTTTATTTCCCTTTGCAGTAGTCACGTGTCTGTTTTTTTTTATTTTAAATTAAATTCAGGCAAAATCAGAAATGCATTTATCTTTATCTTACTTTCTTTTACAAATTTAACAATAAATTTTTTGTGATCTTTGAAAATACTGTAAATATTTTTGCTAAAGTAAAGTGTGTAGTTCAGTTAAAAATGTCTATCAGATGAAGTCAGGTGTGGATTTTATTTATTTATTCAAAGGGTTAAAATTGTTTTTGTTTGTTTGTTTGATCTAGAACCTGCATGGATTTGATGAAGTTTTTTTTTTAAGTGTAATTACCTCTTATTGTTTTGATTATGCTGCATCTTTATTAAACAGATAAGGGGTTCATGTTTTTTTCCCTTCAGTGTGCGTTTTCTGTTCGGAGGCCAGCAGGGGGAGTTTAAATTCCTGCCTCCTGCTGGATTCTCAGCGTGTGGTGAGGCTTTACTCCCCAGGGGGCGCTGCAGACTGGAGCTGTGTCATGAGGTCACACGGGATCACGGAACCAGTGGGTGTGAACTTTTAGGCCCTGCTGTATCCAGTGAGCAGGTGGTCTTTACCCCTACACCAGTGGACACTAACCAGGTGAGACACCATCTGAGTTTTGACCTTTACTTTTACTACATGCACCTCCAGGTCTTCTGTGCTGAGATTTATAGAGAGCTTCCAACAGCTGTGTGTGTGTGTGTGTGTGTGTGTGTGTGTGTGTGTGGGTGTGTGTGTGTGT
>JAOVVB010000002.1:24447115-24460851 GCA_028570985.1 Heterobranchus longifilis | reverse complement strand
TCTGGATTGTCACCGATTAACTAGGCCTCTTCTGAGACTATGAGCTATACTACAAGAAATGAGAGCAGCACCTTCCCAAGTGGAATGGACACCGTCCCGCCCTAACAGGCCAGCTTTGCCCACAAAATTCTTCCAATTGTCTTTGACGCCCACATTATTTTTGAAACACCACCTGGACATCCAGCAATTCAGCGACCATAACCTGCTGTAAGCTATGTCGCCACCTCGCATTGGGATGGGACCAGAGCATACTACTTCATCGGACATCGCCTTTGCTAATTTAAACACCTCTTTATAAGCTACAGTATAGACGGACCATCAGCCTGGCCAATGGCAGCAGAAGGAGTGGACATGCACTCAATCCTATGGATTTTACACATTTGAAAAAGCTAAAGAAGCAGCTAGGAAAATCAACCAGGCTAAAATTAGCAGCTTACAGTAGAATAAAATTAACTGAGGGTCCCATGGCACATTAATGAAGATGACCCTGGGGACCCATACCCTTCTGGTCTCTGAATCAACCATAAACATTCTCCTGTTGGATTTGATAGTGTGGAAAACTACAATAATTAGTACTATCCCATTTTAACTACTAGAAAAAATATTGTGATAATTATGTAACCTTTGTTTTATTGTACTCCTAGGTTAGTTATACTGATGGGACAGTTGGCCACCTACCTGCTCTAAAGATCACCCAGCGGTCAGTTGGATTACCTGACAGTCTCAGCACTGATGTTGCGTTCTATCGCTTGAGCTTGCCCATAGAGTGTGCACAGGTATTCACCAAAACTGTAGATGGAACCGTACCTCCAGTTAGTAGTGTAACATGTCACATTAAGGAACCAGAAGAAGGGGAGGTGGACTCTGACTTTGAAATGCTAATGAAGTCAGCGCACAGACACACAGGAAGTAGAGATGAACTAAACAACCATAAGGATCATGCCCAAGAAAAGCCTTCCAGACTTAAGCAAAGGTCAGTTCACTGTAATTTATGGAAGTCTTGCACAAAAAGGGATTGCATGGGGTCATACTTTGGTAGTAAAACTTATGCAATTTAAATTCAAATTTAAATAAAATAATTGACAATTTTAGCTTATTCTGTCGAGAAATATGAAAGATGATTGGACTTGAATGGCCCCATGTCATTATAAGTATTTACCTAAGTCAGTATTAGATTTGGTTTGGTATTATGCTCTCAGATTTTGATTTTTGCTTCTCAGGTTTCTTTTGAAGAAGAAACCAGAATTGCACACAAGTGGCTCTTCAGCCCGACTGCTGGAGGAGGTGCTGGCGAGCGAGAGGGACAGCAGTAACCAACTTGCCAACTGCACTAAGGTTAGAGAAAAAAATCATGTCAATTTATGGTTCTGCCTCCCTCATTTGCTTATTTTTTCATTCTCTTAGTCTTTCTTAATTTTTTTCCTTCTTTCGCAGTACTACTATTCTGTAAAGATTCCACGTGGACAGGATCCATCCTGTGTCTGGGTTGGATGGGTGACTTCAAACTTCTATTCTTATACCCGAACCTTTGACCCAGAGAAAGTGTGTAGTGTCATTGTCACGCTTGGGGACCAATGGGGCAAAGTTCTCGAAAGGTTAATGACATGATCATTGTGTCTATAATAACACATCCTCCCAAGTGAATGTAACAGAAATGAATGTAGGTCATGTGCTGGTACCAGGTTGTTTTGATGTGTGTCCATTTGTATTCCCAACAGTGTCAAATGCAGTTGCTGTTACATGGTGTGTGCTGCAGAGGGCAGTGGCCTTTCTCACAGTCGCAGTAGTATAGGATTAGAGATTGGCTGTCTGGTTGACACTGCGACCGGATTTCTTACCTTTATTGCTAATGGAAAGGAGATGGGACTCTTCTATCAGGTAACTATTCCAGTAAAATAATTGACAGTAGTTCTTGCCATGATTTGTTCTTGTTGCCAGGCTTTCAGGCTATATTACTTACAGTGATTATGTAATCTAAAATATAATTGAATAGGCTATTTTCTCTAGGTTGAACCAGGCACTAAACTGTTCCCGGCAGTTTTTGCCAAACCCACCAGTTGTGATGTCTTCCAGTTTGAACTTGGACGAATTAAGGTAAAAACAGTTGAATTTTTAAGTTGGGTCCGCTATCTACATATATATAAATAATATTGTGATATAGCAAAAGCATTTTGTCTTGTTCTTTTGGATTCAATTAAATTCTGTCCAATTTTTTTGGAACAATTTTACCAAAAGACATTTAAGACTATTAGGATTCAGAACATGCTATACACCTTGTTAATCTACAGTATGTGGGCTCGCAGATGCTCATGGTTATGCTTTTGGCAAATAAATAAATAAATAATAAAAATCACACTTTGGAAAATGATTACATTTTGTCTGTTGAAACTGGGAAGTCAATTACTCTGAAGTTATGGAGTTCTTTCCTCAAACACTACGTGTTGTTAGTTCAGTCCTCTCCCTGCAGGGTGCGTTGCCGTTGTCTGCTGGTTTGTTTCGGAGCGAGAGGAAAAACATGGTGCCTCAGTGTCCTCCCAGACTTTACGTCCAGTCCCTGATACCCATGAGATGGACACGACTCCCTGAACATGCCCCTCAGGTAGAGCTGACATGGCTCGATGAGGGGCATGGCTGGAGGGCAGAGTGTACCAGGAGTCGACAGGTCATGACCCTGCACATCCCTGAGGAGGACAGGTCAGAGGGCAACAGGCAATGTGTGAAACACCCACTGTGTGCATATTTGAATAGATCACCACAAAAGTTTGTAACATTTTTATGGCATTCCTTAAGGGCCAGAACTTGGCCTATTTTAATTTCATTTACTGTACTATGGAATTAAATTTTACAACTATTTACTCTTTTTAAAACTACTATTTAAGTATTTCCAGATCAGGTTGGTCTATCTATCAAATTAATTAATTCTTTTTTCAGTATCATGTAGAATTATCTAGGTAAGGGTATGTTTGTTTGTTTGTTTGTTTGTTTGTTTGTTTTTTAAAAACGGAAACTTCTGTTTTGTTTCTGTCCCAGATGCATAGACATTCTTGAACTCTCTGAACTGGACACCCTGCTCAAGTTCCATGTCCACACTCTTCGTCTCTATTCTGCCCTCTGTGCCCACGGAAACGTACCCGTGAGCCATGCCTTGTGTAGCCACATCGACCAGTCACAGCTTCTTTTTGCATTGCGCTGTTCTAGAATGCCAGGGAAACTGCGAGCAGGTTTCTATAACCTATT
Source organism: Heterobranchus longifilis (assembly GCA_028570985.1). Classification (NCBI taxonomy): domain Eukaryota; kingdom Metazoa; phylum Chordata; class Actinopteri; order Siluriformes; family Clariidae; genus Heterobranchus; species Heterobranchus longifilis. Next base: position 24,457,614 of record JAOVVB010000002.1, on the reverse strand, counting down.
AACCACTGCGTACCTTAGTGCCCATAGCAGTGCCAGGCAGGCTACCACCCATGAGTATATTGTGCCCATGACTGAACCCATGCAAACGATTACACTTTTTGAAAACAAGAGAAAGCACCACAGCCTCCCAGGTTGTAACATCAGCACCTCTGTGCGACCCAGAATGCACTTCAGCTCACCTTGTTTTGTTAGAGCTAGCAAGTACGGTTTTGACAATAGCACCAATATGGCTGTAGACGGTTCCTGCAAATATAGTCCAGAATTCCCACTGGATGTGCTGAAAGCTGTACTGATAGTCATGTTGGAGGATGCAGTGTACTCAGTAGAGAAGAACATAAGGGATCCTGTGGGAGGCAGCATAGAACTCCTGCTTGTTCCTCTTCTCCAACTTCTCCATACACTCCTCCTCATGGAGGTATATCATCACTCGGATCTGCGGCGTGTGCTTTGCCTCATCCTTCCCTCTGCTTACATGAGAGAAAATGATTCAGGAAATGGAGAGAATGATTATGATACAGAAGGAGAGGAGAAAGAAGGAAGAACCCTTGCTGAACAAAAATCTTTGTTACAGATGAAGCTACCGGAGGCGGCTAAACTACAGGTTTGCTGGATTAGTAAAAGTACTTTACATGGCATTTATTTTTTAATATGTACGTTTAAAATGTTTGATTTGTACTTTGTGTCTTCACTCTATTGTAGTTGTGTCACCTGCTACAGTATCTATGTGACTGTCAGCTACGTCACAGGGTCGAGGCTATCGTGACCTTCTCTGCTGACCTTGTGGGTCGTCTCCAGGGTGACCAGCGCTCTCGTTATATGGATGTCATGGAGGCACTCAACATGTCTGCTGCTCTTACTGCCCGCAAGACCAAAGAGTTTCGCTCTCCACCTCAAGAACAGGTAACCAGGGAAAGGTCCAAAGTCAAAGATCATGAGTAGTAACAGTGCAGAGTTTATATCAGAGTGGAATCAGTTTATATGATATTCTTGTATTTTCATTCAAGTTCATTTAAAAGTTTTATAGCAATAGGTTTCATTTTCTTCTAGAGACTCTAAATACTGTGTATTTTTAGATGAACATGTTGTTAAACTTCCGGGACAAGGAACAGGATTGCCCCTGCCCTGAAAAAATGAAAGAGTTGCTCTGGGATTTCCATCTGGACCTCAGGAACCATTGTGGTAAATGACTAATCACAGAAGTCTATATTAAAAATACAACAAATACCACGGTGGCTTTTGTGACCTTTAGAGTAGGGGGCTTGAATCTTGACTCTAGTCTGTATGTGTGGAGTTTGCATGTTTCCCCCGTGCATGTCTTTGGACCCACAGTCCAAAGACATGCACAGTAGGTTGATTGATGTTTATAAATTTCCTATAGTGTGTGAGTGTGTGTATGCTGTGCCCTGTCATGTGGGTTGGCACCCTATCCATGGTATAACCTGCATTTTTCCTAGAGTTCCCTAGGATAAGCTCCAGGCCTCATCAACCCTACACAGATTAAGTGGTATAGAAAATGGATAGTTGGATGGATGAATGTATACAAGCAAAACATTTAGCATGTAAAAAGACAAGTGGAACATTTTGACCTAACCTGATGTTTGTATTTAACAGGAGTTGAAACTGATGAAATCTCAGGTCCTGAAAATGATCAGAATCAGCTTATCCGTAATCGACTGAGAGACCTGATGGACAAAATGTCTCGTCTAAAAAGGAGGATGTCTGGTTTGGTTGAAGAGGACGTTGTGGCTAAACCTGGTGGGAAATTAACTAGTTTAATGGCCTGAAAAAAAAAAAATATGATTCAAATTAAAAAGAGAAAAATCTGTTATGCTCCATGATTTTTTAACTTTCACAGTTAAATTCTCCCTATTTCTCTCCCCAGTTTCTCTTCAGTGGCTGATCTCGGACACTGTGATGCGTTGGGCTCATGAAGGTCTGCTGGAGGACCCGGTTCTGGTACAGGCTGCGTTTGGACTCCTGCACTGCCAGTACACTGGCCTGACTGGTAAAATGGCCACTCCTTTGCAAAAAGCTTATTGCATCACTCAGAACTCTGTAGAAGACATGCTAGGCCTGCAGGAGGCGCTGGGACGGATCCGCTCACTACTTATGGTCAGAATGGGCATAGAAGAAGAGGAACTCATGATCCGAGGACTTGGGTAAGAGACATGAGGTCAAGCCCGAGCTGTTCTCTGCTTAGTGAGTTCCTACAACATAGTTACCACTTGTAGCAGTTAAAATCAGTCTGGCAAATTGTATGAAGATTGTAAAATGTATATTAACAGGTATGAGACATGTGTGTTTTGGTTCGTGTAACATGCAGTGAGTAGAGGAACTCAGGAACATGCAAAAGTTGTAATCAAACCATATAGGAAAAGATAAATAAGGATCATCATAAAGGCAACCCATTACAATGGAAATGAAGGATTGTATTTAACAATACAAATTCATCCTAAGACATTTTAAACAATAACACAAAGGATGTAAAAAGCCAAGCGCAAGATAATCAAGAACAAACACTGAACAGGTGAACACAATCAGAAAACAAACCTAAGAGGCATGAGACATGGCCAGAAACAGAAATTCCAGCATTCAGGGTAAACCATGACATTAGGATTTTCTAACCACCTCAGATCTGCTTATGTGTTTAAAATCCAATACTCTTTGCTCTTTAGTGATATCATGAAAAATAAAGTCTTCTACCAGCACCCGAACCTGATGCGAGCACTGGGTATGCACGAGACTGTCATGGAGGTCATGGTTAACGTCCTAGGCACTCGAGAGTCCAAGGTAGCTGTTCCTTTCCATGTATAGCCATGTTTCTTTCAGTAAATGTATTGTTTAATATAAATGATACATTTACTGAAAGAAACAGTAAAGGTGTTTAAAGTTTAATATAAACTAACACCTAGGCATATTTCAGGAGCTATGTAAATGTTCACATTGGTTAAGTCATGTAATTTGATTCAAGAATATTATCTTCTCCAAAAGGAAATTCGGTTTCCGAGGATGGTGGCCCACTGCTGCCGTTTCCTGTGTTATTTCTGCCGAATCAGCCGGCACAACCAGAAAGCCATGTTTGATCACCTGAGCTACTTGTTGGACCACAGCAGTGTTGGACTTGGTACAGTATGCTACAGTAGCTAATAATGATGCTACAGTATATCTGGTTCTCCATGTGACACGGGGGTTAAATGGGATTGTGATATTATCAGCATCAGGATTTGAACTGAGCTCTCTGTAATTGCTCAAATGTGTATTAGATAAAGAACTAAACCTAAACTTAACCTCGTTAACAGGTTTTACCAGGCATGCATGTTAAATAATATAACGAAGGGAGTTGAGCCAGGATGCAAGTGCAAAATGTTCTTTAATATAGTGGAGCTTAACATTATAAGGCAGAAACATGACATCCAAACAGTTGGCAACTGAAGTGCATACTGGGAAATGGAGTCTGGAACCAACGATCAACATTAACATCCTAAAAATCCCAAAGATCAAAAGAAACAGAAGATCTTGACAAATAATGAGAAATATTTACACTTAAAAAGGACACTTAAGAATTACCCTTGGCCACTATTCACAATTTCTTGCAACTTCTTTTAACTACTGTATTTATGTGACTATTTCTATTCATCCAGAATATATAACCAAAACAGTTTTGACAAACTTTAGAATTTTTGCTTTTTAACACCAATGTCACTCAAAGAAATAATGCACTTGATATTTTCTTGTAATACTTCTTTGTTCTACTGAATAAAAAAAAAAAAGAGAGATTGCCAAGCTTTTCATCTACACAATCACAACTACGTTTTCTTTTACTTAATCATTACTAACTTTATGATTTTGCAACTACATATATGATTTCCCACGCATTTCAACATTGTGGTTTATTTTATGGTTGTAACATTACACCATATTATACAATACTTTTGTACCTAAAAATAGGTTTTGCTAGCTCTCCATGTTTGTAATGTAAAATGTTTACCCCTAATGTTTTTTCAGCATCTCCCTCTATGCGTGGCTCGACTCCTCTGGATGTAGCTGCAGCTTCTGTAATGGACAACTACGAACTGGCATTAACACTCTCAGAGCCAGACCTGGAGAAGGTCAGGACCACTGATATTTACTGTCTCATTGTATTTTGGTCTGGTTATATTTTATAAAATAATGCATAGGAAGTACATTTGATATGACGAGCTCTAATCAGTATTTCTCCTGCTGTTATGTTCATAGGTGGTGCAGTATTTGGCAGCCTGTGGTTTGCAGAGTTGTCCCCTGTTGCTTTCTAAAGGATATCCAGATGTTGGGTGGAATCCTGTTGAGGGCGAGCGATACTTGGACCTGCTGCGCTTTGCTGTCTTCTGTAATGGTAAGAAAACCTCGAAATAGTTTTTTAAACCATGAACCCCTCACCTCCAATGTATAATTACTAGACAAGTTATTCCTGCACAGGTGAAAGCGTGGAGGAGAACGCATACGTCGTTGTCCGTCTCCTGATTCGCCGCCCTGAATGCTTTGGTCCCGCCCTCAGAGTCGAGGGAGGAAGCGGTCTCTTGGCAACCATTGTGGAAGCCATCAAGATGTCAGAAGAGGAGAGTGGGGAGTGTTTTTCTAAAGCCCAACAGTCCACTAGCACACTGTTAGTAACTATTTGACCTTTTTCTTCCTGAATATATTGATTTTTTTTTTCTTTTTTCAATGTCCGATAACCTTTTTTTTGTTCCTCAATCCTTGTGCAGTAACATTCTTGAAAATGTTGAAGATGATGATGATGTCATCCACATGGGACATGCCATCATGACTTTTTACTCCGCTCTTATAGACCTACTTGGCCGTTGTGCTCCTGAGATGCATGTGAGTGATTGTTATGGAAATAAGGTAATATTAATAAGTGTAGAAAAAAATATTACGAACTATAAAGCTGATTATGTCATTATGTTTGTGTATGTGTGTAGCTGATAGAAGCCGGTAAAGGTGAGGCTGTTCGTATAAGGGCCATCTTGAGATCTCTGATACCTGTGAAGGACCTGGAAGGAGTCATTAGCATCCCTTTCCCGCTTCCATTTCTGGACAAAGGTGCATCATCAGTTTCTTTTCACCATGACAATGTGATTTTAAACAGCCAGTCAGAATATCTTGGGTGTCAGAACTGGACGAATTTCAAAGCTGAGAGATGACAGCTGTGGGTTACAGATACAGGTAGTGCCCGACTTACGAACAAGTTTCATCCTGGGAGCAAGTCTGATTTGTTCTTAAGTTCGACAAAAAATTTTTTTATATGCCTTTGACATGAATATTACTATGAATAGCTTACCAATCCAATTGACTAAATCTGCCCCCTTTCCCCACACTGCCGTCATGTACCAGAAAATTAATCTTAAAGTGAAATATAAAAGTGTTGTCTCTGCACCTTTAAATCACGAGGGGAATCCTGGATGCCATTTTGTCTCAGAACTGTTTCGGACTGTGAACTTTTGTTGAGGATTTTACTAAATTAGGATTATTTACCATCAGGACAGCTATATTATCAGCAAAGTTATTCTACTACCTGTATGAAGTTAACATGCTTACCTTGCTAGTAATAATAAATCTAAATAGCTTGGCTAAAATCAACCTCAAGAACCTGCCAGTTGATAGTTGATTGCTAGGTAACAGACTTATAGCTAATTTTGTTATGAAAAATAACTCATGATTTTATGGTAACATTTTTGTGGGCAGCAATTAAACTAGTATATCTTAGACTATTTTAATACTATAACATTGCCTTTTAAAAACTGTAAGCATTAACCGACTTTTTATCAGGAATTAAGCTCTTGGACATATATGCATGTGTACGATCATTGCAGGCTAGTCCACCACTTAGCATCATAGAGCTGTTGACAAGACATTTATACCATTTGAAAGCATTAGTTTAGATGAATAACACTGTCTTGTAATGCAAATCCAAAATAATCTGAGTAGCATCAGGTTTCTAGGGCCATTTGGTCTTCTTTTTTTTTTTACAAACAATAAAGCAGTCTTATTTCAATTCATTTGCAAACAATAATATTTGGTTGAATTACCAAGTTGAATAAATCATTCTCATTCACTTCATTGAACTGCTAGAATGTATGTACATTTCTATTCTATGTTTATATGTATAAATAAATTGTTTTATATAGTTGCATATAGTCTATCTGCATACAACCTGCTTGGTAGGGAATCAATGAAGCTTTTTGGTTAAGACCAGGGCTAACGAATTCTGTTCCAGCATGTTTGAGAGATGAAATATTTTTTATAATCATTTTTTAAATTCACCCTGATTTTGGTCAAAGTCAAGATTTAAAAGTCTATGTAATAGTCAATGTGATTGCACTGGGTGAGAAATAAATGGGTAAAGTTTGAGGTCAAACAAAACGGTGATGAGATTTTTTGACTTACACGGTCATTTTATCTCAATCAAAAAAATATATAGGCTATATATATATGTGTGTGTGTGTGTGTGTGTGTATATATATATATAGATAGATGCTATGGTGATGTTACCTGGAAGTGTAATCAAAGTAAACTCTTCAATAAAGGATATTAATTTTGTTTGTTTTTTCAGATGGTTGCACGATGGAGCCGGACATGTCCAGGTGCTTATGTCCTGATCACAAGGCATCCATGGTGCTGTTTCTGGACCGTGTCTATGGTGTCCAGGACCAAACCTTTCTTCTCCATCTAATTGAGAATGGCTTCCTGCCAGATCTTCAAGCTGCCGTTAACATGGAAAATGTAAGAACCTTTATTTTATTTTTGATCATGCACCGACATGTAACACAAAGTCACTGAAACTACAATATTTTAAGTCGGCATATTAAAACAAATGAGTGCAGAGGGTCCTACAATACTTGAGATAACCTCTCTTTCCTTCTCCATGTCTCTGTAGAGCGGACTGGGCAGTACAGACATGGCGCTGGCTCTTAATCGTTACTTATGCGGGTCTGTGCTGCCATTGTTAAGTAAGTGTTCAGCACTGCTACGTGGCCTTCCTCTTGTTAGGACAGGTGTGGTGGATGGCTTCCTACAAGAACTCTACCATCTCTCTAAAGCCAGCAGCCTCACCAAAGCCCAGCAGGATGCCATCCAGACCTGCCTGATCTCTGTGTGTGGGTGAGTTCTTGTATTTTGCTAGTTCCACTTCCAGAAATGTTTCTTTAGCTACGACAGCACTTTGTTGGATTTACATTTTCTTTGATACGTTCACTTAAAAAATTGACACTCAATTTCTACATTTTAAAAGAAACACTCAACTGTCTACAAACATCACTACATTTGTAACATCAATTGATGTACAAATTTTAGCATGAGATGGCTTTAAGGATTCTATGGATCTATTCTATTAAATTCTATTCTAAGAAATATAGTTGCAAGCAACGATGAGTGGGCCCAAGCACCTCTGCCATTGCTATTTTGGTGCCACCTGTAAGATTTTTGAGCATGTTAAGATCTCCAAAAAGCCCCGGATGCTGATGTCACTCAATATGATGTCACTCAATATGCTGTCACTCAGAGGATGTCATGAGCCTTTTTGGCATAAGTTTAAGGCAACGTCACTGCTGGACAAGTCTTTCTGGGAAGCACTGGCGCAGGTGCTTGGGCCGGTCATTGTTGCTTGCAGCATTGATCCTTGGTGATTCCCATAACTAGTATTTGTTATATTCCAGAAAACTGAAACCGTCCCTGTTGCAGCCCCTGCTACGAAATCTCACAGTTGACGTCCCACAGCTGTCTGAAAACACCAAGATGCCACTTAAGGTTCTTCTTCTTATTATTATTATCTTTATCATTATGCACTTTACCACCTTAGTAAAGCCCTTATAGATTTAACAAACACTCCCTCTTTGATATTCTTTTTATATTTTCTTTTATATTTTCTGACTCTTTTGCCTATAGCTTTTGACTGATCATTATGAGCGGAACTGGAAGTACTATTGCGTGACGGGTGGACGTGCTGGTATTGGCTCCGCCTCGGAGGAGGAGCTTCAGCTCAGCAGGAAGCTGTTCTGGCATGTTTACAGAGCTTTGGCCAAAAAGGTTTGTTTTAGAAAATGGGATAAACCCTGACAGGACTAAATAAATAGCCTAGATAATTACACACATACATCAATTATTTTTATTAGTAACATTTAGGATAAATATTAGGACTTATATTAGGCATTAGGCTTATATTAGGCACAAAGAAGGACTTTAATCTGTATGAGGCCTTTCCAACATTCCCAAATTTGATCCCAAACCCGTACGATCTAAAGATTGTAGAAAATCCTAGATTTCAGTAGGGTTCAGCAACATTGTAAAAATCATAAACAAATTTGGCCTTTAACATTTTAGGGACATTATTGCAGTACACAAGGTAATTTAAGGTAGATCACACCAGAACATCAGGACTTTGTAGGTAGTTTGTGCTTCTTCAGCAGTGCAAAAGTATGACAAGTTCCTATGAACAGCTACAAACATCACTTCCCTCCTGATCACCTGGTGACATAATGCTACTCCCAACCAATATAAGCAGAATATAAGAAAAACCCTTTATTTGTCACAAATTTTTTATAGCGAAATACTTTTCTTCGCATATCCTAGTTTGTTAAGAAGCTGGGGTCAGAGCACAGTGTCAGCTGGAATACAGTGCCCCTTGAGCAGACAGGGTTAAGGGAATTGTTTAAGGGCTCAACACTGAAGCAGGGGCTTGAACTACCAACCTTTTGAGCAGTACAGAACTATACAGAACTATCACGCCCCTATAGCTTACTACTTTTCCTCACTGGATTTCCAATAGACATTTACTGTACTACACTATCTAGAGTGGTACAATTCTTTATCTCCCATAAAGCTGCCTAATGAAGGATGAAAATTCTACATGACGGTATTAAACTGCACTATATGAACATGTTTATTCTACATTATGGAACATGTCTATATAAAGTCAATAATTAGATTTTTTCCCCTCCAGCCGTATGATGCCGAGATGTTTGATCTGTCCACTGGATGTCTGGTTGCCGTGTCTGGTGCTGTTCCTCCCGATCACGTCGACCTCACCTGCACATCTGGCCTGGAGACACATTCTTCACTAGACTCAGAGGGACATTTTTGTCCTCAACCTCTGGACACGTCTAAGTAAGAACACATACTGTTATTTAGTAGTGGCTGACCTATTCTAAATACACACTATATAATTTTCTTATCTCAAATTCTATTAAATACACTACAATGTTGTTAAATTCCCCTAGTGTGACAGTGCCTGAGGGACTGGAGTATGTGGTAAATAAATATGCTGAACACACACACGAGAAGTGGTCATTAGAAAAGGTGAGTAGGAATGAACTATAATCAGATAAAATGTTCAATAGTTGTTCTTTATAACACTTGATAAAATAGCATAAGATAATGCAAATCACTAAATCAGGACTTGCTATTATAGAAACATAATCAGCTTAGGTGGGTAAGAGTAACTCCACTGTGCTGCTGGTTATCAGCAAGTGTTTTATTATTTATATAATATTGAACTCTGTATGTTTAATGTTGTTTGATCGCAGTTTGCTAATGGTTGGGTTCACGGAGAGCAGATGTGTGAAAGCTCTAAAGTTCATCCACTCCTGAAACCCTACAGAGCCTTATCTGAACGAGTGTGTACTGTAAAACACACACACACACACACACACACACACACACACACACGCGCGCGCGTTTGCAAATATTTATTTCTTTTTCAGTCTAAAATTCTCAGTTATGTTCAGTTTGATTTTTAGTCTTTTTTATGTCTCTGGGTTTTAGGATAAAGAGAACTACAGAGCAGCTATTAAAGCGACAGTGAAAAGCATGCTGGTGTTGGGATGGACAATTGAAAGGTCAAAAGAGGGGAATGCACGGGAACTCCATCATCTTTCCCGGAGGATCTCACAGTCTGGCCAGGTGATGGATTATTCCATTTAAACAAACAAACAAACGAACAAACACAGTATTTAAAATCATATATATATGTCATAAATATGGATTATTCTATTTAAACAAATGAACAAACAAACAGTATTTAAGTATAGTATTTAACATTTTATATACTGTATATATAATGCCAGGCACATTTAAACAGCTTTGGGATGTTTTTTTTTTTTCTTTTAACACAAACCTGGCAACCTGACTTCTACAAAGGCTTTATGATACACAGTGGAACCTTGGATTACGAACATAATTCGTTCTGGAAGCAGGCTCAGTATTTTAAAACACTCGTAAATCAAAGTGAAGTTCCCCATAAGAAATAATGGCAACTCAAATTATTTGTTCCACAGCCCCAAAAAATAAATAATAAAAATAATAATAACAAAACAAAATATAAAGTAAAAATAAAACAAATTAACCTGCACTTTACCTTTAAAAAAAGTAAAAGTAAATCCCGTGTTTCTTTTTATACGTGCAGGTGGTGTGTGTGTGTGTGTGTGTGTGTGTGTGTGTGAAGCTAAAGTAAGAGAAGAGGAGGAATC
>JAOVVB010000002.1:24406924-24433009 GCA_028570985.1 Heterobranchus longifilis | reverse complement strand
GTACACACTCTCCTAACACACATTTCAGTCCAAACAGCTTGAAAAAGTGCATGTAGCACCGTATGACCCCTTTAAATTGTGCCTTTAACTGTACTTGTGTTTTAATCGATTGTTTTTCCCAGGTCAGCGATATAAAAAAAATTGCAATAATTTATTAAAGAATAATTATGTAATTAGGCAGTTCATTAAAGACTTTTTAGATTATCGTGACATAATGGACATTTTATGCTCTGGACATTTTGTTACCTAGACTAAACCTCTGTTCAAAGCTATTTTTTATTTAATTAGGTTTATTCAAAGCAAAATGCACATTGTTCAGCATTGTATATAGTTTAGAAAAAGGGTCTCTCAATATTTCTCTTTATTTAAATGTCGTTCAACATATTCTGAGAATCGAATTATAAAGCCAGTATTATGAATCTAATTAAATTTAATTAGCGTTTTAAGTTCTCTCACAATGTTGAATGAGATGTTATTCTGTTTGGATTCTGATAGAAAATGTTGGACTATCTGAGAGAGAAAAGAGATGTGGGATTCTTTCACAGCCTGGCGAGCCTCATACAGTCCTGCAGGTATTGTCTCTGTTTCCACTTATATTTTTGAACGCGTGTCAAACGCAAAGCCTGAGGGCCAAATACGGCCTGCTGTCCCGTTTCATTCACGCTGCGTGAACTCGCAAAACAATAAATGTGAAAACAGCCCACAATATCTAGACTTCACAGCTAACCTGTAGCACACTGACTGCGTTCTGTCTGCGAGCTGTTTTTAGATCTCTTTCTCATCATCATTATATTATTTGGAAATTGATATAGGCAGGATATGGAGTTTTTATAGATGAAATTCTGTAGATGACACCTGCTCAGAAAAATTATGAGTTCAGGAAGTGACATCAAAACAACATTCTCACTCACAACATGTGGTCAGTATATATATATATATATATATAATATAAAATATTTATTTATTTTTTGCTTAATGTCGGATCTCTGCACTGCATGTGTGTGTTGCAGTGTTTTAGACTTGAATGCTTTTGAGAGGCAGATGAAAGCTGAAGGTTTAGGAACTGCAGCTGAAGGCAATGCAGGTACGTCAAAACCAATACACGTTAAATCAGAGAGATACTCTATGTATAACATGGCTTTGCAGAAGAATAAGATGAAATTGCTGGTATCTGGCATGTTTACCCCTGTATTACCTCTATTTCTGTGTATGTGTTTGCGTTAGGTGAAAAGGTTATGGCAGATGAGCCGCTGACTTGTGATCTCTTCCGCTTCCTGCAGTTGCTATGTGAAGGACATAATGCAGGTGTTTAGCCACCCAATTGGACAATAAATCACCCACAGCTCAAGGCTGGCGAAACAAAGCAATAACTCAAAATCACACCGTGTGATTATTCTTGCCTTTGTTTTTTTTTTTCCTCCTGTTTGATTTTTTTTGTGACTAGATATAAAGAATGAATTTTACTGCATGTCTAATGGTTAACAAAGCCCTTGACAAAAGTCAGAAGAAGTAATAATACTAACATGATTTTAATATAAAGAATTATAATGACAATGCATAGAAAGATTGGGGCGTTTGGTCTCATGCTGCATAATATTACTATGAATGTATTGATTTTATTGTAATGAACAGATTACAGATATCACAGACATTGGTGATCCTTATTTAAATTCACCTGTTATTAAATTCATCCTCTTATTAATTATTAATATCCTCACTTTAATAGTGTCACCTTTTCAATAGTTTTCTCTTTGGCTGCACCTGTACAAAAGCTAAAGGAATTGTTCAATCTTCTCCAAATAATTTATTTAAAAGGTGTGAAATCTACCACTACAGAGGCTTTACTTTACACTCAAGTGAAGGTCTTTTTAGAAAATCTGTCACACTAGTCCTAGTCACATACAATAGCATGCTCTTTTATGTAGGGTCTAAGCATTAACAATGAGCAAGTATGCAAATTCAGCCTGTAAACTCTTTGGTAAGCACAGAATATTAAGGTATACACAATGCCTGGCCAAAAAAGTCAACTAGTTAGAAGGGTCAAATTGTTGGGTGGCATAAAGGAATTGTTGGGTTGGAAAAAAGGTAAAGGTGAAAAAAGGGGTAAAGATGCGTCAGGGTAATAAGGACAGTTCATGAGGCGATGCGCCTATCATGCATAGTGCCCACTGTACAAGCCTCAGGAGGCAGTGTTATGATCTGGGGTTCCTTCAGTTGCTCAGGTCTAGACTCAGCAACGTTATGTGGCAATAAAACGAAAACAGCTGATGACCTGAATGCACTGAATGACCAGGTTATCACATCTATGGAGTTTTTCTTCCCTCATTGCATGATTCAAAATGTGAATGGGAGCATGTAATCAAAGATAAAAGTGTGTGTGATTATTTTTTTGTTTTTGTCTGAGCAGTGTATATTGCTTGTCTTTTCTTTCTTTTTTTAAATGCAACAATAGCAGTTATATTGTGCAAACTGTATATACGCTCTTTTATATATGTGATATGCTCTTTATGAAATCAAAACTAATTTTCTTTGTGACAGATTTTCAGAACTATTTGAGAACTCAGACAGGAAACAACACCACCGTAAATATTGTCATCTCCACAGTAGACTACCTGCTCCGACTGCAGGTAAATCAGTACTTTAAGCTTAACTAAAAAGAAACGAATGTTTGAAAGTGCTTTGTTGTATATTTAATACATCTACGTTTACAATATGAGCTGTACTGTTTGAATTATTCAACACCATCTAAAATCAAGAGGAATAAATCATTATACAGGTGTAAACACACTGAAGTAGGCTGTAACTGTGTGATGTGTTTAGGATTCTATCAGTCACTTCACTTGTATTATTCTACGACTCTGAATTTATAGTGGAGAACATACAGTAGTAAATACATAATAGTATAAAATAGGATAAAATGGGAGGGTTGCGTCAAGAATGGCATCCAGTGTAAAATCTGTGGATCAGATGGTCCGTTGTGGCGACCCTTTGACGGGGGCAGCTGACATTTACACACTATGGGCAATTTGGAAATGCCAATTAGCCTAATTAGTCCTTTTTGGGCTGTGGGTGGAAACCGGAGAACCCAGAGGAAACCCACCATGCACAGGGAGAACAGGCAAACTTTATGCAGAGACAGACCCGATGCGGGAAACGAACCTGGGACCTGGAGGGTCAAGGCAACATTTCCAACCACTAAGCCACTGTGTCGCCATAGTAGTGACTATACAGTAGTAAATATATTGCAGTGAAAATACAGTTGTGATTCTACCATGGTAAATCTGTGTTAGTGAATATACATTAGCAGATCCCTAAATGTGTGATATGTTAAGGAGTCCATCAGTGACATTTATTTGTATTATTTTTTTTAACTCTAAGTATACAGTGGGCCATATACAGTATTGTACCATCATCAATAGGTGGTATTAAATACACTCTTGGGAATATATAGTAGAGTGATGATAAATATATGGTAGTGAATATACACTAGTACATCTGTAACTGTATGCTGTGTTTACGAGTGCATCAGTGACATTTACTGGTATTATTCTTTAAATCTGACTCTATACTGATGAATATACAGTAGTGAATACATCATTGTTAATATAATAGAGCAGATGAACAGGTGTACATCCATATCTGTGTGCTGTGTTTAGGAGTCCATAAGTGACTTTTACTGGTATTACTCGGGGAAAGATGTGATTGATGAACACGGCCAGCGTAACTTTTCTAAAGCCATCAGGGTGGCCAAACAGGTCTTCAACACTCTCACAGAGTACATCCAGGTGAAAAACTTTCTTTCTTAGAAATCATTACACACAAATCAGTTCTTTTTGTTAGCCCTTTACATGTTATCTAAAATGACATAATGAACCAAATGATATTTTTAATTAATCTGCCTGTTCCATCCATCTCTAATTTACACTTCTTCTATATGTGTGTGTGTGTGTGTGTGTGTGTGTGCATGGGGGTGGGGATAGATCTCATATTAACAGAATGCTCGATCTTTAAGGGCTTTATTTAGGGGAGGCAAAGTACTGTTTAAAAGATTAAGGCATATGTTAAAAAAACATTTAAAAAAAGCAAGTTAAGTTTCTATATCAATTATCTCTGTTTCACTTTCATGCTGTTTTTTAAGCTTTTCTTGCATCTTGAAGAATCTGCAATCAGTCTTCTGGAAACATTGAATGCCTTGTTATGCTTAAAGAGCCAGAACTGGCAGCTTTTTCATTTACTGTATCTGTAAAATACAGTAGTTGACTACGGGAGATTGTAAAGATCTACAATTGGCATCTAAGGCAAAACAGCAAAATAATGTCCCTAGAAAGTGCCAAGAGATTTGAACAGTACCAAAAAAATCACGTGACAAAATATTAATTGGCTTAATTGTCAAGGAAAAGTAAAAAAACTGGGACGTTTCAAGTAATTTCACATCTTTGATGTGTGTAATTTGTTCTGACCCTTTTTTGGCAAGACAATTATTTTTTTATACTTATCAAATATCCTAACATCCTAACATTATAAAAAAATATGGTTTACACTGTGCTGAGTTTAATGTTACAGGTTGCATAACAAATTATTAACTCGTACATTTACAATGATACACAATTCATTTTATAATTTTTTTCATTTATTATTATTATTATTATTATTATTATTATTATTTTAAGGGTCCATGCACTGGCAACCAGCAGAGTTTGGCCCACAGTCGGCTGTGGGATGCCGTGGTCGGCTTTCTTCACGTTTTCGCCCACATGCAGATGAAGATTTCTCAGGTCTGCATAAAAACACCACTGCAAGGATAAAATGATTATCTCTGAATTAACTATTTATTTTTAGAATTTAAATTAAGTCCTATAGAAGAAATTTGAATAAATATATAAATACATGAACTATAATTGTATGAGGTGAACATTTTGTGCCATATGCCACACCAGAAGTTTGATATTCATGCAAAACAGACTGTGCTATTTATAGGATGTACATGACAGCAAATGTCAGTCTCAGGTGATCTGACGTAAAATAAAATACCTTTGCTAAAAATAAGCTATAAGTACTTTGAGAGGTGACAATATTGTACAACATCATCCAGGATTCGAGTCAGATCGAGCTGCTGAAGGAACTGATGGATCTGCTTAAAGACATGGTGGTAATGCTGTTGTCTATGCTAGAAGGTAAGAACCAAGCAATAAGCACAAATCACAAAAGGTTTTTAAACATTTAATATCTTAATATTTTAAGAATATAATTCTTTAGAAAAGCTCCTGATGCCGTAAGAATAAAGAAGTATTAAATCAGAAGAGTATAATGTAGTGGAATGGATGTTTTGTTTATGACATTTAAGGACGATCAGCCACAAGATTAACACCACATACCATTAATACATTAACGTTGATCACCTATACTTGATCATGATACACTATACACAACCAAACCCAGGACAGTCATCCATTGTAATGTTTTGGTTTATCTGTGAATCTAATGTGTAATGAGGAAACCATTTAAAAGTTGGAAAGTTGTAGATGGTATTTTGTGAAAATAGTTATATGATCTAAATAATTTGTCATAAACATAAAGGCTGAAACCTTTTTAAAAATGCCCTACAGTGAATAGTTTTATTATTTTTATTAATCGTGATTAATCACAATTCATTTAAATACTCAGATTTACTTGTATTATAAATGTGCAATGTTGGAATGAAAAAATGCATGACAAACTAGTAAGAGGAAAGAAATTATGCAGATTTATAATATTTCAAAAGTTGACATCTCGCAGCAAGTTTTTTGAAGCCATTAGGATCAAACGTGGTCATATGATTAATTTGCCTTAAAAAATAATGCCTTAATAATTGCCTTAAAATGTCTAGATTAATCACATGTTAATGAGTTAATATTGAAGCCCTAATTTTTATATTTTTTATATTATGTTCTCAGGAAATGTTGTGAATGGCACAATCGGCAAACAGATGGTGGACATGCTGGTGGAGTCATCCAGCAACGTTGAAATGATCCTCACGTTCTTCGACATGTTCTTGAAACTCAAAGACCTCATATCCTCTGATGGCTTCAAAGAATATGACCATGATGGACAAGGGCTTATCTCCAAGAAGGACTTTCAGAAGGCCATGGAGGGCTACAAACGCTACACGGCAGCTGAGATGGAATTCCTTTTGTCTTGCGCAGAGATGAATGAAAGCAAGCTCCTGGACTATCATGCATTTGTGGCCCGTTTTCACGAACCGGCCAAGGACATTGGCTTTAACGTGGCTGTCCTTTTGACCAATCTGTCAGAGCACATGCCTCATGATCCTCGATTACGGAACTTTCTGGAGTTAGCTGACAGCGTGCTCAGGTATTTCCAGCCTCACCTGGGCAGGATTGAGATCATGGGCAGCGGGAAACGGGTCGAGAGGGTTTACTTTGAAATCAGCGAGTCGAGCCGGATGCAATGGGAGAAACCACAGGTAATAAATGGTGTTAATTTTGTCAAAGTAAACCTGTTTAACTATATGCCTATTGTATGTTTATTTTTAACAGGAAAGTAATGTAACTAGCTTTTTCAGTCTGTATATTGTAGACTGCAAATGTTTTTTGATGAGTTATACAAGTACCTGTGTTTCAAGCTGGTGTTGTTGACACTGCTCAAGACAAATGAACACATTAGGCAATCTTCGAGACATGAAATATACACATGTAATTAGCATTATCACAATGGGATGCCCAGACAATCAACTTAAGCAGTTAGGTAACCTGATGATGAATACAAAGGATTTTCCTTGTGTAAATTCTGAGTAAAAATTTACCTATAATTGGTAAAAGTAAAAGAGGACACTTAGTAGATTGTGCTAAAACAATGAACTTACAGAATGTAATAACAATCTGTCACTCGGTATACATTCAAATAATTGCCCTAGGTCAAGGAGAGCAAGCGTCAATTCATCTTCGACATTGTTAATAAGGGAGGAGAGAAGGAAAAGATGGAGCTCTTCATGAGCTTCTGCGAGGACACCATCTTTGAGATGCAGCTGGCCGCCCAGATCTCTACCTCCGACCGGGATGATGAAGTGCGGGGAACAGAGGATGATAAAGTGGATGAGAAGAACGAGAAGGATATAAACCCAGCTATACATAACGATGACACTAAAGGAGAGAAGAAAGGCTTGGTGATGAAACAGCTTTTCATGGCCCCTCTCTGTGGCTTGATGATGCTAATATGTCTTCTCTCCATAAAGAACATGAAGAGGCAGATTAAAAGGATGACCATGAAGGGTCTCATTTTGGCCATATCGCTTTTCTTCCAGAAGGTTTTATCAGCCATTTTTCATACCATCTTGGGCACCGTCTGCTTTTCCCTACATGTTCTTTACCTTGTCTTTCTCAGTGGTTGCATTATTGAGTTTGCCAAAGAGACCAAACTCTCCGATTTCTTCAGCGATCTGCCAGACCCGACACTGGATGACGTCACAGGGGTAAATGAAGGGGTCATCCACAAAGTCAAAGATCCCACACAGACCATGTCACCCAAAGGTGACCTTCAAGCAGTGAGTCTGAACTTATCAGCTGTGTCCAGAAACCCTCAGCTATTAACGGAAATGTTTGGTCTTCGTCTAAGAAAGGAAGGAGGACATTATATACTACTTAGTCGAGATTCCAACAGCAGCATTGGTGACGTAATGAATTCCTCTAAATATCAGGTCAGTAGAATACAGTGCATTACATACACATACACATACTGTACACTATAATGTTATTAGTACAGATTATTGTACATTCATAATAAATGTAATTACAATAAGAAGTAAATGAAAGACTTAGCCCTAGTTAGTTAGATGCTATTCATGTGCCTCAATAATACAATAATAAATTTAATTGAATTACAAAGCCAGGTTATTCTCATTTGGAGAATCAGTATTTTGATACAAGCTCTAATCGTATATACAAATCTCAGTTGTTTTTATTCAGAGTTGCCTAGCTGCATAGCTAGCAATGGCTATGGTAGTCAGATCTCTTTTTGAAAGAGAAGCTAAATATATCTACAATTCTTAGTTGTATTTTTATTTAAGTGAGTGTGCTAGCTAGTTATAGCTGATATCTCATTTTAAAACAAGAGCTAATTTAAAAATTGTTGTAATTTTATAATAGCAAAGCTATCCACACATAGTTTGCTAGTCATAGCTTAAGTTATTTTTTTTTTAAAGTAAACTTTTTTTATATTAAAAAAACATTAATTCTATTAAAAAATTCTAGATTTTGTTTTTATTTGGTTTAAATCCTAAATATTCTAGCTAGCTCTCATAGCATATCCATATATTTTATTTAGAGGTGTTTTCATAAATTTGTTTTTAATTTAAAAGCTAAAACACTAGCTAGTTAGCAATAACTTGCTCAAAAATATTTTTTTTATATGACACTGAAAACTATTTAGCAAAAATCTTGGTGTGTTTTCATCTAAGCTGCTTACTACTGTACTGTATGTCAGATCCTATTTCACTACAAGTTTACAAGTAAAACTTTTTCATTTAAGCTGCAATTACAGTACAGCTAACAGCTAATTAGCAGCAGCCTGTAGACAGATGTTACAGTAAATCAAGAGCTAATCCTGGAGCTATGTTACAGATCCCTTTTCAATTCCTTTTCAATTTAAAATCATTTTAATTTAGCCTTTGCTGCTATAATTGTATTTAAAAATGATGTTCTATTTACCGTAAGTTGCTAACTGTCCATGGCTTCGCTAGCTGGATTGTGATGAACAAAACTGTTTAATGTGGATTTAAGGTGAGATTTTTTTTTTGCTAACTAGGAGGCTAGCTAGTTAGCAGTTGGTAAAATAGAAGTAATATTCACGCCTCAGTAATTATGGTATACAGTAGCAAAGTTATTTTTTTATTTATTTATTTTTTTAAAAGCTGTTGTAGGAATTTTATTGAGTTGAACATTATAATCACTTATTAAACTTATTGGCAAATTTCTGATTTGTTTTGTTATAAATGTCTACTGATACAAATGAAGCACTTCTTATGAGCTGTGCTTTACAGATATGTATATTTGTGTTTCGTGTGTGTGTGTGTGTGTGTGTGTGTGTAGGAAGCAGTATGTGAGAAGGATTTAGAGGATGTAGAGGATGAGGAGAAGCATTCCGAGACTGAAAAAGCAGAGTAAGGACTTTTTATTTGCCAATAACATAAAGCATTTGTTCCGTGTGTGTCAGACAGATCTTATTGACTTTATACCAGCAGATTAAATTAGTCTGTCATATAAATCAGATTTGTCTCAATAGATCTAAAAGCCTAGCTAAAAGCATTGTTCTCAATATTTCTTACCAACATTATGGAGTTTTGGGAGAAAGAACACATCTGAAACTCCATCCCATTCCTGGTTAACTTCATATACAGTAAATTCCTGTTTTTTTCTCTTTTTGCTCAAGGTGTTGGAGTTTCTACAGTATATTTCCCCTACTCCCTTTCTAATATTCACAGACTATTGACTAAGTCTATGATTGGGATGTTGTTAATATGATGATACGGTTAAATTCTATATGTAAAATACAGGTAAAAGTTAGTTAATTAAAACATGGATAAATACTAAAACATCTAATTCTAGTATCCCAGCCTACTATAATTACAATGTACCTTAAAATATATTATTGTTTTTGCCGTAACGTCTCAATCTTTTTAACATCCCAAATGTCTTTAAGATCGTAAGAAGAAGAAAAATCTTAACTTTTTTGGGGTTACAAGGGCTAAATGGCAACAAACTTATGGACCAGGCCTCACAACTCACTGCAAAAATGTATTTACAGTATACGTTTATCTATTAGTGATAATGTTTTTAATATGGTATAATTTAATATCTTATAAGATTACAGCTATTTAAACTGTAAAAGTTTCTTATATGTAGATAATTTTACTTCTTTATTTTATTTGAATAAGAAATGCTTTAAATTGGAAAAGTTGAAGAAATTGTGAAAGTAAAGGTGCACGCTTGCATCACCTTTTTCTGGGCAAAACGGTGATGTTCCTGAGATATGGCCAGTAATCTTTAAGTTTTTTTTTCAGCTTTTGTGAGTGAGTGGAGGGGCTTAGTTTGGCCAGGATGTCAATAGCTCTCTCTCTGCATGGCATAATCTGTTTTCTTGCACGGCCTTGAAAGAGAATGTGACTGTGCGGTTTTATGGCTGATTATCTCAGGAAGTGTTTGTCCCAAACACTCATTTTTAAAAGTTCCAGAGAGAAGGTGTTACTTTTGCTTTTTACTTTTAAGTTTTTTTGTGTGTTTCCAAAACTGGGGTCAGGATGGTAGTATTTCCATGGTGATTTAGTAGGTGGTTTTGTGAAAAACCGGCAGAGTGTAAAGTTAATTCATTCCTATGGTGTTTTCGATCCTAAACGAACCCAGATAACTCCCCTAAAGCTTGACCAATCTTCTCCATTTTTTGTAGCACTCGGGAGACCATGCTGAAGGTTGTTATATAAGATTTGTGGGGTTATGTGCAGAACTGAGTGAGAATCAGAGCAAGAGAAATAGAGGGAGTTTTTTGATGATTCACTCCCTTTACACTCTAGATGGCAGTTCATTATTAATTGAGCAAGTTGAAGTTGATTTTGGAAGGAGTTCAGCCAATTTTGAAGTGGCTATGCATTTTCGATTGATGTGATTTTCCCATGTACAGGTAGTGTTTGACATGGCGTGTCTCATTTTCGATCAGACCAGCAAGGTGTCACTGGATCAAAGGGGGCTTGGCACAGGTCCCAAAAGAATACTCATAGTTTAAAAATGGTTTAAGGTTGATTTCATTTCCTAGCGTTTGGCTGGAAATTTTTTGATATAAACAGGAACTTTGTGAAAACCCTTGGTTGGATTCCTTAGAAAAGTAATAGCATCAGATCTGGCTGCTTTACGTTGAATATCAAAGCTTTCAAGCCTAAAAAAGTGCAATAGTAAAAATAAAATGTACTACTACTACTACCCATGATACCAGACAATCTATATTGCAAGACAAAAAATCTACAAAAATGTTATAGTAGTAATAAAAATATAAATTTAAAATGGACATATTATGCAAAATTCATTTTTTAGTCAGTTTAGACATTCCAGTAGGTCTACAGGTCTTTTGTACAAACGAAAAACCTAAGTTTACTTTTTAAACAATTTTCCCTAGTGTGACCTCATATAAGAAATCCCCCTCCCCTAGCTCTTTGCTCAGCTCTGCTGTTCTCTGGAATTCATCTGGAACAGTATGTCTCAGCAGTAGCTCATTCACATACAAAAAAATGCATTCTGTTATACAGTAGATATTTCAGCTAGGGCAGTAGGCTATGGGGGAGCTCTGAAACATGTGTTAACTTGTTAAAGAAATAGCTAAATGTGGGAAATTTAGAATATATTGAATTAATAAAGGTACTTTTTACTGTACTATATTTTAAGGTGTCACTAAGAAGCCCCTTATAATTCCAGCTGAATTTCTTAGACTTTTTCCATCTTGGTTTCTTTTTCTTAAAATATTAAAAAGCATGTTTTTTTCTTTATACAATAGTTTCAGCAATATTTGTGCCCAAAAAATGAGAAGTATGTCTTTCACAGTGGTGAGGACGACGAGAAGAAGGACGAGAGGAAGGAAGACGAGGTGAAACGCAGATTCAGGAGGTTGAGCTTGCACAAAGCAACAGAGCCTGAGGTTCAAGAATCAGCGATGTGGAAAATAATCAGTTCTCAGAAGACAAAACTGCTCGTAAGGCAGAACTGTGTGTCTTTTTCTTTTCTCATGCTGTCATTGTGTCTCTGGTCTGTCAGCTTCTTCCTTTCCATTTTGGTTCCAGACATGCTCGTACGCCTTATTCAAACAATGCCTGTATCTGGATATCGATGTCATGATAACAAAAGAGATTGTTCTCTATACAAAATATGCAAATGATTATATTATTATTCCTTAGAGTAGAAATATCAACGTGACAGAAATATTTTTTTATTATTTTTTTTCCAGCAGATTTTCATTTTTGTTTCTGATGTGAGCAGATTTGATACCACAGAGGTGTAAATGCAATCAGTGTGATTCAGGCTTTCTCCAAATCTGACCTAAAAAATTCTGCATTTGAAAACGTACATGATTGCAAGGTGAAAATGAAGCCATGTAACAAACATATTAGATATTAACTACATGTTTTGTTTTGTTTTTTAGAATTATTTTGCAAGAAATTTCTACAACATGCGAGTGCTGGCACTGTGTGTGGCCTTCGGGATCAACTTCATCCTTCTGTTCTATAAGGTGAAGTACTTGCGAATCTCATCGCAAGCTCACACTCATATAGTCTTAACTGGGTCAAGGTCTAGTCAAGATCCATCCAAATGAAAGCAAAACCAAAGTCAAAATCAAGACCAAGACTTAGAGCTTGAAATGGTTGCCATTATTTATGCATTGTGTCAAATTGTGTGCATGAGAATAGAAAAGACAACACTACATGTTTTTTTTTTACAAATTTAGTTAGACCAAGGCCCACAAAACTGTGACCAAGTACAAGTGTCAATACAGACATCATATTGAAATAAGATCCGAGTTTTACAGATTCTTACTGGTCATTTTTCATATAAGTAAATGTAGTTGTAAAATGTGATTTATTAGAAAGCAGAAATGGAGTCAAACACAAAACCTAAAAAAAAAAATATATATAAATTGCTATACATGCAGAAATGTATGCATTTCTTTTTATAAAAAAAAATACATACACATTTTTAATTTAACATTGTTTTATGGTTAAACGCACTATATTGCACTCCGTTGCATCCATTGTACCCTTCTCTGTGTATATTTACATATGCATTTTATTTTATCACGCTATAAATCTTCCTTCATTGCACTGAGTGTATATAACCCTTTCTATATATAACCCTTTCTGTGTATATAGTTTACCTATGCAATTTTTTTTATCATAGTATACAATATCTTCTTCATTGCATACATCTAAATCATTGCACAAAACTCTTTCTCTGTATACTGTTCACATTCAAATTATTTATCATAGTATAGAATATCTTCCTTAATGCACCCAATCATTTGCTCATTTGCACTCACTGTATTTATCTCCGTCACTATATATTGTTTATATATACAAATTATTCTGCACTGTAAAAATGCACTTCTGGTTAGATGCTAACTGTATTTCGTTGCCTTGTGCTTACAATGTGCAGTGACAATAAAGTTAAATCTCATATAATCTAATCTATATACACTTCAACACAATAGACTTGTAGAAATGTAAAAAATATTTTCAAGGGTTCATTTTCAAATTCAGAAATGTCTCAGATGCTCATAATCATAAGCTGTTCATATTCACCCAGAAGCACTTTTTGACCATATGGCATACAGTTATATAGGACAAAATGATTCCTAATTGCATCACATGACCCTGAGTTTCCTTTTGAGTCTTTTTCCTTTGCTAAATATTGAAAAAAAATGAAAAAGAACATTACTACTTACTATTACCAGTTTGATTTTGCTTGTGCATCCTGTTTAATGGTGTATGTTGATGACCCAGGTGTCCTCTAGTGAAGCTGAAGACGTGGCCCTGCCTGACCTGAGCGATGACAAAAATGGCTCTAATAGTGTGTGTTTTATTCTGGGAGAAAGCGGTATCATGAAGCCTGTCCTCCACACACTGGCTGTAATACACACTCTTATCTCCTTCTGCTCCATTATCGGCTACTACTGTCTGAAGGCAAGTGGCTTCTGTTCATTTGTGCTGAAATAGCTCCGATTACACCGTTATCTTTCTTCTGCTGCTTTCATCTCATAGACTCGGGTTTGTTCTCCTAATACTTACCGATTACTTGTGCTGATACAAGGGGCTTCAGGGGGCTTTGCAGAGACAGGAGACAAAAAGATGTAGTAGATCATTATATGGCACAGTGCTATTTAATTCTTGATTCTGATTGGTCAGAATGTCTTTATTGATTTTCCTATGACAGCAGCTGGGACAATAGTTCGGTGCATCCCGTATGGTTATATTCTAATGCATTTTTCCTAATAATAACATTCACACTGACTTGTAGTATAATTAGACAAAAAATGTATGTAATTATTGATATGGAGGAGTCACCAGTGTCAGCACTGTCTAACTCAACTTTGTAATTCCCTTTTAAGAAATAACCTTAATAAAGCACACTTATAATGAATTTTGTTAGTGTCATATGACATTATGATATTAAAATCTGGATTTAGCATCATTATCTATTTGTCAATTTTTTTCCTGATAAGGCCTTTTTTTTTTAATGTTGCAAATTGGTGCATTTTTGTGATTTTTTTCAGCTTCCTTTAGTAGTGTTTAAGCGAGAGAAAGAGCTGGCACGTAAACTGGAGTTCGATGGTTTGTACGTCACACAACAACCTGCTGACGATGACATCAGGGGTCAGTGGGACCGACTGGTCATAAACACAGCGTAAGAGCTTATAACCTTGGTAATATGACCTGATAGTTGTTATAGCTTTATATATCCAAAATATTAAAACAGGTATAATTATTCCTTTTTTGTTTTTAGATCATTTCCAAGTAACTACTGGGACAAATTTGTGAAGAGGAAGGTATAGTACAGTGCTGAATTAAAGTTTCATTGACATGAATGTACAGTATTTTGGCACTGAGCATAAACTCTAGGGCATTAAGTTTGCTGTTCATGCACTTTAATTCAACAAATTTATTTTACTTGTATTACTATACATTATTTTCCAGGTGATAAGATGCACTTCCAAAGATCCAAAATATGTATATAAATGCACCGATTAAACAGACAGTGACTGGAATCAGATGTTTTTTTTTTAGCCTTTTTGTCCATTCCCAGTGATTGGCCAGTCACTTTCGAATATAACCCGAATAAAAAAACATTCGCCAGGAGTAAGTTTGAATCCCGATTGATGCATTCATAGCCGTGGGCCTAGGGAGCAGATTGGCCATGCTCTCAGGGGATGGCGTGTACTCCTATCAATCCAAGTAGCACTAGCCAATCATTTGTGCTTCCCTTCTCCCAGCAGTCCTGCATGTGCGGTAGTCCAAAAAGTTGTGATTCCCATGTGCTGGCGTTCCATGACTTGGAAGAAACACTTAGAAGAAATCATCCTAGGTGAATTTTTAGTTGATGGGAAAATGTTATCTAATTAAGTTATTTAATAGGCCATGTTATTACAGTAAGTTATTATAATCATCTTTGTTGTTTGTTTGTAACTTTTCTTGAGTAAAAAAACAATGTACAATGAATTTTATGTGCTCTCAATTTTAATTATATTTCTTAGAAAAACAGGAGAATCAGCCAAAATAATCTGCAGATAAAAAAAACCCTTTATATTGAATAGAAATCTATATTGACAGAGAAAACTGCAATCTGTGCATCTCTAATAATGTAGCTTCCTTCTCTTTAAAATGATAATTCCGGGATGGTAGTACCCAAAAAATATATAAACCAATGTGTAATTTACTGTTAATGTATGCAAACACCATAAATGCAGTAGCAAAAGAGCACATCATGATTAGCATAATCTGTAAAAATCCTAACAGATGTGTTACTTTGCTGTAAAATCTGCAACACCTGCCTGAGACCAAGATTCCAGTGGTGCCTTATAGTCTGGAAAATATCATATGCTCTTGTTCATGTTAGGGATTTCTGCTTGTTGTAACTGTATATTTGCTTGATTTACTTTTATTGTGGCAGGTAATGGCGAAGTACAGCGAGCTGTACGGTTCAGAGCGGATCCGTGAGCTGCTGGGTTTGGATAAAACAACACTGGATTTCAGCTACGAAGCCCGGAAAGGAAGACGACCAACTAGAGAACTGTACTGTTCCTTTTTACTGAATGTATCCAGTATTTGAATAATGCTCCCATTCTGTGTATTCTGTAGGTGTGTGCGTGCAGTGGGAAATACTATACTTTGCAGTACATGTGCTTATACAATAGCGGTGCACGTAAGAACAGCATATAAATCAGTGCATAATTAATAATGCATGTGGTTTGGGAGAAATAGGTCGAGAGAGACAGAGGTAGAGAGAAAAGAGAGTACAGTATATCATACACAATATGCACTAGCGATAAAGCAAAGAGTTTAAGGAAACCTTTTGGAAAAGTCTGCATTTCAGATCAGATGTTGGTAACATACAGTAAAATTAAAGTCAAGTAAAATTTTATATAGACTTTTTACCTGACTATGAATTAAATATGTACATAGTCTCACCATCATTGATGCTATCATTTGAGAGTGATTTTTTTTTTTGTGCATATACATGTACACAGAGGGGCCCAAAAATGTAAACAAACTTCAGCATGAACAATACATGCACAAAACAATCAGTGTCACATGATAGCATCAATGATGGTGCGACTACTGACATATTTAAAGGAAACACAATACTACAACACATTGCTGTCATAACTCAAAGTAAACTTGTATTAAAAGCTGGCCTGATCATCTGTCATCATCTGCACATGTGCATGTTCACTGGTTCATGCCTTAAGTTAGTAGGCCTTTTTTGCATAAATGATTCATAGGTCACTCTGTGGCTTAAACAAAAAATATTCTTCTGGTTCAGGGACTAGACTGAAAATGAGAAGGAAAAAAGTCCTTCAGGAAGCCTGGAGAACTATTCCTCAAGAGTACATTAAAAATACAAGAAAGTCTGGCTGTTTGAAAGAAGGTAGCACAACTTTAATGCGGTAAAAAATGTTCATCTTTATGATATTCATGTTAGATATTATTTATTTATCCACTCATCTCACACATTATCAACCTCAAGTGCAACTGGCAGCGTTTTTGAATTGATTTAAGACTTTGAAGAAATCAGGATGCTGTGATGATAAACTAACTAAACTTAAGATCTATACTCATCCCTTTTTTGTGAAATCACAATTCGTAAAAATCTACTTCTTTCCTTCTATCTAGTTTGTACTCGCGCAAGTTTTTCAGCTCAAAGTCATACAACGGTTGATATGTTTTCTTTTTTTCATCACTTCTTTATTTCAGTCTGGCACAAACTGAAGGAACATTTTGGAATCAGTTGTTTCATATTAATTATTAGAAACTAACTGAGCCAAAACAAGTCCATAAATCTGACAAATTGGACTATTCATGTAATACTTGCAAAAGTAATGGCACTCTATAGAAATCATTAGCATGTGGAAGCATTAGCATGTGTGTGGTAGCTGTTTTGTTTAGAAGGCTTCTCTTCCTTTCTTTATCCTTTCAGGTTGCTCGGATTATTATGTGATTGATATTTTTTTTTTCTGATTAGCATTTTTTCACACTTGACTGTGAAGAAAATCAATGCTACTGAAATTTGCATTTGTTTTATTGTTTTTGTCATTGCAAACTTGCACAGATTGTGGTTAGCAGTTCATTTGACGTCAGTTGCTTTAAGAGTGTATAAGGCTTTCTGACATTGTGTGAACTTTCCCATGTCTCTATGTCTTGCATCTTTCTTTATTCTATGTCATTTGTCCATAAAACAAAGCCCTTGTGGCGCTTCCTCATTTCTTATAACGTAATCCTTCCTTTGGCATGCTGGAACCCTTTTGTCTAACTAGAACATGCTCAAGTGATTCCTATTGTCTGTCTGTCTGACTGTCTCTGGGTCCCAGTACAACTAACTCTCTTTGTTCTTCCCAGAACATGGTAATTATCTGTGCTTTTGTAACAGATGTAAAGTACATGACATGTAGACTTACAGAGATACACAGGTCGTCGGCAAAAAAATGTAAATGAAATAACAATCATTATGGTTCGTGAGACCAGACGAGGTTAAGTTTCTTATCAGTGTCGTTAACGCACATTTCTTATCAGTACACATTACTTTCTCTTCTTGTTATTTCAGATTGAACTCCATCGATATGAAATATCAGATTTGGAAACTTGGTGTGGTGTTCACCAACAACGTAAGTCAGTTTTGTAACTTTTCGAGTTATTCTTGTGTGAAAACGACACTTTCTAACTCACAAAATGTAATCTTTTTTTTTTTTTCCTTTCTTGGTTAAATTATACATGCCCCAGTCCTTCCTCTTTCTTGCCTGGTACATGCTGCTGTCCATTCTGGGCCACTACAATCATTTCTTCTTTGCTGCTCACCTATTGGATGTTGCCATGGGTTTTAAAACATTGCGCACCATCCTGTCATCAGTCACACACAATGGAAAACAGGTTAAAACACACACACACACACACACACACAAAACCTAACCAGCCCTAAGTACAGTTAATAAATAAATTAGACATCAGGGATTGTAGCTTTAACTCACAGGCATTTAAGAGAGAGACAGAAAAATTCCAAAAGTGTAATACTATCAATGTGTGTAGTAAAGTCTACTTCTTTGAACTATTTAAAGCCATGTTGGTTTGCAAACTAGGTCATGTGCTTAATAGCGAACAAATTAATAATAAAAAAAAATGTCAACTTTCATGTTTAAATAGAATATTTCACATACACTGCCTGCCAAAAAAAAGTCATCATTTCAGAAGGGTCAAATCACTGGGCTGCACCAAGCAAAGAAAACAACTAAGGAGATTTGAAATTAATGGAATTATTGGATAACTTTGGCGAGGCAGTGTATATATACACAGTATGACATTAAAATGACTATCTGACCATTTTGATTCATGCACACTCACATTCCATACAAACTTAAATCATTCTTTTGATTGTTTAAAGCTGCTTTGCGACAATGACAATTGTTAAAAGCGCTATACAAATAAAATTGAATTGAAAATGACACATTGATAGTCTGTATATGTATATAATGTATATTGTACATAATATGTGAAGGCAGTACACATACCATATAAAGTTCATAAGAAAGTAGAATAATATTTTAATTGTATTAAATGTCAAGTTTGATTTATTGTGTGTGTGTGTGTGTGTGTGTGTGTGTGTGTTTTAGTTGATCCTGACTGTGGGAATGTTGGCTGTGGTTGTGTATCTCTACACCGTTGTGGCCTTCAACTTCTTCCGCAAGTTTTACAATAAGAGTGAAGATGGCCAGTCTCTGGACATGAAATGTGACGACATGCTGACGGTAA
Organism: Heterobranchus longifilis; assembly: GCA_028570985.1. Lineage (NCBI taxonomy): Eukaryota > Metazoa > Chordata > Actinopteri > Siluriformes > Clariidae > Heterobranchus > Heterobranchus longifilis. The sequence goes on along the minus strand of JAOVVB010000002.1, from coordinate 24,413,967 downwards.
ACACACACACACATAAAGGTGCACATCACAGCTGCCCGTAGAAAGAATACATAGGACATCCAGTATTCCTTAAACTTATTAAAAAGCAGAAGTGAAATGTTTACCATAATGTCTGTATTATTCATCATTGTGGCTGGAATTCAATATTTTAGTGAAACAATTGATCAGATACTGTATCTCACTGGAATATTGCACTCTTTGCTTGTTAATCTCTTTCTGGTAAACAGTGCAGCCTTCACTGAAGCCCCAGATACAGAGCTTCTACTGATCTATTGAAGCCTGTGCTTTTATTTTTGTTTATTAGGTGTTTGTGTAGTTGCTGATTAACTCTTACATCTCGAAATGTGTCAGAAACATAATGCTGGTCAATTACTGATAAAAAAAAAAAATAGTTATAGAATGGTCAAAGAAACAACCATAAAAAAAACATGATCATATTTGTATATGGTATATATATATTTTTTGGTTTATTGATTTTTAGTAATTTCATCATATTGCCTTGGTTGTGCTGAAAAAGGGTTATATGACATGCTATATTGCACAATCATGAAGCCTGTGTACATACATTAAAATATAGTAATGTAGAAGAAAATGCCTGAAATGCTCTGGGTTAAACGCAATGAAAGATTAACACTTATTGGTCCACTTAGATCTTGTCCAGGATAAAGTATACAGTATGCAAAAAATTTACAGAATTTAGATTATACCCTGCTAAATACAGATTAATAATTGTTTAAAATTTGAAAGCTGTTTGAAAAATGTATAGAGAACCTGATAGAGTGTGATAATATTAGAATGTAGTTTATCAGGCACATTAGACTAATTCCTTCCAATTTGTTTTAGGAATGTTTACTTGACTTTATTGATTATTTAAAAAAATATTATTGTAAATAATATAGACCATGGTCAGCAAATGAAAGTAATGCTAATAAAGATACACTAGGCTTTTCTGGATCTGATGAAATGTCAAATGAAAGGGCTTGGGATTATGGTGGCTTTTCCATCGCAGCACATTATTATCATGCGATGTAATGATCTTATCGGATTTTTGGGTTGGTGTGTGTGTTCAGTGTTACATGTTCCACATGTATGTGGGCGTGCGTGCCGGAGGCGGGATCGGCGATGAAATCGAAGACCCAGCAGGAGATGAATCTGAGTTTTTCCGTGTTGTCTTTGACATCACCTTCTTCTTCTTCGTCATCGTCATCCTCCTGGCCATCATTCAGGGTGAGAACCAATGCCAGAGCTGGTCCTGAATCTCACTTATACTTCAAATGGTTGGGATCTCAAGTTGTTTTTTTTCTTGTTTTTATTTAATTATTTATTTATTTTAAAAAAAAATTATCACTTCAAAGTTTATTCTTTTGGAATTTACTGATCCAAGCTGGCTGCTTTATTTTAAATGAACAAAAAAAAAGAAAGATTTTTGGGAGGTTTTGACTGAAAATGTTAACCACATTGCAAAAGTGCTATCTTTGTAGGTGAAAATATCTTGCATCTAGTCAAATATAGTTAAGGTTTTAATTTTTAAATCTATTATTAAGCCTATTTCTAACTTAAAACTAAAATTATCTTTCAATAGAACAACAAATTTACACTTAAAATGAGTCCAATTTGTCTTAAAATAGGTTTAAGAATCTTATTTAATTGTTGTTATCCTATACTAAGAAGTTGTAGATTTACATTTACATTACATGAGTAGATTGTTTGACAATATTCAAGATATTTCCACTATCACTTCTTGAAGTGCAAGGACAGGAATCAACAAAGTAAAAAGGAAAGGTTTTAATTTCAAATGGAAAAAAATTCTTGGTAGTGGAATCAGATCAAAATAACCGTTTTTTTAATTTATCTTACATTCTATTAAAAAGCCATAACCCTTTATAAAGCACTTATTGAAATACTTAAAAAAAAATACTAGTCTTTCCCATTATGTGTATTTAAAAACAAAACATATAAAGTTAAAGGCACATTTATTTAAACATAAAAATGTACAAATACAAATGTACATTAAAAGATTACAAACATAAGCTAATTCCATGCTAATTACCAAATGTGGTAATCTTTACTTTAATCTTTACTCGATTAAGGGGTTAAGCCAGATTAGTTGTGTTTTTCTCCCTGACATTTCTGTTTAATCAACATTAATTAAAATCAATTAAAAAGTTAAAATGCAAACATCTACTTTGAAACTTTGTTGCACCACATGCTCAGTGTTTTTGGGTCTAATCTTGTGGCCAGGTCTAATCATTGATGCATTTGGAGAGCTAAGAGACCAACAGGAGCAGGTGAAGGAGGACATGGAGGTGAGAGCACGATAAACTCATGGTGAAAGATTAAGGCTTAAAGATATGGTAATACGTTTAATGAGTGATAATGACATGAACCTCTCTATTATATGGCTTTTGAAACCACGCTAAAAAGATTTATTATGAAAAATCCTTTTTCATTAAATCAGTTTTTTAAAAAAGGTTTATATGACTGAAAGTTATTTTGATCTTTTTCCTGCAGACAAAGTGTTTTATCTGTGGAATTGGAAGCGAATATTTTGATGCCGTACCTCATGGTTTTGAATCTCATACGATGCATGAACACAACCTGGCTAACTACTTGTAAGAAAATAATAATAATAATAATAATAATTAACACATTAAGTAAAGTAATTATGGTACATGTACTGTAGTTGTAATAGTAGTAGTAATTTGTAATAATAATTGATAACTGATACCATTATTAGTGTATTGGATGTTGTGGTGTTAGTGGTTGGCAATGTTTCCTCGCACATCCACGGTTGGGAGTTTATGTCCTTTCTCCACAGTGTGCATTGGATTTGCACATTCTACCTGTGCTTGTTTGGTTTCCCCGGGTAAATTGGTTTTCTCGCCACTTTAGTCTTTAAATGCAGATATGCCTAATTAAACAGCTTCCCACCTGTGAGCAGTAGTAGACACTGTCAATCCATGAGTCAAAATACTAGGACATGAACTGTGTCCTGAATAGGATCAGAGCCAAGCCAAAGCCCTTCTTGACACCTCTATAATTGGAATTATTCAAATCCATAAAGGATCTGTCTTGTAGGACTGTTCACCACATGTTGGAGTTTTGGGAAAGCCCATCTTACTGAGAAATTCAAAGGCTTAAGTGAGGTCAATGAACATCATATAAAAGGGCTGGTCTTGCTCCCCAGACTTCTGCTGAAGCTGTCGAAGAGAGATCATGTTGGGTGTTGACCTGCCTTCAAAGACGTTATGGTCTGCACCTGTCTATGGCCTGTTAAGGAGGATGCGAGCATAAACTTTGCCTGTTATTTTGTTGGCGCCACATAGTGTATATCTTGGGTAGTAGTGCATACAGAGGCTGTAGGAAGGTTGGTGTTCTGCACTTAATGTCTTATAGTGAGGTGTTATTGCTACCTGGTGTTTTGTCAACTATGAGGGAGTTGATGGCTTGGTTGAGTTCCTACGTAGATAGTTCTTGATCTAGCTTCTCTATAATGGGCAGATCCTTTGGTCTACTGAAGGTGGCATTGGAGACTGACATTTCACATGAGTACACTTCTGAGTTGAGCTCCACCCATGTGGATCTAACAGAAGAGATCCCTTTTACAGCAGGGCCTAGACCTTTCTCAGTGTTGTTGTACATGCAATGAATGTTGCCATTCTTCACACTATGCTGGATTTCTTCACATATATTCTGCCAGTAGTCATTGGCATACTTCAGTCTGGTTTATGGTGTTCTGAGCATATTTCATTTGAGTGTCTGTTCATTTGGGGTACCATCATGCTCTGGCAGGTCATAAAGAGCCTGGACCAGGATGTGTACATACTTGCACCTTGAAGGGAAAGACATCTGGGTGGTGTTGATGCAGGATTCTTTTTGCTTGGAGCCATGTGGTGTGTGTGGTTGTAAGTAACTTTGCTTACATGAGACTACAATGAACACACCGTTAAAAGCAGAGTGCCTGGTAATAATCAGGTCAGGTTGGTGGCAGGAAACAACCTGGGGTTCTTCCAGGTCTTTGCAATCAAAAAAGGTTTTTGTAACACACCGGTGACGATATATACACAGCTCCAGCAGTCTTTGACCATTTTCATTGATTTCCTCAGTGTGTCTGAGGCAACTGAAGCTGGCATGCGCTGCCCCTACTCTGGCACTGAATTCACCGAGGAGGAATTGGGGCTCTTCTTTTGGACATTTGACTTTGATTTGGACTTTGATCAGTACCACAGGCTGCTCCTTTGTGTTTTTGATGAGGTGAGGATGTGGGTGTACTAACTAAGGATGTTGACTGCAGGGGATGAAAGTATCCAGTCAAAAGCATTCTCCTCTCAGCCTGCGGCTCCTCTGGAGATTTGTAAGCTTTACTCCTTTAAATCATGTGCGTTGAATCAGACACAGGCCACGTCTTCCCTGGCAGTTGGCTGCCCGATTCTGCTTGTCCACCCAGTGGTGCAGTTAAGACACCACCCCCTCACTTGGTTAGCCTGCCAGTTGAAGCAGTGTACCATGGTGTGGCACTTTAAGCCAGCATGTAAGGGATTACAGAGATGGATAAAAACCAGACATCCAAGGTGCTCTCTATCCATAGCACCCTATGCCCCTAGTTGTTCTGTTAATGCTAGCAGTAATACTAGTCGTAAAAATATGCAGCAATTACTCACTCACCCATTCCCTATAGTGCTTATCCTGTTTAGAGACTCAGAGCAAGAGGCAGGATATACCCAGGATGGCGTGCCAGTCCATTGAAGGGCACAAGCACACACGCACACACACTATCACACACACTTACTTACGCTTTATAGGCAATTTGGAATCTACATGTTTTTGGACTGTGGGAGGAAACTGCAGTACCCAGAGGAAACCCACCAAGTACATGGAGAACATGCAAAAGACCAGAGGCAGGAATTGAACCCTCGATAGGGGTGTGAGGCCACAGTTTTACCACGAGGCCACTTGTGCCACCACTGTGCCTCCTTATGCACCAGTTATACATATATATACTTATAAATTATTACTTGTAGTATTGTATTGAGTTTTATGTCACTACAGAATCATTAAGTCCATGGTAAGAAGCAGAAATATTTGTGTAAATGTTTGCCTGCAGGTTCTTTGTGCAGTACCTCATCAATAAAGATGTGACTGAGCATACGGGGCAGGTAATCAACCCTTTAATTTGCAACATTTATTTGTACCCCTACATTAATTGTAGCCATATGGAAACAAATTGTTCTGTAAATGTCTTTTAGATAATGTTGTTGTTGTTGTTGTTGTTTTTTAGAAAGCCATATAAAATGGGGGTATTCGTCATATCATGTAGACCCCTGGCAAAACAGCATGAATATGATTCAAATTGGAATGAAACCACCTTGTTGCTTTATTTCTGAACAGGAGTCCTATGTGTGGAAGATGTACCAGGAACGCTGCTGGGAGTTCTTCCCAGTCGGAGACTGTTTCCGGAAACAATATGAGGATCAGCTCTGTTAAATGTTCAGATTTTACAGACTATTATTCATATGATTCATTCTCTAATGTACATTTTTTTTTTTAAAAATGCAACAGGCAGTTATTTTATGCTACATATTTTCAACACCTACTCGGATAAAGTGCTGATTCTGGTTCCTCAGACCAGAATTTGCTTCATTTCAACAACAACCTGCATACCCTAAACTGACCCCTATGGAAGCTTTTGATTTGTAATGAAGAAAGGTAGGGTAAATGTTTGTAACTTGAGATTTAGTTTGAATAAAATTACAAAATTACAAAAAAAAGTTACTTTTTTCCTCAGTTCCTTAACCCGAACTACCAAGAAATAATGGATCATAATTTTTTTAATTCACAAATGGTTATTTCCCTGATCTGTGCAGTCTTTACAAATATCTTACTGTTTTACCCATGTATCATCGTGGTAGACGTTCAGTTTTATGGCATCCATGTCCGCAGCTTGCTTTGTCACCTTCACCTCAGCTTTATTACCTGCAGGTTTTATTTAAGGCTGTAAAAACCAAAGTGCAGACTGTTTTATGTTTAACACATCATTAAGCTTTTAAAAGTAAAACAAGAGCACAATTTGTTCATCACACTTTACATTGATATAAATAAGCATTGCAAAGAAACTTTGGGCTTTGCAACAACACTGTGTAACATACTGTAAATATATTCTATCGTACCGTTATGTAAGTGACCTGGAGGATTTTAAATACCAGTGCAAAGACAAAGTGATAAATGTTACTTTTAGTGAGTCGAGGTCACCATAGAGGCTTAAATAAACTCCCCAATGGCAGTCCAGTCACCTGGGAATCCCACACACGCTCTCAGGGTTTTAGAGCTCTCAGGTCCGATTTTGTATGCACTCAGTGCAAAATTGCATGTAGTCTAATTCACTGTGCATGAGGAACACACAAGTCTCTGAGTGTGTTCAGTGTGTTATTACTAAATGACTGACATGTCTATTAATGTGTTTTCTGTTTGCTGACATGAAAACACAGGAACACTGGATTCTATATCACACACAGCTGTTCATTCCCAAAATTTAGAGAACAAATATCCAAACTATTAATCGCAAACTAAATTGATCAACAGCACATCACCATCTCTGCTTCAAGGAAAACATTATTAGTTCATGTTTAGAATTTGTCATTTAACATTTTTCATCTTCTTTCTTAATAATGTCTATGTTAGAACATTTATCAAGATCAAATGATAAAATCCAAAGGTTCTTAGAGGAAACTGAAGAGAGAATTACCATCACATCACTGCCGTTTTTCAATCACTATAGAGCTTTTTAGAAAAACAATTATCAATAGTGTGTTATCTGATTCAGACAGAAGCAGCAGTATGAACTCAGAGATAGCAGGGTGTCACACAGAGACAAGGTGTTCATTTACAATCACTCATACTTTCAGTTGTGACATTTTGTCAACTCCATCTGACTCAGTTTTCTGCTTTCAACTGAAGCTTATATCAAGATTCAAGATTCAAAGAACTTTATTAATCCCAGAGGGAAATTGCTTTGTCTTGGTTATACAGTTGCTTTGATCAATTTA
>JAOVVB010000002.1:24387136-24406824 GCA_028570985.1 Heterobranchus longifilis | reverse complement strand
ACAATTAATGGTTGTGATTTAGGGTTGTGTTTAGACTTTTTTAGATTACTGTTTTAATTACAGGTTCAAATTTATTTATTTTTTTATCCTAATTTGTTTTGAGAATTTCATTTATTGTACTCGTACCATCTTGTACAGTACATCTAATTATTAAAAACGGTCATGGTTACGAGCTCAAATTTCAGCTCTGCTAAGCTGCTACTCCAGCTAGTTTTTAACAGTTTATTAACATTTAGTAACAATTAAATAGCTAATTTTAAAAAATGGAATTTTTTAAATCTTCCATTTTTGCATATTTGCATAGATTCTTCCTTTTTTTTTTTTTTGTTAAAAGATGCTTTGCATACCTTATGCATATCCAGACATGCACTCAGGGCAGTTTGCAAAACGCATGAGGTATTGGTACAGCCCAGACAGACAGACACTTTATTGATACAGGGTGAATTTCAGACATCCAGTAGCAATTGAGACATTATGTGCTAAAAAGCTAAATGGCTCTGGGGACTAAGGATTTTTCTGTACATGTGTGCTCATGTTTGGCCATAAAAGACAGCTTTATGTCTTTTTTTAGGGCTGTCTTAAACAGGGGCAATGCGCATCCTTCAATACCTGTTACCTACAGTATGGTGCACACCTGAAAGAAACTTGTAACTGTTGTTCAATATCATCCAGTACACCAGATTCAATAGGAATATCTGTGGAGATCTAAAAGTAGTAGATATACCAAGCACTGTTGTTACATTTGCGCAAAACACAACTGTGTGAAAGAGTCACATTACATTACAAAGAAATGGCCACAGGGAAAGAATTTCGCCAGGACAGAAAAATGTGGCACACAAAGCACTTTACCTAACAAAGATATTTTTGCCTCTGCTTCCAAATCTTTGGAAGATTTTTATTTTACCTAAGACAGATCTTTCCAAGAAAAACTGGTGCCAAGATTAAAGAAGGCATTGGTGTTGTTTCACAGATCAGATACACTAGCAGACTATACAGTAGTTCGACACTGCAATGAAATGTATCGTAAAAAACGGGTTTAGCTGGGTTAAACTTAAACAGCATGGCAGGAACATTGTGATAACATTTACTTTCATGCTTCTTAAGACAATACACTCTCACTCTCTTTGTTTTTTCACATTTTTCTGCATAACACACTCTCACTCTCTCTTTATACCACTTATCCTGTTAAGGGGCATGGGTGGCAGGGGCACGGGGGGAACACCCTGCACAGGATGCCAGTCCATTCAGGGTCAGGAGTTCAAATCTCACCTCTGCCTTGTGCAGATGTGCAAAAAAAAAAGACTGGGTCATGCGGGCCTGGAGCCTATCCCAGGAATCTAAGGGCACAAGACAGGGTACACCATAGACAGGGTTCCAATCTATTGCAGGGCACATATACGTACAATCAGTCTAATCTGCATGTCTTTTGACTGTGGGAGGAAACCAGAGCACCTGGAGGAAACCCACCAAGCACGGAAAGAACATGCAACCTCCATGCACACAGACTCGATGCGGGAATCAAACCCACATGCTGGAGGTGCAAGGCAACTGATAAGCTAGTATTTAGCACAAAATAATAATAACTAATGAATATTCTAAAATCATTTAGCATCTTTAGAAGAAGTGTTTTGCCAGTTTTTTTTTTTTTTGATGCTTTTAAATTTTGTTGCACTAGAGCTAGGATTTAATAACAGAATAAAAAAATGCAAATCTCCTTTTGATTTACCTGTCATTATAAGACATTTATATATTGCATTGGTACAGCATTATTTGCTACTACTTACTCATCTTCTTATAATTCTACTGGTGTGCTTGGATTCTACTGGTTTTAACTAGTTTTCTGCTTTTAGCCTCTTTGTCCTAGATTTACTTTTTTTATTATTTACTTTTTTCTTTCCGCTTTTTTCCCTACACCTTTTGGCATAATTTAATTTATTTTTATCTCACTCACATGTAATTTTCTTTGCTTTCTGTACAATCCACCCCTCTCTCTTTGTCCCTGCTGTCCAAAATGGAGCACTCCTCATTGCACCCTTTTTGACCTGCACCTGTGGACAAAGTTCTTGACCTCAATCTGCTCCACCGTTTTCTCTCTCTCTCTCTCTCTTTCTCTCTGTTCCTCTCTCTGAGATATCCTGAGCGTGAAATTAAATGGTGGCCCGCATCACGCATGGCCTCCTGATTCCCGCGAGCCGTTAAACCACTGAAGCGTTCACCGTGTGTGTGAGTATGTTTTCTGCTGATATAAACCTCATTATCACCAAGACAAGGGGCTACATAGATAACTTTATCCTTGGAGACAGAGAAAGAAAAAGAAAGAAGGACAGACAGAAGAAACTCAGAGGTAAAAAAAATAAATAAAAATCAGGAGCTTTCATGTTTGTCATCGTGACCATATTAACAAGGTCTCCAAATCCCTAAATAAATGAGACAGCTCCACCAGAGACAGAAGTCCAAGAAAGCACGTGATCCAGACAGTTTCTTCCTTTCCTGTCTCAAAGTATGTGCTGGCCAACTAGCTCCAGTCTATTTTTTATTTTATACTTTCATAAAGTTCTTTGAATAACTGGTGTTGGTCCACCTGAAGAGCTTCACAAAACAGCTGTTGGATCCTAACAGGCAAAAAGGCTAGTGAATAGGGTAGTCAACATAAAACTGCACTACATCCCGCAACACCTTGACTGCCCAGGGATATACTGCATGTACAGATCTTATTTGTGGACCTCCGTTTTGCATGTAACACAGTTCTCCCAGAAATCCTATTCTCCAAGCTCTCACAGCTCACTGCACCCTCTGCCATCTATCTGTGGATCAACAGCTTCCTGACAGACAGGAAACAGCAGGTCAGGCTGGACTTCAAGTATGAAGACAGTCAGAACTGGTGATCCCCAGGGATGTGTCTGCTCCCCACTTTTGTTTTATCTTTTTAGTAATGACTGCACCTACGAGGACACAGCTGTTAAACTCCTGACGTTTGCTGAAAACACTATGATCATTAGACTCATCAAAAATGATGACAAGTCTGCATATCGACAAGAGGTGGAGCGGCTAGTGCTTGGCTACAATCGGAACAACCCAGAAATGAACATGCAGAAACAGTGAAGGGGACAGTGGACTTTACAAGACACCCATCAGCACTGCTTCCCCTCACAATATTCAACAGCCCCATGTCATCCATGGACACCTTTAGAATTCTAGGGACTACCATTTCCGAAGACCTGAACATAAACCTCATTCTCAAAAAGCCCAGAAGTGGATATAATTTTTGTACCAACTGAGGAAGTATGGTCTGCCACAGGAGTTGTTGATCCAGTTTGTTCATCAAATCCATCCTCTGCACATCCATCACCATCTGGTTTGGAGCAGCTACAAAACAGAAGAGGAGCTGACAGTGGGGGGCGGGGGGGAAGTCCACTTTCTGAATTGTACTCTACAAGAACAAGGGAACATGCTGAAAAAATTACTACAGATTCCTCACATTCTGGATGTAATCTTTCATCTCCTCCCTTCTGGCATGTGCTACAGAACCTTGTATACCCAAACCGCCATGCACAGGAGCAGTTGTTGGCTGCACATAATCACGACTAGCTTCTCACGGTCTGGCTCAAACCCAATTCACATCTATAAATACTGTATTTTACCAACAGTAATACAGTTTATCACTTATTTCCATAAGACATGCACTTCATTGTTGTTTGCATGTGTTGAGAGTCACCAACAGTCAGAACCAAATTTCTTCTGCATGTTAACATACTTGGCCTATACATTTTATTCCATTCTGGGTTTGAAAAAGAAGATTAATTTTCAGTGAGAACAAGGGGGAAAAAAACAGTTCTGATTCACTGCTAATCAGGACAAACCACAGTCACTTCCATCCAGACCCCTAAATACTGCATGTTCTCACTTCCTGTCTCTGAAAACAGAACTTTTCCATCACATCAATCATAATCACTTGTTCTGTGTTTGGATTACATGCGGTTTGGAGGCCAGAGTAAGATGAACGAGGGTTGGTGAGAAACCCTTATAGCTGCCTGTGTGTGTGAGAGAGTGAGGTGATGGATGACAGAGGTGTGGGAGGCTGGGTAATGCAGTCACTCCATGGTTTCTAGTGGTTGTACAGGTTTATGCACTGTGGATCAGAGCTAAGGAAGTGTTGTGTTTAGTTCACATTCGAGTTCCATTCTAGTTCCATTCTATATATTCTCAATAAAACAAAAGTTAAAATCTTTTTTTTTTTTTTAGTTTATATGTCTGCACGAACATTGACTACAGTAGGTTACTTGTAGAACCTGGAACTGACTAATCAGTATCAGGCTTTCAATGGTTTCTATGACGTTGTCTTTTTTTTTCTGGGGCATGATGGCTGTTTAACATACTGTACACCTTTAATAGGAAAAAACACCAGAAATCTGATACACAAGTTTTAGTTGATCTTGGGTTTCTTGAAATCAGTGCAGGATCAAAAATATTCACACAGGGGCAGGCTGGCAAGTTTGGTAGTCATCAATACAGTACGTTTCTGGCAGATTTATGGTTAAGGCTTCAAAAGCTTAAGATTAGCCTTATTTAACTAATTCACATTCAGCCTAGTTGTGCATTTGACATGATTTCAACCGTATAGCTGATGATTTGAGGGTCTGCTAAATAATTTCCAGGTAGTCGTCCTCCTTCATTAATCCATCCTGTTTCTTTCTCCTGGATCATTACTAATAATACTGCGAGATATAACTGTGACTACTGCTGTAATGTTTGGATCAGGCCCTTCTTACTTGGACAGCAGGCTTTCAGTGCAAAATGCAAAAGGCAATGCGCAGAGGGCCTCTAGTCTGTGAGGAGAGGATAGCGGTACGAGTCATGTGCATTCTTTTTCCTACTGTCCTCACTAATGCCGGTGAGCCATGTTTTAGCGATTTAGTGCTGTCCATGGTGCTGGTTGAGCCCTGGTTGCCTTTTTTTATGATGAGAGAGATGATGTTCTCCTCTAAAGCAGCTCATAAGCAGTGTTTAGCCAAAGAGTTATTAAGGAAGCCTTAGGAATGCAATAAACAAATCTTTATACACATATTTATTAGATTTCTGGTGAACTACACTAACCATGATTCCCACCCAACCTCCATGATGAGCCTCACATCCAGTCACATAACTAATCACGCTCATGCATACATCTTCAATCATTACACATCCCTTAAATATATGTTTGACTGTTCAATCTCTCAACCAGGCAGGCGAAGATATTTTAGGAAAGGTTTTATTTTTGTCTGGTTTATTGTTTTTTGTTCTAAGGTCAGGAAGACAGTGTGAAGTTCTGATTATACCTCACTGATAGATGAAATGTTTTAGCCTCTGCTGTTTCAGTCTGCATCTCCAGTGTGTGATTGCTGGGCTGCATGGTGCTAGTCTAAGACCACCTGTGTCCTTCAAATCACTCCACCTACCCTAGTGAGCAGCAAAACCTCACTGAGGAAATCAATCACTGCAGCAGCTCTTTTCATTTATATTGACCTTCTATCCATCCATCCATCTGTTCAGGAAGTTGTTTATCTGATTACATGTTGAGCTATCTATCTATCCTGCAAGGTATTCATCCATTTATTTTGCCATCCATACAGTAGTCCATACATGCTTACATTTATTAAACCCTTTAACTATTCAGTCTTCCATACAATAATCGATCTTCAGTTTTGATTTACCAATTTGTCAGTCTAATCATATATTCAGCCATCCATCCATCTGTCCATCCATCCATCAATATTATTTTCAACCAGTGTCTATACTGATTTTGTCCATCAATCAATTTTTCTTTTTTGTCACCTGTATGTTGATTCCTAAATCCTTTTGTTCATCTAACCATCTGTCCATCCATTCATCTATCCATCCACCCATTAATTTATTTATTCACCAGTCTATATATCCATACATACATACATACATACATACATACATACATACACTTGTACATCTGTCAATGCATTCATTAATCTGTATGTTTTCCATCCATCATCCATCAGCAGATATATTCAGCAATCTTTTATTTATCCATCCATCAGTTTGTTCATCCATCCATCCATCCATCCATACACTAATCTGTTTATCACATCTAGCCATCCAACCATCCATCCATCCAACCCTCAATTCTTCATCCATCTACCTAGTTATCGATTTACCAATCTATATAACAATCCATCCATATATCCACCAGTACTGTATATTGATGCACAAAAAAATCTATACATTTTTGTTCACCAATCTATATATTTTCCCAAAATTATCCATCCATCCATCTGTCCACCTATTTATCTCTGCATTAATTAACTAAAATGTATATTGCAACATTCATTTATTTGTCTGTCTGTCCATCCATCCATTTACCTAGACATTTACAGTATTTACCAATCTAAAGTACAGTACTGTACATGTTCATCCATCCATTTGCATTACATTGTATTTACATTACGGCATTCGGCAGATGCCCTTATCCAGTGCGACGTACATTTTTATCTCATTATACATCTAAGCAGCTAAGGGCCTTGCTCTAAGGCCCAATAGTGACAACTTGTTGGTCATGGGGTTTGAACTTGGGACCTTCCAAACTGTAGTCCAATGCCTTAACCACTGAGCTGAATTAATTATAACCATTAATAAACAACCATAATTATAATAATTATAATCCATCCATACATCAATTAATTTACCCATCTGTTTAACTATTCTTTTATCCTTTTATAATTAATTCAGCAATAGATTTGCTTTATTTATCCATACACTGATCCATAAGCTCCATTTCGGTTGAATCAGTGTTTTCTTTTTTTGTGTTAAACCTTTCTGTATTTGGGAAAACCAGAATAATAATAAAAAGAAATAACAAATAATTTATTACCAGATGCAAGACCTTACTAGAGGCTTCATGGTTAGGACCTTGGTTTGACATTTTAACATCAACAAGTGTTTCATTTAAAATCCATGCACCATGCCATTCATCAAAATCCATGAACTTAAAGCATCAAACCTAAAATGGTAGAACAAATACACTTTAAATGAGTAGAAGAGTATCACCATATTATTAAAGGTTATTAATATCATCAGTCAATCATAAAACTATTAAAAATTTCCTAGTGCCACTCATATGCCATAAGACCATGCACATTTGCATCAATGAGACCTGAAATTAGCAATTAGCATCAATTTCCCTTGATCTGCACCTCAGCGGATGGTAATTAATTATGGAACTCATCAGCCAGTCAACTCGAAGACAGAATATTCGTATGCATCATTATGTTTTGGCTGACTGATCACACCAGCAAATATTCACATGTTAATGGGTGAAAATTCAGCTCTCGGGGCCGTGATGAGAAATGAGAAAATTGTTTTATGTGAATGTGTTTTAGACGAGGGGTAGAAAGATCTGAACTATGTAAAGCGACTGGCTGAATTGAAAACAGTAAAACTATGATCATCTCAATTTGCTCTAAATTTAAACATTATGCAGAAATCAAATGAGACGCTTTGACTCCTCTCCATTAATCTTCAGTTGGGTCCGCAGGCCTGGATAAGGATTAATGAGGGCATAAATAGAGTGTTAGAAAATAGGAAGAGGTAACGCCATGAAGCAGGAACAGGAAGAAGGATCTCACAATATAATGATTAGACATCCTAAAGATGAGTGAAACTGAAAAGACGGAATAAAGTTATAATATCAGCAAGGATTACTAGCCTTCTTCTTTTATAAGCTATAATAAGCTTTAATAAGTTTAAGATAATAAGTTATTCATTCTGATGTCTTGTGTGTTTCATCCACACATTTGTCCATCCATCGAGGCTATATGCAATCTATACGCTGTATAAAAGTCAATTGAATAAACTACCCAACCTTCCATTTATCTATTTACTGTACTAATCCATCCATCCACCCATCCACCCAGACAGCAGGCCAATCATCCATTATTTATCTGTTCCCAGTCTATAGATTGATTCATCCATCATCGATCAATCAATTAATTTAGCAATCTTGTAGTAACCTATCAATTTATCCATCTATTTATCTCTGCTGTCATTCATCAATCTGTATATTGAAGCATCTATGAATCTATTTATTCATCTTATATTAATCCATCCATCTATCCATTTATTCATGCATCAATTTATCTACAGTATGCAGTGGTCCATTTGTCCAGCCTTAGTCTAATCATAATTTTAATGTTCTAATGAATTTAACCTAAATCGGTCCATAGTGCCAAAAAGATCCCATAATATAATTTACTAAACACCGTAATAAGTGAGAAAATTTTAAAAGATGTAATGAAGTTATGTGATCAGCTACGGTACAATCGCTAGCCTTTGCCTTTATAAGCTGTGATTTCGATTGTGATGTCTTGGACCTTCCAGCTGTTTGGGCTTGGCCTTTTACAGAGTGAGTTGGGCGAAGCAGTTCAGCTGTGCCATGCCTGCATGATTAGCAGTCATCAATAAAGAACTTGTTTATCTTGTTTTGGTCATTTTTTAAAATAGCATTAAAAATAGCATTTTTTTTTAAATTAATTTTTTCAATTAACATTATCAGCGTAGAACAAGCACCATGGTTTGACATGCTGATAAGCCAGTGGGACCTTAATAAGATCTGATTTTATCTTCCAAGCAACACTATATATCTGCAATAACTTAATATAAAAGTTTGAAAGGATGAAGCTTCGAATCACACAGGGACGCACTTAAAACAGTATCAGTTGCTTCAGACCTGCTGTCACAGTTTAGCTTAAAAGAGCCGGGTTTAGCCATCAGTAGATACGAGGTGTTAAAGATAATCAGAGCTGGATCTATGGTGGATAATGGGATCTTGTATGTCAGGGAGATAAGCTGGATCTATCTGTCTGTTTTCAAAGGAATGGAGAGAAAGAAAGAGCAAGACGAGGCAGATTTTAGGATAAAGATTTTTCCATCCTGATTGTCACAGTGGACATGTTCAGTGAATGTGTGCGGTGATCTGCAAAAACCATTCTCATGGCCAAATTGTGACATTTTAATCTTTATATTCTTGTTAAAAAAACAAACAAACAAAAAAACAGACTTTGTCGAACTGTAAGGTTATTCTCTTTTACATAAAAGTTACATTTGAAAACTTAATGTTAATGAAATACTTAATGAAAATACTTACATCTATATTCAAAATCTGCCAAATTGTCAGGTTTACGATCTGACTTTATCAGCATGATCCACATCAGTCTTTGTCTTATTACCAGAATTGGCCAGAAATACACAAAAATGTATTAAAAATTTGAGTAAAAGTACACATTCCTAAGGGCAAATATTAGTCAAGTAAAAGTAGAAGTCCCCCGTTCGCTTGTGTACCTGATTAAAAGTACTCACCTTCAAATTTCCTTAAATATCAGAAAAAAAACAGGGCTTGAATTTGCTCACTTTAGCCTTTTTCTTAGCTTTTTTCATAGTTTAATCTTTCTCTCTCTTTTATTCTCTCTTATAAACTCTTTTTATATCACTTTATCACACTCTCTCTCTCTTTGTCTCTGAATTCCCACCACCATAGCATAGCTATATAAAAGCAGAAATCTGTGTGTGTGTGTGTATATGCAAATGGGATGATGTTTAGTGATGGAGAGCTTGTGAGTTGGTGTGTGTATAGGCCATGCTGTGTCGTAGTGACAGGCCTGAATGAAAGAGATAACAGATGCTGTGTGTGTGTGTGTGTGTGTGTGTGTGTGTGTGTATGTATGTGTATCACCTGGCCTGGACTGATCTAGGGGTATCTATCACCTGCTTTATGTTTTTAGTTATTTTTTTTAGCATTGTGTAAAATGTCACCAATTTTTATGGAATTAAACATAACCAAATTCAAATTTCAAATTCAAATTTTATTTGTCACATACACAGTCATGCTCTCTATGGAGCAGGAGTAGAAATTCCTGAGCACTTTGGAGGGCAGTCTGAGGTGCAAGAGATGCTGCCGTGGGTTGGAGCAGTCATGACGGCAGCCGACCTCACCGGCGCCATCTTGGATCATCAGTCTCTCATTCTCGCAAGAAGACCGTTTTACATAATACTACATCATATAGGCTTCTGTAGGCTTTAATTGTCTTATGTAGGCTTCTACAGATTTGAATGGATTTTAAATAGGGCTTCCATAGGCTTTTGTATGCTTTAAGTGACTTCTAGAGGCTTCATTTGGGATTTAATGGGTTTCTCTGGGATTCCATAGGCTTTAATGGACTTATGTAGGCTTTTGTTTGCTTTGATTGACTTTGATTTTGACAGTCTTTAATTGTCTTATATAGGCTTTGACATGTTTTAATGCGCTTCTATATGCTTTAATTGACTTCTATAGGATTCTCTATGCTTTAATGGGCTTCTTTGGGCTTTTATAGACTTAAGAAGGCTCCTATAGAATGCCATGTGTATCTATATGTCTCATCTGGCTTCTGTGGTGCGTCTATATAATTCTCAACATCTGTGAGTTTTCTTAATAGAATTGTGTGCGCCTTTGTGGACTCCTTCCATATTTTATGCATTTCTTTAGGTTTTTATAGAAACTATCATATTCAGTCACGCAAGAAGTAAATAAACCCCACGGTTTTATGATCGAATGTACAGTATACACCTAAATGTGATGTGACATTTTTGAGCAAAGGAAGGTTTAGATATTAATACAGTATCAATACTTTTTTTTAATTTCTCACCTGTGCATAGTGTGCACTAACTGGGTTGTTTTAAACAGATTTTCAAACAGCATGTAGACGTGTTTCAGAAGGTTGAGGCCGACCAAGTCACGATTCTGCTGGTGTTTTACCCTTTTCTTTCAATTTAACTAGAATTCTGTTAATAGTAGAAAGGTGGATTTCAAGATTTCTAGCTACGTGTCTCTGGGACAGTCCACCCTCAGAATGAGCAATTATCCAACCTCTTTAAAAATCAAGATGGAATTTCTTTGGGATTGTCACTTGTTTAAAGGCATGCTTACAGAGGGGTCTGAAAAGAAGAACATTTATCATGGGTATAATAATGGCAACACATTTTGGTGCATACAGTTTACCATAAAACAATGGGGCACTGTTTACTTCTGTGTATGTTTAGGAGAAAAATAAAGATTATTTGCTAGTTATCAGAAGCTTGTGAGTTTAAATACAACAACTTCCAAAGAGTTATTAATCCAAACATATCCAATTGGATTGGATTTAGTTTCATTTAAAACCCAATACTAATAAATCTTGGTAAACATCACATAAATACCATCAAGTTTGTTGCTGTTTCCTGCTTCACAGGTCTTTATATGATTTGGTATTTTGAGCTGTCGTGTGTTCTTTACCTGTTTTGGAAACCTTTTTTAGATGTCCTTTGCTTTTCTTTCCAGAGGAGCGACTAGAAGCAGCAGCTGGGATCATTATAGGCTTCCAGTCGAACAATAGAGTCTGTTTTTCTGGCTCTGGAGAAGATAATAAGCGCCTCACTGCTAGGAGGCTCTCGGTGTGTTTGAGGGCCTTGAAGTGAATGTGCGTGTTCTCCCCTGCTGGGAACACAACGTCAGGTGTCTTTCCCTCAGGTCAACAGTGGAGGAAAGCATGCGGTTGGATGTCGAGGATGCTCTTAGTACATTAAATTTAACACGGGAGTTAACTGCATGCAAGAAACAGATGTGCAGTCACAGTAGAAGAGAATTCATTTTAATTAAGGGATTTCACGCTGGTATACATTATGCATCCGATGCCAGACTCTGTTTGCGACTAGATGTGTGTTTTCTGAATAAGCGTGGGTGTATACACACTTTACACTGCAGCCCTGATTAAAGGGAATTGAGTCATTTCTCCCTGAATGCCATCAGGCTGCTGGGTGCCATTTTTCATCCCTGTCTTTAAATCACATTTATTCATTCATTTACTGTAATTATTCAGCAGTGTCTGCAAACGAAGGCTCCCAGAGACGTGGCTCAATTTAATTTAATTAAAGCTCGTTAGCAGTACCAACAACACAGCCAGCAGGTCGGAACCGGGCTATTACATGCCGGTTTGTTGCTCCCAGTGTTGATTCAGGGGTTTTGAAACTCTAATCAGTTTCGGACAATGCAATTCTTGGTGTAGACTGAAGTTATTACATTTTTTGCATATTTGTCACATCTAAATTATTCAGATCAATTTTTCAAATTATAATATTACACAGATAACCTGAATAAATACAAAATGCAATCACTGAATGATAATGTCATTTATTAAGGGAAAAAAGCAACCCAAACCTACCTGGCCCTATGTGAAAAAGTAATTGCCCCCTTGCTACAGTAAATCATGACTGAACCGTGATTTTTTTGGAAAGCTGAGGTAAATTTCACTTGCCACACCCAGGTGTGATTACTGCCAGACTTGTTGAATCAAAAATTACTTAAATAGAAACTATCCGACAAAGAAAAGCATGATAAAGCATCTAAAAAAGCAACACGATCTAAATTCAAGAACAGATGAAAAACAAAGTAATTGACATTCATCAGTCTGGAAAGGATTACAAAGCCATTTTTAAGGCTTTGGGACTCCAGTAAACCATGGTCAGACCCTTTACCAACAAATGAAGAACATTTGAAACATTGGCAAACCTTTTCAGGAATGGGTGGCCTACAAACATTTCTCCAAGAGCACAATGACGACTCATCCAGGAGTTCATTAAAGGACCTACAGTAGAACAACATCTAAAGAACTGCAGGCATCACTTGCCTCAGATAAGGTCAATGTTTATGATTTAACAACTAGAAAGAGACAGAAATGCCATCCAATGAAGAGTTTCCAGGTGAAAGCCACTGCTGACAAAAAGAACACAAAGGCTTGTCTCGAACTTGCCAAAAAAAACATCTTGATTATCCCCAACACTTTCAGGCAAATATTCTGTAAACTAATGAGAAAAAAGCTGAAATTTATCGAAGGAGTGTGTTCCATTACATCTTGCATATAACAAATACAGCATTTCATTAAAAAAAAACATCATACCAACAGTCAAATATGGTGGTGGTAGTGTGATGGTCAGGACCTGGATGACGTGCCATAATTGACGGAACCATGAAATCTGTCCTTTTTGTACCAGAAAATACTAAAGAAGAATGTCTGGCCATCAGTTTGTGACCTTAAGCTCAAATGCACATGAGGGTTATGCAGCAGGACAATGATCCGAAAACACCAGTAAGTTCACCCCTGAATGGCTCAAAAAAAAAAAAAGGTTTTGGAGTGGCCTAGTCAAAGTCGAGATTTTCAGCCGATTGAGATCCTTAAACAGGCCATTCATGCATAAAAACCTTCCAATGTGGCTGAATTAATACAATTCTGCAAAGTAGAGTGGGCCAAAATTCCTCCACAGCAATGTGAAAAAGTCATTGCCAGTATTTGCAAATAAAGTGTGTACTACCAGTTATGTTTATAGGACAATTGCTTTTTATCACAAGCATATAGGACAAGGTTGGATGGACAGCTTTTCCCCTTAATAATCAAAATTATCATTTAAAAACTGCATTTTGTATCTACTCAGGTTGTCATTGAGTAATAATAAAAATTTGTTTGATAATCTGAATTATTTAAGTGTGCAAAAAAACTAAAAATCCTCAATATTAAATGTTTAAAAATCATAAAACAGCTAAAATATTCTATGACCATAATATAGTATTTTACTGTATTTCTACTGTAATGCATTCAACAGTTTATCACTGTAAAATGTATTACATCTATAAATCATCTTCAGTGTAGTTTGGAATCCCATCTCAAGTTTGTATATTTTATCAAATATAAACACTTTATGAAGTCTGGATTCAACTTTCATGAAATACTGATCATTACCTTACTGTACAAGTATTGGGAAAAAAACCAACATGCAAAATAAAGTTTAAAATATTTTAACTTCCAGCTGCTGAAGACACACTATCTGAAAATGCACTCTATTGCAGATGCTTGCTGATTAAAGCCAATGTATGGAAATAGCTTGCTTAGCTCAGTTCTTCATTAGCTTGACAGTTGCTTTGGTAGTAATTTTATAGCATGGCCAATTTCTACTTAGCTACTTAAAAAAATGATCCACAAACCTTTCCACAACAAAATCAAACATTTATCTCCACAACTCACTATGAGAACTATGATCAGAACACATCGCAGCCTTGCTGAAATAACATCACTCTTTTTGAGTAATCTTGCTAAAGGTGGCTGTGGTTCAAGAGAGGAGAACCATGGCAGTACGTGGGGTCACCTGGAGGAGGGAATATGACCAGAAACACACGATAATTCCAGAAACATTAGTGAAGGTGTGTCCAAGAGTATCAGTGAGATAGATCTGCACACCATGTACCTTTTTGTTGCTTTCAAGAAAGGAGGATGAGTATTGATTGTTTTTGAAGGTGACTGTAGCATGTGGCTCACTGGTCTATACCGCAAAAAGAAAATATTGTATTTTACTGTTAAATATCTTACCCTTTTTATTATTAGAATATGGCTATACATTAACAGTACTTTGTTACAGTGTATGTACTGTATGTATATAATGGTTTCTATTTTCAATGGGTTTAAACACTGTCCCAGAATAATTAAATCTTGACACTGTGCCTTTGGTACATGAATTAATAAATTGTTCATTTGATGCAAACTGATTTCATTAGACATTAAAGTCTGCATGAACACAGCTTCTATAGCTTCTGCATGAACTTCAGGCTTCTATGGGCTTCGATAGGCTTCAATGGGTTTTAATGGCCTCTATAGACTTCCATTAGCATCTGTTGGCTTTTGTAGAATTCTATTGGCTTCTATAGGCAGTATTTACATTTTATATATAATTATAAAATTATTATTATTTTATAGAATTAATGATGCCAATGTTTTAATTGAAAATGCCAGAATAATAGGGGTGAAGCATTACACTGCTGTCTATGCCAAAAATTACAGTGGGCTTTTTGGGCTTCTGTAGAATTCTATATGTACTGTATAGGTTCTCTGTGGGCTTCTCCAGAATTCTATAGGTTTCCATGGACTTCTGTAGAATTTTCTTGGTGTCTGTGGGCTTTTTATACTTCTGAGGTTTCCATTCTCTTGTGGGATTTTACTGTATAGAATTGTATAGGCTTCTATGGGTCTCTATGGGTTTCTTAAGGCTTCTGTCTTCTGTCTTCTATTAACCTTATTTTTAATTAGGTCAAAATAATGTTCGGTGGAGGTATAGCAGGTGTAGGCTTGCCATATTGCTTCACTGGGATTCAATCGGAAAAGAGTTAGAGTTAGCATAGCTATTTTGCATAGAAATAACCCTTTTAATGGTTGGACCCTCTATGCTTGCCCAACACAAATACACATGTTCTCCATTATCTCCATCAGATCTCACAAAGGGACGAATCCTTGTACCCAACTGGCAACCAGAGAAATGGTAATAAATGCATGGCATCTCAAACGTATCTTTGCCAGTCGGCCGAGTTACAGTGGAGGTCAGTAATAGACTTACACAACTAGAATAACCTGTTTGTATTTAATTTTCATTGTAATTGAAAATATTGTAAATACATTTCAAGTATAAAGATATGTGTAAAAGTGTTTTTTTGTATATATTTTTGGTCAGCTAGATAGCAGCATGCTATTTACATGACATGGCAAATATTACAAATTTTATCAACCTGATTTTGGAAAGCCTTTTGGTGCTCTTATTTCTGATAAGAGACTGAGAATTAAACAGGAGGCCAGGGCAGCTAATTTTTTTTATGGGTTTTTTTAATGTTTTTTTTTTTTAGGTAAACCTGGGGTAGCAGGGGATCTACATATATGAGATTTGGCACAAGTTTTTACAGCAGATGCCCTTTCTGATGCAACCCTCTCCAATTTATACAGGGCTCGGATGAGCCCTATGAGTCCACTGACTCGTGGAAAGCCTCAGTAGCCGGGGTCGATTCCCTGACTAGGTGGTCAAGGGGCCTCATGCAACATGATGAAACTGAATGCATACAGATCCTGACTATACTTTGGTAACAGAAACATGTGCTACCACTATTACCACTACTGTTATATACCAGACAGAATCTTTCTTAATATAATTTCTGAATTCAGTTGCTCATTGGAGGATGCTCATAATACTTACATTTTTTTTTTACCTCTTCTTGCAGTTGTATAGGAGAAAGAAACAATGGGAACGTATCTCATTATTTTTATTGTTTATCCTTTTGAACCTTACCTTTTGATTTTTTTTCATGATTTGGTCTTTTTTTTATATAATTATATTCTGCGGTGAAGCCTCATCGATTCATGAGCCTAATCAATTCAGTTTGTAGAATGATTGAAAAAAGGGAACGAAGACAAAGGGAGCAATCATAATTAGTTTCAAATCATTAAATAATATTAATAAAATAGACAGAACATATATTATTAAATATTCTAGGTACTTTTTAAAAGAAAACTCAGTCAGTAGCAGTCCAAAGAAAGGATGGAAGGAAGGACAGAAGAAGTTTAATAGTAACGTACTGTAGTAATCTTCTGCATTACTGTAGTGATGAATTGCTCAGTGTTTAGAGGAATTATGTAATGATGATGTTGCGCACAGCAGAGTGACAGCACACTAAATCAGACAGCAATGGCGCTTCACTGTGATGCCTGATTGGATTTTATTAATACAGGGGAAATGCATTAAAGTAACTGGCAGATGGCGACATGGTTATTTTTAACATATGGTTTACTATGATAGTACGCTTGCAGAAAAGTCTTTCCTCATGCCTATATTTTTGTGCCGTTGATGTCTTTAGAATTCTGTGGGTGTTTATGGGCTTTTGAGGAGTTTTATAGAATTTTGGGGGAACTCTATTGGTTTCTGTGGGTTTTTAGAGAATTCTGTGGACTTCTGCAACCTTTTTAAAAGGTTTAATAGAATTCTATTGGCTTTTAATGGTTGTTTTTCCAGATTTTGATCTTGAATTCTATTGGTTCTATTCTATTCTATTGATGTATGCTTCTATTGATTTCTGCAGATTGATTTCCGTTTTTGTTTTTAACTGAATTTAATGGACTCCTCTTGGCTTTTATAAAAGAGATGAATATAATTGTATGGGCTTCTACAGAACTCTCTACATCATGGGCTTTTTAAAAGGGTTTAAGTGAATTACTGTAGATTCTGTGGGCTTATAAATAACTCTATGGATTCCTGTGGGCTTTTTTTAAAGAGTTTATTAAATTACATGGGCATGTGTGGGCTTCTATACTTTTATAGAATTATAATGATGTCTGGATTCTTTTTTTTAAAAGAAATATATTAATTTATAAGATTCTGTGGGTTTCTCTGGGCTGTTTAGACTTCTATGGTTATGTGGACATCTGTGGGCATCTTTAGGTTTCCATAGAAGTCAATGAGCTTCTTTGGGATTCTATACAATTGTAGAAACTTTTATTCCAAATTTGAATCAAAGATTTTTTTTATTATTGTTATTTACAGCCATAAACATCTCCTTTTACCTCTTTTCACTGTTCAATTATGCTATTTGCCTACATGGCTTTCAAGTGAGGAATTTTATAAAAACTGGTCATGGGTATTAAGCTAGCAGTTATTTAAACTATTCAAGTCCATTTCTAAGTAAACAATGTTTTCCAAAAACTCATTTACTTAAAACAGAAATAAAGAAAGGGGGGAAACAGGACCGAGAGTTAGTGGTGAAGCATCTGGCACTGCTTATTGCCACCAGGGTGCGGGACACCTTCTACTGGTCTCACAGCTGGTCCTTATGCCAAGTGATGCCCATCCATCAGCCAAAAGCCTTCCATCCAAAATAGCACGAGAGTTGAAGTCCTGCCTGAGCAAATGTGATGCAAAGTGATATTTAGACCCTTTAACACAGTTATATCAGATGAGAATTTTTATTAGTGATTTAAATATCACTTTGCCATTTTGGAGGTTTTTGGCTTAAGACTGCCTGTACTGTAATGAGTATCAGGAAGAAAACATAATCTAGAATATTCTGGTAACAAATATATAGAGATATATAGAGATAAGAGATGCTGTTTATTTGGAACTGCAATAATTAGCATGCTATTTGTGTTACCTGGCGGCACAGTAGCTTAATGGTTAGCACTGTAGCCTTGCGCCTCCAGAGTCCGGGTTTCATTCCTGCCTCAGGGTCTGTGTGCATGGAGTTTGCATGTCCTCCCTGAGCTTGGTGGGTTTCCTCTGGGTACTCGTGTTTCCTTCCACAGTCCAAAGACATGCAGTTTAGGCTAATTAGTGTACCCAAATTGCCCGTAGTATGTGATTAAGAGTGTCTGTGTGCCCTGTGATACCCTTGCACCGCATCCATGGTGTACGCCTCATGCCCTAAGCCCCCCGTGATTTTGTATACAGGATAAAGTTTTATAGACGATGAGTGATGATTGTGTTACCTATTCCTGTTTCCCAATACCAGTGACAGCACATCACGGACCTAGTGCAAGGTCAAAGATTATTACAGAGGCCAAGCCAAGGGGAGCTGAAGAATTATTTACTGCAAGTCAGATGATGCTAGTGTAAGTAAAGTACACACATACTATATGCAGTTTCTTGTATTTACCTACAGTACACTTTAGATGTATGTATTGGCAAGTCATTTGAGGGTGACACAATAGAAAAGTAATCACCAAATCACAATGACACCAGACAAAGATAACCTCATGTAAGGAAGAGGGTGGATCCAAATTTTTGCTACCTGCTGAACTGTGATGTGGCAGTTTGAAATGATGTCCTTCATATGTATTGAAAAAGAAAAAGTATGTAAAGAAAAAGTTAGACAGGCGAATATTTCATCGGAGCACCTTTAGCGTTGATTGGAGTGTCCTGGAATATGCCCTTGCCATCAATGAAGAAAACTCCATAGATGTGATAAACTGATCATTCAGTACATTCACGTCATCAACTGAGTTCATAACATTTCTGAGCCTAGACCTGACCAACTGAAGCAAACCCAGATCATAACACTGCCTCCAGAGTCTTGTTCAGAGGCCACTATGCATGATGGGTGCATCACTTCATACACTTCCCTTCTTTCCCTGACACGCCCATACAGTACTGTTGCTCTGGAATAGGTTCAATCTGGACTCATCAGACCACGTGATCTTTTCCCATACTTGTCCAATCTTTTGCTTCCTAATGGCTACAAAGCTGTTTAGATCTTTCACGACAATGTTTGCATATGGAAATGCTCTTGCATTTCTCTGATTTCTATTATATGTCGATTTATTTTATATTGCTACATCAGTGAGTATTTAGTCATCGTGCAGTTTTCTTTCTATTCATGTATTTCAGAGTTGACAGTCCCGCACTATCCTTCCAGGTTTTAATAATGTACTGAATGCTTGTTAACCCAATTCTATGGGTTAATTTCAGCAATTTTCTTCACTTTATCCACACCCTTATGAAACAGTGATAACAGAAATTATATGTAAAAATTGGCACAAATGGCACTGTACAATTTTAATAAATGCTTATGAGTGTACAATTGAAATCTACTAAATAAACGTGATCTCACACCTTCATTTCGGGCACTTCACAGTAACATGAAAATTTAAGTTAATTCCAAAATTCAGCAGATGGCATTGTATATTTTTTGGAACGTGCTTATGAGTGTGCAATTAAGTTCCATGCGAAGAAACTTACGGTCACATCTAGTTGCCACTATAAATGCTTTCAACTTCCAAATTTTAACATCTCTCATCCTTAATAGTTGCCCTCAGACAAAA
>JAOVVB010000002.1:24342904-24358851 GCA_028570985.1 Heterobranchus longifilis | reverse complement strand
ACAGCACTCCAATACACATTTTTTTTTTTTTTTTTTTTAAGTAGTCCATTTAACGGCAAGAGCATAGTGTAGTGAGAACACTTAATTAAATTGCATTACCTCATAATGACTCCATCACGCTAAACGTGTTGTTTTAGCACTAAAAGTTATTGACTGGAACAAGCTAGTCCTGCACAATGCCAAGTAGCAGTCTATTACAGTATTTGAGGGCGGAACAAATAAAAAGGGGTTTTCGTCAATGATCTTTAGACTTTAATTCTGTTTCTTTTTTATATCAATTTGTAGCTAGGACTTGAGTTTAATTAATCAATCTTTCTGCTTCTGTTTGATCAAGAATAACATAAAACTGTGAGGGGAAAGTTTGCAACACAAAAAATTGAATAGCAGCACTTCTGCAGACTGAAATAACTTTTGTGGACTGCCATGAAATTCTGACGGACATTCAGAGTCTCCAGTGGATGAATTAATGACTTTGATGTTGCCTTCACTGTCCCTCATGTCTCAACAACTATGAGATGGATCGCAATAAAATTTGGTTCAAACATTCATGTCCCCCTCGAGCGACATCACCAGATCAACATCTTTGTGTGTCCATTACTTTAGCTTATGAAAAACTAACTAATTAAAACTAATGGCATTTCCAACATCTCAGCTGTACTTTGTGCTTATTAACAAATGTTGTATGCTTGCTAACTAATTCACACATGCAGTACTGTATGTCCCTGAAACACTCAGGAACGTTTTCCTGCACAGGGTCATGTGTGAACTACTTCAAGACCTAAAAACATTTCTGGGAAAATGCCGGTATGTCGGTGTTGTGAATAAAAGCAGTAATATTGCAGGGACAAGCGCGCTAAAGGTTACATCCGTCTGACAAAAGACGCTTTCACTTTGACCGAACAAATCAATCACAAGAGTCCACCGACGACATATTTAAATGTGTGATTTGTTTACGGAAACTTGTCTCGCAAACTTGTTGAATATTAAATACATTATCCAACAACTTTAGACAAAAATGGCTTCTCGCCCGACATGTTCCTGAAAATGATAAACGATGTCTTCTGCCGCGCACACGTACATCCAGTCGTGCCCCATCTTCTTCTTCTGTTGAGTTTTATGACAGTTGGCTTTACCGCCATCTGCAGAAATGTTCCTGAACTAGCGATCACTAGCGATGCCTGAAAGGTTATCCCAGTAATTTACCGGTAACTATGTGTGAAAGAGGCTTTAGATGGTGACACATCTATTGTTTTTAATATCTGGATCTTATGCATTTTTATGTGTGTGCAAATAAAATAAAAATTTAAAATCATGGTAAACATTACTTGCTAAAAATCAGCATGCTAGTGTTGTCATTTTGAGCATGAGCATGCTAAACCAAACTGTGTAAGCCACAGATACACAAATACAGATACTTTATACTTATATTTGATGTATTTGAGTGTGTAGTTCCATTATAATCCACACATCTTCCATTCAGTGGCAAAAAGACCAAATAAGAAGACTCTCTGTAGGAAACTAAGCATGTTTCACGCAGGCATGTTTCTCATCTTTCTGAATTTCTTCCAGCGTCTCTCAAATTAATTAACAAATCCACCAGTAACCTTGAAAAGAAGCACACACGCTTTCTTCATTTTGTCTTTTGGCCTTCTGTCATACTAGTTTAGTTATTTGGTTTACACAACCCCTTAGGAATTGTTCCTTTTCAAAGTCAGTGATAGAAACCACGGCATGCGTCATAATGGGATGATGTATCTGCCGAACACTATATCTTAAGTCTGTATCGTTATTGTGATAAATTATTACAGTTTCCACATTCGCTGAGCCACAGATAAAGAATTGAGACTTCTGAGCTGAGCATCTTGAGTCCTAATTTTTCGTTGGTGTTTTATTCCCAAAAGGTTCCAAAGAGCAAACCAAACCAAACACTGGGAATGTCATCTTTTTTGACATATAAGTCTGAGAGTCAAAGGCAGTAAAACATCTGCGTTAGTGAGTTACTTTCCTAGTCATTGTTTTATTCCTCTATGTGGGAAATTCTGCTATATTTTTTTGTTTCTGAGCTGAAACAGAATGTATATTCTCCTTATCTCAAAACGCAGTTCTCTGTTCATTTGTTTTCTGTCATATTGTACCTTCCCAACTCACCTTGGTTGTTCCCTCTTGATTTCCGCACCCTCCCCACTCCTATCTTTTTTCTTTCTTATGCTCCAATCATTTCTCTTTCACCGGGTCATCCATTATAGGCGGGGTGTCATTGAGAAGCTTGTCCCGGTGTGATGCATTGTGTGCGGTATCATTTACAGATAGGCTTCAGTTTGATAAAGACTGCTTATACAACAAGGGGACATCTTTTCTGTGGAGCCTTTCTCTGCTCGGAACCAAAATGCACCATATGTTGAACATAGAAGTATTTCAACACCTGGCTTGAGTGATGTGAAGACAAAAAACTGTTTAATTCCCTTTTTCCCCTTAACAGGACAGAAAATAAGCTTGTTTGTGTAATATGTAATGAATGCATATTGCCAAATTTAACTCAGTTTCTTATGTGCTTTGCTTTTATCTCCCATTCATCTACTCATGCTAACATTTGATTCTTTTCCAACTTGTCGCTTGGAAACAAACCTCTCTTCCATTTTTAGGGGCCAAGGTGTCGGAAGATCTGAATTGATGATTCTGGCTTTAATTAGTATAGCCTGTTTTAGTGATATCAGCAATTCTTTACAGGCTATGCTAATCTGTGCCAGAATCAGCAATGCAATTGGGACGGATGCATTTCTCCACGACGTACATTAAGGCCGTTTATTGCACTGCTGCCGTTCCTTGAATTTCTCTTTTAATTTATTGCTGGTTTTGAGTCAATGAAATATAACGGAGCAAAGAAATAGTTCGCCAAGATGCATCAAGGTTGATGAAGGCCATTTGTCAAGGTGCAGGTGCATAATTTGTGATTACTAGAATGAAAAATATGAGTGTATAGTCTATAGTCTATATGTCTTATGTGCTGCAATCAAGTGGCTTTTTCTGAGACATTCACTGCGCAACAACTCCATGAGTGTAAATGTCAAAGATGATGTCAGTATCTTACCACCCCCCTCCCTTGTTTTCTCACCTTTACTTTGTTATTGGGCGAGGTGGATCATTGGTGTCAAAAAAAGTACGGACAACAGTGTCTGCAGTAGCTGCTGCCTCGTCCTGTTGGTGTGATTTCCATTAACCTGCTGTGTGAAAGGTGCTTAACCTGACACTTAATGTAATAGCATGTCAGTGCTTTTAAAAAAGCCATTACCTCTCGAAGCTCGTTTGACCTCTACCATGATAAATATATAATGTTCTTAATGCACATATGCTGAATATATTCCCCCCTGGAAAAAAGCGTGATATGGTTTTCATTCAATCGTTTTCATGTTTTATCTCATTTTGGAGTGATTGGAACAATCTGCCACTAATTAGTAGTTACTATATAGTAGTTTCATTCTCTGTGTCAGATTCAAAGCCTCATATTTCTGTCTGAACTCGAGCCGATTCTAAGAGAGTAATAACCGAGCGTGACCCGAGCCTGAAAGGCATTCTGTTTTTTTTAATGTCCGAAACTGACCCGAGCCTGACATAGTTAAGGTAAACTGAACCACTGAGTTTGTGTTACATGAATATTTTTACAGACTGAAATAGGCTAAATAACAAACCCCAGCTCTGAACAAGATGTAGCCCAACACAGACACTACTAGGTCCATTGTTCTTATTTATTTATACACTAAATTTTAACAAAAAAAGAACTTGAAGCACCATGTCAAGTAGGCCAAACCTGACCCAAACATTTGTAAATATCAGGTCGGGTATCCACACTCTAGTGCACATGCACAAGGGATTCACAGGAAGCCATGACATACTGGACAAAATCCAGATGGCACATAATCTGTAAGAGCAGATCATTCGGTCCCAGGCATGTTGAAAACAAAAACATATTTGCGTCGGTAAGTGTAGCAGATTTATAAAGACAAGATCAAATTTTCATCCTGTACAGAATAGCTGCGTTTTCTGCCCCCAGTGATTGATAAATGGGTAATTTCCAATTTAACTGGGACTTCACCAAATCAACCAGAAGTGAAATCTTAAGGATTAAAACTTTGTGGTTTTTACTTCTGGCAGTTGATTACATACTAATCTGATTATACATATTTATAACTAAATACGATTTATTTAAGCTAGAATATTTAATGCCTGTTGCTCACAACTGATAAATGGTGCTTTAGCTGTGGGAAAATGATCCCTTTGTGTATTAACTGCTACAGGGGTAGAGCACAGTGTGCATCCGAGTAATACTGAGATACAGGTATAAGCTGCCTGTAAACCAGGGCTCTCAGGGACTGGCATTCTGCTGTGGCCTTTGATTGGCAAGGGAGCAAATGGCACCAGCATCTGGAGGCACTTGGATCAGACCCTGATAAAAAATGCAGACACACACAGAGAGGGATGGATAAACACATGTGAACACACACACACTTGTGCACACATGCACTGCGTGCGACTGGCCTCACACTAACCCTCCAGCCCTCTCTGCTTTGTCTGGCTCCGAGCAGGAATATCAATCCACCTGTGCAGGCTTCACTTTGAAGCAGCCGGTAGAGGAAATGTGCTCGCATTAACATAATCACTCCTGGAGTTTTTCTCATGTATGTCCTTTAAAGCTTAATGTTTTAAGTAATTTGCCATTAGTCATTATTTAGCTTTCATGAGGGACATGATTAAGTTCTACAGTCTCTCCGTCTCTCTCTCGCACACACAATTTACTCTGAATTTGAAACATGCTTTAGACTCAGGGTGATTGATTTTGGTATCTGGTGTATTAGTGCACTGCCCACTGTGTTGTGCTATCTACATCTATGTTGATTAATCATCCGTCTTTATGGCTAACAGCAATTAGCTTTCATGTTTAAGATTCCATCCATCTTGTCCAGCTGTGCTTAAAACACTAATGTGGCTGTTTAAATCAGACCCAGAGCATTCGACTTTACAGAAAGCCAATGATTGCATTACTCTCCCCTGTTACATCAGCTTAGGCCCAATGAAGTTAATGCTCGCAATTATCTATTCCCCCAGTCCGGCTTTTATCCCCGTCTGTCTTTTGTCTCCTCAATCAGCTCATCAATGGAAATAATGTTTTAGGAATGATGTTAATGTGACTTTGGAAAAACATAAATAATTGCTGTAACTTCTTACCCACTGCTCACATATCTTCAGCCCAGACGTCAGAATAAAAATGTCGGCATCGTATGTTTCTGCAAACCACGGATACGTTAAATCTCTATGTTTCAATATCATATCAGCATTTCTGAAGTGACGTAGTTCAGATTAAATTTATGAGCTGAGTTTGTCATTACGAGGTGGAGGGGGTGGTGAGCGGCTGCCAAGCAGCAGACCACCGTTCAAAACCAACAAACCCAGGTGTTTTTTAAAGAGGTCGGGACAAACGACTTTTGTTAACTTAATCGTTGATTTTTGTTATTTACGTTGATCACGAAACTTAGGTAATTTATTTAACAAGCCAAACCACAATATTTTTTTTGCTAAACCTACTCTAACTAACCTTGTTAACATGTCCATATGTTGTTTTTTTTTAATATATTACAAAACATATCATGAGTGAAATGAGCAGTCATGAGCATTTCCACCCTGAAACTGCAGTGTGCCAACAACAGTCTAAACTCTGGATTCAGACAGCCAGAGTTTCATACATCACAAATCTAAGGAACCAATCCCGTCAGGTTGTAGCTGGAGCATTCCATAGCGTAACTATGTCAACGGTGGTGGGCGGGGCTTAAAGCCAAATCCAGAATTTGTCAAATTTGTCCAGCCCCCGGAGTTTTTTTTATTTTTATTACATTTTTTAAACTTTTTCATGGGAAAACCATGTTAAACAAAATATGTTTACAGACTTTAAAATGTGTCTGGAGGGTGACTTTCAGTTTTATTTGAATTCACAAAACTGCGACTGTATAGTGAAGCATCATAGTTTGGCGTGTAAAAAAAAAAGTGACATCAAGGGATCCTGCATGCACAGTGGCGTACTATTTTTTTCCCGATTTCCCACGAGATCACGTTGATATCTGCTACATATGAAACGTACAAATGTAATATCCGTCGGTTTGCAGAAACATACGATGCCAACATTTATTCTGGCGATTGGGTTGATGTCTTAATATCAAGCGAAACTGATTTTCTTCTATATACAATATACATAAAATTGTAACCAATGTGGTGTATTTATGCATAGACCATTGTTATTTAACTAGCTTGCATATTTATGTGACATTTCAGGCTATTACCTTCCTCCTCCGTCTGTTACCTTTAATCCCCCGGGTAGTGATAGACCCTGTTTAACCTTGCTGATAACATCCCAGCTGAATCCTGCCCATCAGCACGCAGAGAAAGAGAACTGAGTAAAGTGCAGGGCCCCTGGAGGTCACTCCTGCGCAGTGTTATACTCCAGAGCACCGGCACCTCCATTTAGCAAAGTAATTTGACTCATTACCTCCCTCCTCTCCAAACTGTATGCATGGAAAGTGTTATGCCTGAGCAGCTATAGGCTCTTAAGCTGCCTTACTTTATGAGGGAACCTGCAATGTGTGTGGGTGCATGAGCAATCGCACATGCTGAGTATCTGTCCCTCTGTCTCCAAACATTGATAAGATGCTCGGGGGGGAAGAATTTCTCTATTTTGCATCATAGCTCGCAGCAAAACAAAAACAAACTATAACACAAGTTACATTTTCACTTTTCATTTGCAGCACATCAAGACGAGAACATATGATAAATATCTGGAATCCCAGTAATTTGCCAGTGCATTGAGGAAAATGAAATTGTGTTATTGAAGATGGAGCTGCTGAGGTTCTGCAGTGTGTAACATATTTTACCCTCTGCTGTGTTTGTACATGTATTTAGATTATGATTTATAAAAGCTGGATTTGCAAAGAATCTGGTGTGCTGATTCTGACAGTGACAGATTTTCAATAACAATTTTGCATTGTTGTGATAGAAACTAGGGTTGGATGATAAAAAGATGATTTTGCCATACTGTTTAGAGTGTAACATCTTACCTCTTTAATGTCTGTAAGTGAAGTAGGCCATTGTGGGCAATGTTGCAATTCCATGAGCAGACCTTCTTTATGGCGATGTTGGATTTAAATTTGCATTTCCCTATGCGATGGTGCACCTTTTTCTTTTGGTCAGGTATTTAACATTCTTGTCTGCTAATTTTATTCACCAAGCATTTATCAACAGCAGATCTGAAACAATGAATCAATTAGTCAATTGAAAGAAAATGAAGATTACTAATTCAAGTCACGTTTCAGGCTCAAAGCAAGCTTCTCATCTGTGAGAATTTGTTGCTTTTCTGTCTGATGTTACAGTAAACTGAATGTCTTTGGGGTTTAGGCTGTTGGTCAAAACAAACAATTTGAAGACAGCTTTTTGTGCTTTTGAAAAGTAAAAAGTAAATTTTTTCATTGGACATTCTTTTAGACCAAACGATGAATTGACTAATCAAGACGGCTGTGGCTCAGGAGTAGAGTGGGTTGTCCACTGGGGTCGGTCCCCGAGCCTCCTCCTGGATGGTTGATGCAGCCTGTCCTCCTCCAAAAAACGTCCCCACAGGTCGTTTGTACAAAGAGCTTATCACGACCTGTACGTTTTGAAGTTAACAAACCCAGGACTTTCACCCAGGAGACCGGGGTTCATGTCCCCACTGAAAATACAATGAAACAGCGTTTTTTCTTATATTTATTGTCTGAAATATCCAGATTTTTACCCAAACCACAACCTTTTTTCTAACCCACCAAGTTGTTTTGTTTTATTTAGGTATGAGGGCATATTGGGTTGATAACCTGCTGCCATCGGTGTGTGATCGTGTGTGTGTGTGCGTGCGTGAATGAAAGTCAAAATTGCTTTCGATAAACCACTTGTTTCAAACGTGAGCATATCCTCACAATTTAGAAGCTGAAACTCGAGAATGTTTTTGCTTAAAAATGACTTTGACAATTAATCAATTATTCAAGTAGTTGCAGGTTCATTTTCTGTCAATTGACTAATTGTTTCAACTCTAATTGTTATTTGCAGCCATAAACAACAGACTTCATTGAAACTTTACATATATCATGTTGATATCCCAATATTAAATCACCCACCCCTAATCGTGTATTTCCTCTTCATTTATGTTGCATAATATTTTCACTTAATACTGTCACTTCCAATGCTATTGTACACGTGGGTTGTTCTTTTCAGCAGGATGGATATGGCTGGGAGGTATTTCTCCGATTTTTTTGACCAGATTCAGAAAATGCGACTTTAATAGACCTTCACTTCTAATGTATCATTTATTTTTCATTCCTCGGGAACATTCGGGCCCGGCTGCTCCTTGTCCATCAGCTAAGCTAACTGCCAGTGTGATTTGTGCTGTGCAATAATGCTCACAGTCATTTTCTCTGTGAATTATTGGAGCCAAGAATACCACCCTGTCCTGCAGTTAATGACTCTCCATTGATTCAGGCCCATTCCCTTTTGGCAGGGGGGAAAAAAAAAAAGCCCTCTCGTGGGTTGTTCTTCCCTGGGGATGCTTATGTGAGTCACAGATTTCTTTAGTTTAATGCATTTTAATTTAAATGTTTCTCTGTGGGGACATACCCAGCAGAGCTTCACCGAAATATTAACCTTAACAGGCCCTACATCAAGAGTCCACTCAACATTTGATTTGCAGGCCAGTGCTGCGAGGTTTATTTGCAAAAGCTAACGTTGTGTTAAAGTGGATTTTTATGCCCAGTCAAACATGTCTGCTTTTCAACATTTCACTTCACCCGGTGAGACTGAGGTCAGTTCAAGCTGGCTGAGGTCTGAATATTCATGATTACTTCAAAGTACTGTTTTTTTTTTTTTTTTTTACCAATGCAATTCAGCTCATTTGATTTGATTTGAAAGCCAAGATTTAAATAGTCCTGTGGATTATGTCTCATCCCAGTGGATTTCAGCAGCAAGGCTTAAACCAGTCTGACATCTCATGATATTTCTCCATTGTTACTTTGAGGAATGGCAGTGGGTTAAGAAAAAAAATGATCATTATCCTCCACCCGGTCTCGCTCTCTCTGTCGTGATACGCTTTCCGTCCCGTTACTGTTCCTCCTCCGTCTTCTTTCTCCTTCCAGCCTTTTACCCGGCACACTGTACATTTAGTCAGAAATAACCTTACAGAAGCACTTGTATATAAATGCACATAGCTAGCAGATGGCACAGAAAGCCCTCCATCAGCACTATAGGGTGAGGGACAGTGTTATTGGTCAGCATCCAATACTGAGGGACACAGAGTCCTGCAGTGTGAGGCACAGGCGAAAGCTATTGAGTAAGAGCTCTTGTATGAGAGCGATGAAAGAGAGAGGTTCAGGGACTTTTGGGTAGCATGCAGTTCAGCTATAAAAGTGCTAACTTTCCAAAGTTATGCCATGAAGCATAAAAGATTTACCTTGGATGAACCCCAAATGGATTTTCCTTCACCTCCCTGTCCTTGATAATGGGTCGGTCTGTGCACACTGTGAGAGACTTGGCTCGCGTCGCTCTCATGCAGCTAGAAAATGTAAATATAATAATACTGTGTTCATACAAAATACAGATTTTACCACCCTGGTGTTGCTTTCATTTTACAGTATTATCTTAACAGTGGTAGATTATAACCAAGAACATTGACTCTTTTTTTTCTTTTTATACATTTACTCAGAATGTTATGCTATTTACTGCTATTTTACTTCTACTTCACCATTTCAGATGGAAATATTACTACATTGATCTTATTTTACATACAACACCAGAATATGGTGCATTGTTATATGTGAAACTACCCAAATGTATAGTAATGAGTTAAATATCAACCAGCTACAACAATAACATGCAGTGTACATGTTAATGCATCAGTAATAATAACCAAATAATGGAATATATAATAATATGACACTGATGGGGCAATCTGCTGCATAATGAATGCTTTCACTTTTCATACATAAAGTACATCTTACTGATAACACTTCTGTACTTATATACAAAAATTGTAGTCATCCTGAAAATAAAATGAGTAGTCCCGAAACCTTTCTAATAGAGGTTTTTTGGAGAATTTAAAATCCTCGATGTAACGCCTAGAAAGCATGAAAATCAGATTGCAGTTGAGATGGCCGATGACTCACTTTTCACAGCTGACAAACTTGCTGGGCATCCGCTCGTCTGCTGAGTTTCCCCTGGTTTCTCAGCTCTTTAGGAAATGAATGCCTCGCTGATCATGATGCACTCTGTGTGAACAGAAGCTCAGAGTTTGCCTTCATTTCCTTAAGCTTAATTTGTTGACCTCTCTGTAACGATAAGAAGCGCGTTGCATCACTTTCGGGTATAAATAAAAGTGAAATCTCTGTTCTTGCTCTCGTAAAAAAAAAAAAAAAAAAAGGAATTGTTTATAGCTCAGGACAGGAGCAATTTTGCCTGTTCACCTTTTATAAAACACAGCAACGCAAAACACATTCGCTCGCACTATGCAATCAATCCAACTTACTAGCAATGAAACAACCCGTACGACTAACTAATGGATTTCTGTCTTGATTTCCTGTCTCGCCGAGGTTCTAGGTTGTATTGGTTTTGTGCATTCACCTCGCTTTCAATGCAATGTGTCTCGCCACAGAAGTGGACGCAATAAGATTGAAAATCTCTTTTTTCAGCTAGGCCAGCAGCAATAAATAGTGTCTGGCTGATGCTGCTGCTGCTGCCGCACCTGCCGCTGATGGAGACAAAAGCAGAGACGATGAGCTTTGATCTGATGCGAATTCTGATCGCCACCTCGGTGTGTAGCCACTGACAGAAAGAAACGCCTCAGTGACACGGTGTTAATGGCTTTACTAGGACAACCTAATGCAAAAGTCAATGCCTCAGGGTGCCGACAGGAAAAGCCTAATGAATTTGCAGCTACATTCCAGCGGAGAGGAACAAGAATTACAAACATTTGTCAGTATTTAACACTCGGCCCGTGATGATAATGCGGATTTGTACCCAGCTGCTCTAATCAAACCCCACAGCATGACGTTGCAGAGATGCCACTAATATTCAAAGCATTCCCTCCACTCCCCATCTGTGCTTTTAAATCATGATATCCACATGTCTGAAATCAAATCCCCTTATCTCACCATCCTCGTACTATAGGTGTGTGGTATGGCGGACCGCATAAAACATGTCTATGGATGAGAACAGCAAAAGTGGTTAAAAGCTGTGAGATTTCACTAGTTTGTGGAAAGAAGGGAGAAAACAAAAAAGGCAAAGACAGAATTGGGATGTGGAAAAGCAGGGGCAGATAAAGAGAAAACCGAAGTTGAGAGATAAAAGAAGAAAAGAGCAAAGACTTCTCCGAAATATGAAGGTCTTCTCGCTGACTTCCTAGCCGTATACTTGCCTTCAGATGAGAGAAAGCAGTGTGTGTGTGTGTGTGTGAAGCAGTATCTCACGGCGCCCAATCTAATGTATTAAATCTAACAACATTTTTTTTAAATGAATTCTTTATTCGACATTCTGTATCTGCAGTTGGAAGAGATGCAGCAGAGTCAGACTAATTGATATAAGTCTGCATAGTTAATAAAATCTATAGTCATCTGTCTTAAAGTTCTAGTCTAATTTTTCTTCTTTCGCACCATGTGACAAAAAGCTCTGTCACATGGCGAGTAAGAAGAAAAATGACACCGAAAATGGGATCATA
Organism: Heterobranchus longifilis; assembly: GCA_028570985.1. Taxonomy (NCBI): domain Eukaryota; kingdom Metazoa; phylum Chordata; class Actinopteri; order Siluriformes; family Clariidae; genus Heterobranchus; species Heterobranchus longifilis. The sequence continues at coordinate 24,347,084 of JAOVVB010000002.1, read as the reverse complement.
TTTCGCGACTGCACATCCACTGGAATTAATGGGACTTGACCCGATAGAGGATTGAATGGTCATGTTAGATGCAGCTGGAAATGACTGCGGTATGATGTGATTGGCAGGTCTGTTTTGCCAGCGTGATATACGACCCTCAGACTTGGAGGTCGTATCATTGACATCACACATAATCTATAAAACTGCGCGTGACCTGAGACACAAAACTTTACATAAAGCTACCAGAATTGAAATGAGATTCAAATGACCACAAACCTGACCTTGTCATGCCTCTGCGCCGGCGATAGCCGTGGCCGGAGGTATTATGTTTTTCCAGGTTGTCCGTCCGTCCCTTTTCATTGTGAACGCGATATCTCAGGAACGCCTCGAGGGAATTTCTTCAAATTTGGACCAAACGTCCACTCGGAATCAACGATAAACTGATTGGATTTTTGGTGCTCAAAGGTCAAGGTCACTGTGACCTCACATAAAACGTTTGATGAAGCGATGACATTTCATATCCAAAAGGTCAACTTCACTGTGACATCTGTATAAAAAAAATAAAAAAAAAGTGTTTTCTGGCCAACGTCATAACTCAGGAACAGAAGGGAGAGATTGTGAAAGTATTTCACATTTGGTCGGATACTGAACTGGTGAATCTTGGTGGTGCCCGCCTTGAAACTGTGCTGATTGTTTAGATGTGTGAAGCATAAATCAAGTCTTCGCTTGTTGTGTGTCTGGACAGACATGATGTAAACTGATTGGTTTGCAGAGGCATACAACCACAAGGCGGTAGTTGTACTTATTTATGCTGTTGGTTATCTCTCATGATTTAAACCTCTCGTGCAGCAGTATGTTTGCTAACTAACATCATCTAAAAATCATATTTTCCACGGTGATTACAGACATATTTTGGTTTGTTATTGTTTGTTATTTTTTTCAATCTCTTAATATTCCAACATAAGCCACAATTCTGTCCCCTGTTTGGGTGGCCAGTACTTGGCATAACTCAGACATGACTAAGCCAAGACATGTTTCATAACAAACTGAGTTTTGATACCATCAGTAAGTGGCTCTGAAGTCACACAGTTGAAGTCACTCTGTGTGCTAACGCAATCACAGTATCAGGACAGCGGTGTAGCCGGCGTTCCCGACCTGGAAGCCAAAAATAGCACGCCATTTGTTTGTTCGCAAACGTAATCCAGGTCACATGTGCTGTGTAATATCACCAAATTCAATTCCCAAGTGGGGAAGTGGACGCGAAGGCCATAAAATATGTCCTTACTCACACAGGCCGGAAATCTGACTTCCAAATGGCTCCGTGGATAATTTAAGGTTCACAGCAATAAATGTCTCACATGGCAGTATTTCATTAGGCGAGGCGCTCGGGTTATAAAATGCTTACTTGATTCTGTTGTCTCACCTCCCACAGTTAGAACGTTATTTCATCCCTCTCATGAAACCATATCTCAGCCTGTCCTCAACACCTTAAATGTATGTTCAGCTCGCGCTGGTTTTATAATCAATCAGCCAAAAAAAAGGGACTTCGCTGCAACCGCCAGCTGAGAAACCGACGGGTTTGTGATTGTCAGCAAAGCATGAAAGACGTAATATAAGCTGTATTCTTTTCATCACGGTGCGTGTAGTCTCCTGATTCTCTGAAGCTCTGCCTGGGAGTCCTCAGAGGAAGCTTCTTTTAATGGATTTTTCACTTTTATAACAGTAGCTTTTCAATCTAGTGCACTTGAAGACAGTTGAAAAGTTTCCCAGTGTCTGCAGGTAGACTGAGCCGTCAGTAATCCTGTCTCCTCATTGAACGGCTGCCTCTGTATTGAAACGGACGCTGTTGAGTGTATTGGCATGTGCCCCCTCTGATCGACAGCTTTTGTAGCTACAGTTGGAAGGTCCCGTGCTTGTCGTTCTTCATTTATATCATCCACCGCAACAAAAATGCAGTTTGCTTTATGCAGCAGATGAAAACTGACACGACGATTTCGACGGATTATTAAGGAAACTGTGTACACGTCATACTTGTCTTGTTAAATTAGTGCTGTCGCTTAATTTCAAAAGGCTGTCAGCTGTCGCCGCTTTAATTGATACACACTCGGTCATATTTGTCAGGATTCGTAATAAGTTGATTTCAAAGGGGGGGGGGGGGTTTGCCAACGCCTCTGTGATGTTGAGCAAACTCTCCCAGTGCATTTTGATGTGGACCACTTGTTATTCAACTGAGGTGCTCGGAGTGTCATAGATGACTAAAATGAATACCTTCTCTTACTAATGAGCTCACAAAAGACAGGGTAATTCTGAGTAGCATCCCCTGTTGCGCAATTAGGCTTAAAGTCTGAAAATAAAAAGCCATTGTAATGACTAATTATTTTCCACAGTGTTTGTGTGTAATTGTGTGCCAGCATTTCTCACTCGCTGTCTGAATGACTCTGCAGGTCTCTTTTATTTTCTGGGTTCATCCTTCCTGAATACGCCGCCGTATACCGAGCATTAACACCTGTCGGCAGCACCGGGGAATTGTTGTTTTTGTTTGTCCCGTCACTTCAAAGACATCCCCTCCATATAGCAATCTTAATTTCCCCCGGACAACTTTATTTCTTTTCTAATGATGAATTATTTCGGAAATAGTCTGAATGACAGCTTTAAAATGAGTTTCAGGAGTAATGATAACAGAAAGTAGCAGTTGAAGGGAAGAATCTGTTGCTTGATGAAATGAGGCTCACAGTTCTATTATTCAGGTTCGGTCTCCATCATTATTTTGATAGAAGAAGATAAGAGCATCTCTCTCATTAGATAGTGGAGACAGGCACTCTTCATTGTGACACATCTTAGGAGCCGTTGTGTTAGACCTCGAGATATTTTAAAGGAAACTGCTGATGTTTGAAAAAAAAAAAAAGGGGTCTGCAGTCAGATTGTGCTGCACACAAGCTGAGATAATGATACTCAATGAAAAACAAAAAGATAAAGCAGTACAGGAAGAATTCGTTGCACACCACTACTACACCTGTCAAGCTTTCTATCCTCACACAGCACAGTGATAATGGTGGCAGATTTCCCGCTCATTGCTAACTCTAACCTACAGTGGGGAAATACAGTAGATGTGCTATATGTAACCTGTAATCCCACAAACTTAGTTTGTTAACGATATGCTCCTCGGCCTTGGAAGTACTGAGCGATTTCTATAAGCTAGTTAGTCGGACATTCAAACAAGTCCTTCAATCCATCCGATCACATCTGTTGATTGTTCCTACCCTCTAATACGACCCACAGGAGCGTTTCCGAAATTTTCCCTACCAGTGCAACGGCTTCTCATAAACTGTTTGTATATCATATGAAAAGTATTACACAGCGGTTTGTAAATATCTTACAAATATTGTTCCGTTTTAAGAACATGTCCCGGTCGCATGATAGACATGTCATTAATGTCGCAATTAACATTGTGAAACAGGAAGAATTTGGTAGGTTGAGACAACAACAACACATTGTTAGGTTTAGGCAACAAAACAACCTGGTATGGTTAATAAAAAAAACCCACAGGGATTGGCATTAAAATCCCTACTTCCAGTCCATGTCCCGGTCGTGTGATAGACACGTCATTAATGTCGCAATTAATGTGAAAAGGGACTAATTCGGTAGGTTTAGGCTACAAAACGACTTTGTGTGGTTAGTAAAAGAAACACACGGGGATTGGCATTAAAATCCCAACTTCCGTGTTCCGTTTTAAATACATGTTGCGGTCGCGTGATACCCACAGACTCGAACTCCTGTCTCCTGGGTCAAAGTCCTGCGTGTGATCGGGCCGTACGTAAGTTAAAATAACTCAACGTTGACTTTTGGTTTCACGTGGGACATGAACAGCGGCCTCCTGGATCAAAGTCTTGTGTTTGTTTGACCCATCCATCCTCCCTACGCCCTTTCTCGCTCTTTACGCTACGTCACCTGACTTCCTCCTTTGCTCCCGTCATAACTACCACGGCCACTAGAGGTCCCCACCTTAACAGTAGGCGATATGATGAGGGATGCCATCCCCCTTGTTAGCAAAATGACCAAAATACATCCTGCCCTTGTTAACCTGCCACCACCCCCCTCTCCATCCCCTAAACTATAGCTTATATAGCGGGTTGCTTGAAAGAGCTGGTCTTTTCATCATTAGGGTGTTCCCATTGGACCATTCCCACTGTTAAATAATAAC
>JAOVVB010000002.1:24328793-24342804 GCA_028570985.1 Heterobranchus longifilis | reverse complement strand
ATTTTTTGGACGCCTTCAGCATTCCTTTACAATGTAGAAAGAAATAAAAATCAGGAACGATCATGGAGTTAGAAAATTAACTTTTGAACGGTAGTGTATGGTATACACTACCATAATGTATGTATATATGTATATGTATGTGTATATATATATATATATATATATATATATATATATATATATTCCTTTTAGTATATATAGATTTTAATATTAATATTGGATTCCATGCCCCTACACCAGCACTTTATGATGAAACGCAGTGCACCGACTGGATAAGATAATAGTGGTATAGCGGTAATCGTAGTGATGCAACAAAATTTGTTTGGTAGCTCTCAGAGACCAGCAGCAATAAGAAACAACATAATAATAAACAAAAGAATAAACACAAGATAATTGCACCAAAATATAATAAATATAACAATATATACAATGTAATGTATGTAAAATGGGTCCTGGAGCAAACAGTAGAGTGCAAACATGATTGTCCGAGATAAGAAAATGATGCACAAGTTGTACTAATAAGCGGAATAACAGTCCTGGTATAAAGTGTCTGGTGCAATAAAGTGTCTGGTTCGTTAGTGACAGCATGGGGAAGAGGGACAAACAGCTGAGTTTGTTATAACTGCCTTCAGTTCTCAGCAGCTATGTGTGTGTCAGTGTGTGTGGGGTGTGTGTGTGTCGCTCGCTCTTTTTGTGTAGCGCGGTGGATGCAGTGAGCACGTGATCGTGTGTGTGTGTGATCATGCATATGGTCAAAATTCTCCCATTTTCGACCCAGTTCCTGCTGCGTTCCTCGATATTTTTAGGACAGGAGGGTAATGGTCTTCGTCGCATTGTGACGGGGCCCTAGGCAGCATGCTAACTAAAACTAATTAAATAAATTAACCAAATTAACTAACACAAAAGAGTTCCTATTTTCAAAACAAGCTAAAATTGTAATTTGATCCAGTTAAACAATGTACTTTTTAATATTAAAGTGTAACTGTAGTAAAATACGCAACTTGTTAACATTCTTACATTGAGAACATTGTGCCATTATTCCTGTCTTACACTTTCGACTGTGTAAAAATTAATCACATCGACTTAATAAAATTTCTTAATAATAGAAATATATTCAATATATTTTTTGTACTCTGGGACGTTTTAGGGCTAGAAATAATGAAGGTGATAATCCTATTTGCTTAAGTGCTTTAAAAGAACAAATTGTAACCCATAACGTCTGTGGCTGTTAGATAAAAGCGGAAGACCGAAAGATCAACAGGAGTTAACTTGTAATATTCCCAAAGAAGCAGATTACTGCAAAGGTCAAACCAGCTGCAAGAGAAGTTCAACAAGCTGAGTAGCAGATTTGTGACTCTAAAGAAGTGCTTCTGATTTCTCAATAATAAAAGATGACATGGTTTTGAGCTTCGATATTTACCCCGAACTTCAAGATTATAATCAAGGTATAGTGCAGGGAAATATTTAATGTTGGTACAATGTTGTCCAAATCATACCTAATTCTCCTCTTGCTGTAAAACCCCTGGATGCATTGGATTATCACTGAGTACACACACGGTAACAATGTCAGCTCTTATAATAGAGCAAAATGTTTGGAGGAGGCGGGTAATGGGCAGAGCATAAACACACATTATAAAAATGAAGTTTTAAAGTAATATAGAGTTAGCGAGTTAGTGAGTTATGCCAACAATGAACAGTACACAGTGTATTAGATTGTCCGTACAATGACTGGCCTGGAAAAACCTGTCTCGTACTATGTACTGTAGTTCTAAAGACCACGAGATCTCAACCAGGCAAAAAGGTTTTGCCATTTTCCAATTTAACCCCATTTGTTAAAATCGCAAAACCACAGCACTGATGACATTTTAACATCCGGCGTTTGATTACAATTTGATGACTTGAGAATAACTTTAAATCCGTTTCATTACATCTCTCATAGCTCTCCAACAACTCAGTTAAAACACAACATTTACTGCGTAAGGAGGTTTTAGACACAGGATTTTTGTTGTTCTTTATTGGTTTGACTTCTAATACTGTATATGACATGATCTTGCAAGAAAGAAAAAAAAAACTCATTCATATTGAATTGCCTGGCCAAAAAAATCTAATCAAAGTCAAATTATTGGCCTACATCAAGCAAAGGAAACATTACGCAGAATGGAATTGGGTTGACTGGAAATAACCGTGACCGAGATACAGTAACTTAAACGTTTTGTTGTGAAGCTATATTGCAAAAAATAGGACAGTATAAATCTGAGCTATGTTTAATAGTGCAGGTAAGAGCATTTCCACACATACACAGTGTGGGGACTAAACAGCTGTGAGTCCATAAGAAAACCACTTGTTGGTGAAACTCATCAGAAGAATGGCTTCATTTTGCTAGAGAGCATAAAGATCGGAATTTCATCATGTGATCTGATGAGTCGTACTCAAACTGACCCTATTCCAGAGTGATGGGCGTGTCAGGCTACGAAGGGAAGCACATGGTATTGTTCCTTACAAGCCTCTGAAGGGAGTGTTATGATCTGGGGTCACTTCAGTTAGTCAGGTCTAAACTCAGCAACGTTATGTGACAACAAGTCACTGAAGTCAACTGAATGTACTGAATGACCAGGTTATCACATCTATGGAGTTTTTCATCCTGGATGGCACGGCCGTAGCATCATAAATCATTTTCACATGAATACATTACACATTCACATGGACACATTACACTAAGTTAAAGGCAGTCGAATTAAAAATTCTTTTTTCGGCTAAACAGTGTATTTAAGGACTTTGTTTCAGTAGAGGCGTCAAACTGCAACCTCTGAGTGAGACATGTTATGTTGAACTCAACCACGTCTCCTGTTTACCAAAATAGCAGAAATCTGTAATGATTTTGAACTGAATTTTGTTTTCTAAAATCTTGTGCTGTTCTTCTGCAGGCCAGAATCATAAAGGTTTGCAAAAGCAAATGACTATACTGTATATACACCTCTAATAAAGCATGAAATAGAAGATAAGAAATTAGCTAGTTAATGCTAGATAGCTAGACCACATTCTTATTAATTGAAGAGTAATTGAATAAACAATTAACCAAAATATCTAAAACATATAGGTCCTTAGTCGTTGCTTAAGGAAGTTCATTCTGCCACTTGGCTGCTAGAACAGAAAACAGTCTAGATGCATGTCTTCCTCGATCTCTGAAGGATGGTGTCCTGCAAGGCAATGTAAAAAAAAAAAATTAAATTTCAGAAAAATCAGGCAACAATTAAAAAGTGTAAGTTTACTTCTGTTAAACAACATTCAAACTAATACTAGTCAAATTCCTGATTAATATTCTTGATACTGTAGATTCTTCGAACAGATTATCACTCACATACTCACTCATCTTCTAAACCGCTTTATCCTGTATTCAGGGTTTCAGGGACCTGAAGCTTGTCCCAGGAGGCTTAGGGCACGAGGCAGGGTACACCAGGGTGCCAGGCTGTACACACACTCACCCCCTCATTCATACACTAAGGGCAATTAGCTTAGCTAACCAAAACATTGCATATACCGGGTATTTGTTAAGATACCCGGGTTATCTGCAACCACTTTTTGTTAACGTTGATCTGGATTATTAGGAGAAGAGTTTTTCATTCATTTACATCCAACTAGTTTTCCTGGACAGCTACACATATAGTCCGAAATTTCATATAAACACATATAAACACATACAATGTGCACATGCAGTGTTTGTATGCTTTTTTTTTTTTTTTTGAGAAATTAATCTAATGTTTTATGACCCATGACATCGCCCTTCACCCTGTCAATTGAAAGATTGCTCGAAAAACAGCCTGGTTCATTTTTGTGCTTTGTTTTTAAAGCCTGAGAAAGAAAAAAAAAAGCAGCACTAATGTTTCTTTTCACGGCACAGACACGGTGTTGATGAACCAGACTGTTTGGGTGCAGTCTGGACTTTGATAAAGTACTGACTGACAGTACAGAACGAAAAACCTACAGCACAAGCTGAAAACAACCTAAGCATAAGTCATTTTATTAATTCTATGGTTATGCTGTGTGTGTGTGTGTGTGTGTGTGTGTGTTTTATGAAACCCATATGTATAATGACTGTTCATGCTTACAGAACATTTATTTAAAGTAATTTACATTTTATTAATTGTTATAAATACATTTTATAATAAAATAATTTAATAATTGTTATAAATGCATTTAAAAAGCTGTTTATTATACTTAAACTTCATAGCACAGTGGGTGTAATATGTGAAGCTCATCACTAGACATGTTCTTATAGTATTGTATATTATAATAGTGTATTTGTATTTAAATACAGTAAACTTCAGGCATTTATTTTCTTAATGTGGTATCAAAGCTCAAAACTACAATTTTAGTTATTAATTTATTTAGAGAGCAACATTTACAACATAAAGTTGTAAAGTTTTGTAGCGTGCTGTAAATATATAAAGTGTGTTGTATGTTGTCAAGTGTAGCAACTTTGTAAATGTTCTGCTCTAAATCACTATTTATAACTCCCATTGTAGTTTAGAATTGTAACGCTGTAGCATGTAACTTTTGTTAAAAATTTTTTTTTTTGGTATGGAACCCTTACAACACACTAAAACAACAACTTTGCAAATATACTGCTTTAAAAATATTCAACTGTCGTTGAGTATTGTAAAGCTTTTTGTATTGTAAAGCTGTCACATTTTGTAGTTTGTTGTTCATTTATTTTATAGCATGTTGTATAGTTACTAAAAATATCACAACCCACCCCCCAAAAAAACTTTGCAACAACAATATAAATATTTTTGCTTGAAATTAATATATAACTACAGTTGCAGAGTTGTAAAGTTTTTATATTTTGTAGTATATTAATACAAGATATATGTGCAGGTTGTCACTTTTTGTACTACACAGTAAAATCCCAAAGTGAACACTTTCAAAGTCCAAATGAGTCCGACTGGACCTATGTAAACACTCTACAGTGCTAATTTAACACACTACTCTAGGTGTAAATTAATTGCTGGGAATTTTGCAGGTGTAGGGTGTAAAGTTTCACCATTTTGTAGCATGTTGAAGAAGGCGGGAGCATGTTGTAAAATTGATAATTTTTATAGTATAGTACATTGTAAGGTGGCACCGTTATGTGGTGTAAATTTTGGAGCAGGCTGTAAAGCATTACTGTTTTCTTTATGTTAAGTTTACACCTCAGTGTCTTACTGCAGTATACAAAAGCATTAGTAATATTTGTTAGGGCATTATAGTTATAATGCAACATGTTAACAATCCAATTATATAAATTGTTAGAAATATCTATGAAGCTCATGAATTAGTATACCAGTGGCTGTAACATATGAATGCATTCATAGCTCATTACGAACACCTTCACAGAAAGTGTTATGAATATAACTATATAGCATTTTAGAGTAAAGTGACATAAAAGAAGTCCTTGTGATTTAATATTGACTTGGCCAAGAAAATCAAATGATTCAAATTATGACTAAACAAACCCACAGATTTTTCTGCATTTGGTGGCGAGCAATTTGAAAAAAAAAAAAGAAAGAAACAGTAGCTCACAGTTCTTGAATTTATTGCCTTATTTTCCTTTCCTTTTTTTTCTTTTTTTTTTTTACTTGTCACAAGAGCTCGCCTCTATTTTTGTTCGGGTCTGATGGTCTAGTCAGAGGAGAGGAACGAAGAGGAGGTGTGAGTCTGCTGGTCACTTTGTCTCATCGGTGATTAACTGCAGGGTTCAGAGGTCACCTGGTAGCACAAATCCCTCAGGAAGTAATTTAGTACAACTCTGATCTTTGGTAAAGTCCTTGCCATGGACAGATATAGTGCGCTTTTATCCAGCTGAAGACCTGGGATTTTTCTTTTCACTGAGGCACAAAAACCCGCTCGGTCTGAATCTTCTCAAAACTCTCACATTGAGGAGTTTTTTATTATTATTATTATTATTTTTTCAACACTATTTATTCCTTTTGCATTATTTCTGCAAGCTCTTTCTTAATGACCTAACTTAATATGGTTGGACCGAAGTTCAAGGGTCGTTGTAGAGGTCATAGCTTTTTCCATTCACGTCATAAATCTCCCAGTTTGTGCTGATTGCACTAGAACACTAGAAAGCTGCTTTCTCTTTCTCTATTTAAAAATCTTGTAAGAATATTAGTTTTGTGGAACTGTTCTCAGAAAAAAACAGAAAGTCACATGTGAAATAAAATGAAGCTGGTAATCCTAATTAAAGCATATATTAGTAGATCTCATTAGTAATTTATATGCACGACTTTAATCACTTTCTTTTCTTTATTTATCTTTATTTCTTTTTTTTTTTATCTAAGTGTTTCTTATTCCTGCTCCAGGGCCGTCCTGGGCCCCATTTTTAGCTTTTTGAAAAGAAGCAGAAGTAAGAAATAAAACGTAAGTGGTTTTATAGAGAAATAGGCAACGGCAGTGTGGTGTAAGTATTTTTTCAAATACGTATAACAGCACATTGCTTATTTCTTTTATACCGCAGCTACTGCTTAGTGCACTTCTATTTGTTGAACAATGACCAAATGTATGTTTTATCCATTTATAGCTACATTTTATAACCAAATAACACTTACTTACTGTTAAAGCACCTATAAACAGCTTCACTCGCCTCTTTTTTCTGTTGTATGAAATAAATCCTCATCTAAATGTTGCAAAAGGCAAATGAGCTAAAGCATGCTTAGCTAAGGTTGGTTAAAGAAAAGCTACAGCATTTTACTCAAACTGAACCAAAATCCAATGAATTTAGTTTTCATGCTTCACTACAGTAGCTTCTCAACAGGCTAGAAACCTTTGGTCATCACTGTCTTTTTCAAGTCTTTTCCTTCTCGTATGCGCCATAGCGTGATGGCAGTCTTTTACAGAGTTCCTAGCTCTTCCCATTTCCGCTTTTGACCCCCGTCCATCTCTTTGAACTGTTATAATGAGTTCACTTGCGGTGATCTTTTCCGTATGCTATCTGAAACCCTTACCGTGGATTTCTGTCATTCTTGGATAAGCCTCAAATCTATAGAGACATCCAGCTGCCTCTGGCTCGTGCACATCATTCTCATTCCGTTGGGTTTAGCAGTACCAGGAATGTTAAGCGTTCCATCTTTTCTTATTATGATTAAAATTAGCATCAGTCCAGGATGAGTGACTTCAGCCTGGTATTTGAGCAAGAGTGTGAGTGACAGGGAAAAAGGCCGTTGCTGTCTGTAGGCACTTGGCACACACGGCTGGCACCGAGCTCGGTGAATGCCAATGCAGCTCGAATTCCCTCAGGTGTCGACTCTCACCGCCGTCGTATGGTGAAAAAATTAGCAAAGTGGCAGTTTTGAAATGTGCTAGTTTTCTTTCTTTCTTTTTTCTTTTTTCTTTCAGAATCAACCCGCTCAGAGCCACCCAGATGAAAAATGCAACATGTTCTCGGGGGGATGAAAAGGGTTTTGTGTAGTTACACTTTGCTATGGATGTTCTGTCCTTTAGTAAAACATGGCTTTGGATTAGTGTAAATCAGATAAAGCAATCTCCAGGCAGGAGGAGTTGCACCCAGAGGAATCCTCTGATTTAAAGCTGCTATAATTAACATTTGCAATCGTCTTTATTCCTGCAAAACTTTAGTTTATTTGTCGTCCAGTGTAACTTATTCAAATGTTTTTATCGTATTAAAGTTGTATACATTTACATCGTACTCCTTTATATTGAGGGCCTCTAAAAGTATTGGAGCAGTGAGGTCAGTTATGTAGTTTTACTACACAATGAATAAAGACGATTCATTTTGAGGACAAAAGATGAATCAGACAATTGATCAGAATTTCATCTCACATTTCCTGATATTTCCCTTGTGATACTTTAGACCTTAAAACACTGGACCTTTAATTTGTTTCGGGTGATCAAAAATATTGGAACACTGGCCTAACCGGTGTTTCCTGTTGACCTGATTGTTTGACTGGTGGATCAAACGAATGTTAACGTTATGAATGTTAATGAAGACTGCTTTGATTTATAAAAAAAACTAAATCAAGAGGAAAGAGCTGTCTATAGGAGAAAAGCAAGCCATTTCAAAGCTTAAAAAGTTGGAAGTAATCAGAACCATTGCATGAGTATTGCGCCTTGCCAAAATGCTTCATTTATTAGTTACTTTGTTTGCTCCTTTACAAAATTAACACGTTCTCTTGACTAATTTCAGTAATCTACTGGCGTGAAATTAGAATAGAGTTTCTGGTTAAGCCGCTGCCAGCACAACGAATAAGGTGCTTTCAAATCGCTTTTAGACGCGAGTCTGCTTTAAATCAAGCGCAGTAGAAACCAAAGTTTACCTTTGTGATTGCTAATCAGGTTGTGGGTCGAATTTGGCCCACTCGTCTGGTGTGTGACATTTTCTAGTACATTCATGGCTGTGTTAGACTATTTTACGCTCCTATTTTAACAGTCCGATAATATACCACTTCTTTGTGGTATAAAAGTTAATTGTCACAGAGCTTCCTCAAAGTGTGTGTACTGTATAAATGTTCCAGCTAAAATCCCTCTTTAGATAATACATTTCTCGTACCTCACAATCCTTTTACTTCACTCCTTCTACAAATGTGCTGTTTTAGTGTCTATGAGTTACTTCAAGCCACACCCCCAAGAGAACAGCAGAGCTGAGCAACAGGCTGGGGGAGGGGTTTTCTTATGCAGTATGAGGTCACATTAGGAGGAATTGGTGTGTTGAAGCCCTTGGCCAGTACAAACACGGAAAAATGGTGGAATCAGTTTCTTCCATTCTTTTTGGACACACACACACACACACACACACACACACACACACACACACACACCTATATGCCCATCTACATGCTTAAAAATGTAAATCTTGCATAATAGGTCGTCTTTAAACTACTAAAGGAGACAAAGCCAAATTGAACACTCCATGAAAAAGGAAAGACAGTGCCAGTTTCAACTCCCTATCTGATTAAAAACCAACAGAAATCAGTTTCAGCTTTCTGCTTTCGTATTACTTTGCTGTGCGTGTGTGTGTGTGTGTGTGTGTTTGTTAATGTTCTTGTTGTTCAGGATCTCTTTACCCACTTTACTCTTTATATTACTCACATTATCTATTACTCAAAACCGTGTGTATGCATGCTTTTGTATGTACAGTATTTGTATGTGTGTGTGTCTCCTCCTGCATGCATGCATTATTATATGACAAGCCTAGTGATGTGACCTCTACACCAGAGCTCACCAGAATTCAGACCAAATCATAAACATATCCATCATCCGTGTCTGCATGTTTTCCTAACCGGCTCTGGTCACGACATTGTAATGTTTGGCCCCGGACTCTTCAGCTGTGGCTGGGTGAAAAATGGATGTTAACAAAACACCAGGGTGTGTGAGAGCAGTCCTTACTTGAATGCTGAATGTTATTGAATGTTAAGATCACATTTCTTTGATTGGAGGTTTGTCCAAACTCATTAGCTTCAAAGGGAACCATAAATTACACTGGAACACATTTTCTTATTGTATTATTACCAAAAATACAGAGACTAGGTGTTTGTGGATATGACATCATAAAAGTTAGGTAATGCATGCAATGTTCCTGGTCCTCTGGTCCTCTGAAGGTGATCATTTTCCAATAACAGCATGACACAAAGTGTTTTAATCCTTTTATACTATGGCATTTAAACAAGTACAACTTTTATTTATTAAAAAAAATAATAAATGCCTTGCCATACACCCAGTGACTCCTCTAAAAAGCATAAAATAAACGTTTCTGTAACAGTACACCTCACCCAATCAATTATTTTATTTTTCTGTTAAAAACTGCGTATACTGCATAACTATTGATATATATACGAGGGATTAGTCTTAATGATGCGCCACTGTCATGGCCTGCTACTATGGAAAATCCATCAACACTATCAGATGAAATCAGAATTGAGAATTCATCTTTTCCACTGATTTTGGTTAAGTTCACATTATAAGCCACAATTTTCAATTTCAGATCAGATTTGCATGTCATGACGGTTAACATTCATAACTACAAGCGACTTTTATCCGACGCTAATGTGGACGTGTCCGTCCTTTGAAAACATACATCACAGATACGCCAATGCGCCTTTGCCCGCGCTATCTGGGTTAAAATGTTTTCCATATTTGAGAGACTGTTCATTCATTTTAAACAATGCATACGATTTGAGAAAAAATCAAGTTAGTCAGCTGTACTGTATTTGTTGAAGTCCAGAAGAAGGAAGAAAGCCAGACGCCCCGCTTTAGCCGTTTTAGCAGCTGTTGCTAGCACTGCTATGAAATCCTCGTGCTAACTGATGATATCAGCAGGTGATCTACGTATGCACAAAGTCACATGAATTCCGATCTGCCTGTGCTCATTCAAGTCACATGACCGGGTTTCGGATATGTATCCAATCTAGGACTACATACTGCACATAAGAGACTCAGATCCAATCTAAAAAACATCAGATTTGTGCATTCAGACAACTCAAAAAATCTGATCTGTGTCTCGTCACTTCTGGCTGGTAGTATAAATGTAACCTGTGTATGTAAAAAAAAAAAAAAAGAATTGTACAAAATACTGTACACATTATGATACATTGTTTATTAAAGGGGGTTCTCCACTAAAAGCCTAAACTGAAGCCTAAAGTCTTTTTAAGCAAATTAGTTTCTTAACATCACTTCAGCTTGTACTGTATTATATACAGTATCATTTGCTAGAACATCTGCACAGGCCGCACACTGGGGAAGCGGTTCTGCATCTGTTCCAGCAACAGAAAAACCCAAACCGGAGATAATTACTGTCGTGTTTTCATATTTCACATCGTCATGGGGAGCTTGTGTTTTTGGAAAATGATCAAAACGATGGTTGCGGGGTTGCACCACTCCAAAGTTTGTTTTTAATTTCCTCTCACAGGGAATAAATACACGGAGACGGCTTTGCGCTCAGATGATGCTGGATGCCGTTTAATTCATGTAGACTGGGGGCAATTAAAACTGCATCGCTCCGCCCACTAACACCTTAGACACTCCCTAGAAGGTGATGGTTATGTTTATGATTATAATGCAAGCTACCATCCAAGGTTCCATAGCAACCGCCAAGTTGTTACCTAGCAACCCCCTGGAATACCGTAGCATCCACATAGCAGTCACCTCTGATATTGTTTCACAGGTTCTGTCAAGTGAACACCAGCTTTCTGGATTAGGATGTAACTCTTCATGCCTCTTTTTTATTAAAGCATTTCATATTTTTCCACAATCATTAATATGTTATAAGGGATCAATGAACATGTAATTATGGTTTCTATTTTGTCAATAAATAAATCAAATCAGTATTCAATTTAATGTCTGTGACTTTAAAACAAGTTGGGTATATATATCTCTCTTTAGTCTTTCAGGATTTGCTTTAATAAAAACAGATGCAAGACATTTATTTATTTATTTATTTTTTCTTCCCTCACTTAACGATTTTCCTCGACTTCAGGGGGCACGTTGGCAGCATAACCTGACCAGTTCTTTCTGAGAAACTAATTAGCCGAATGTGCAGCTGGGAAATAAAAGAAACACGCGGTTCTCCAGGTAGTGGCAGGAGAACTATATCTCGGGATTTCTTTAGGTGATAACGAGTCGAATATAAGCTGGTGACTGTTAGTGTGATCTTCAGTAACATATTTCATCTTGAGCTGATAATGATAGCAGTGTTCTCACTCAGAGATCACTCTGATGAACACAGTCCATGAAGTATTTACTGTACAACCTGAGCTTCCTGTTCATTCTGTAAAGGTAATTCAGGCATCCAGGTTTTTTAAGTGCCTCATGGTGGTCTCGCTTTGTCACTCCTGCAAGAGGTTTCGGTAACTAACAAGGAATCCATGTGACATCGCAAGATGAACACGAGACCCGTTTAACAGTTTACACAAGTAAAGAAGTGTGAAAATGATTCCTCGTGATTCCCAGAACCACTCATTTACATATGAGCACGCTCATACTTGTTGTACTGTTTGTTCAGTACATTCTGACATATTTTATTGTCTAATAAAAGCTGCAGCATTAACACACAAACACACACACACACTTTGGGGAGCTTTGACACCTATGGCAATTTGCTAGAGAAATAGTAAAATATGGGACCTTTAAACCAAGGGATTCTGTTAAAATATGTAAACGTACTATTACAATCAGTTTGTCAAATTTGAGAAAATAATGGACCAACCCGGACCTGAGCAACTGAAGCAACCCCAGATCAGAACACTGCCTCCAGAGGCTTGTACGGGTTCTTCCCTTTTGGAATAGGGTTAATCTGTCGAACCACATGACGTCAGAGTTTAAAAAAATAATTTTTTTATGTGTCTCATTAATAAGTGGTTTTCTTATGGACACAAAGTTGTTTAATCTGTGAGTTGTTATCAGTGTGTTTAAAGAAATGCTGAGTTCTACAGATAGTTTTTTTTTTTTTTTTTACCATGCAACGTTGTGTTTGTCAACTGCATCCATAAACTTCTTTTACATCCAAAAACAAAAATTTTGACGAATAAGCACTATCTATTCTTCCAGTTTGTAATTATGCATTGGACAATTATTTACCCAATTCCAGTCCATCTATATGCATACTGTATTTGTATACACATAAATTGCTTTGCTCTTTCTATTTAGTTTCTGGTCTGTCCCTTTTTCTTTTTTTTTGAGCATTTTCCTTTTGACAGGCCAGGAGCGATGCACGTGCAGGCACAACCTCCTAAGGATTTCTGGAATGCTTTAACATTTTGTCCTTTGTTCAGTACATTTTGAATGCAGCAGTGTCGTGTTCTGATCGCTCAGCTTTTGGCTCAGTGGATGCTGAGAATCAAATTGCAAACGCATTGCAAACGCTCCTCAGTGCACGCTTTTCTGGGAATCTGTGATCTTGGGATAAATTGCCGTTACAGAATAGCAGTAAAACAGATCTGGAATGAGTGACATCTTCATGATTTACTGATGATTTACTGTAATAACCAGAATTCCAGAAGCGTACTTACGAGGCATCTTGTTTCCATTAGTTACTGACCCAGATATACCTTGTCCTTAACCCTGACTATTGTTTCCATCTGCACCTGACTTATTTCCACTTGCCCCTTGTGATTAGTATATTATACAGTAATTGTGCATTTATAATATTTACACTAATGTCTGAGGTAAGTCCTGTTTACAGCTTTAGAGTTTGGTCTTGAGTTATGAGAATCGATTTATAGCTGGAACAATAATTCGAGCAAATGATCTGCATCTCCTGCCTTCTCTTTCTCATTCAAAGTCACACAAATCGACATCCTGATATACAATAAGTATAACTTTCACACACTTCCTATGTTACTTAGCTCTGATCGATCTAGTGCGGCGCGCTGGTAAACCCAGCCCGCGTAGTGTCTGTCTGAGCTGCGTCAGCGTGGACACCGAAGCCGCACTGCTTCCATCAGCACTTACAGCGAAGGCAGCTCGATCCTTTTCCTTTACCGGACAAATATAAACTCCACTTGTGCAGAGTCAGAGAGTCATGGACCGGAAAATAGGCAGCGACACCAGCCAGGAGAAGCAGAGCAGTATATCCATCACAGAATCCTAGAGTCAGGGACAGGAGGAAAATAAGTCGACATCAGCTGCAAACAGATCTACAGCCATCCGACACTGGAGTTCCCTTCGAGTGGGAGTTGGAGTGTAAGGTCAGCACTGATATCTCTATATTGAGTCAAGGGAGGTCATTCAGACCAAACCATAAACACAAAGCCTGGATTGTTTCACACTACCTCAATTACAGACTGAACTGAGGATAAAAAAAGTCAAACAAACCAAAAAAAGCATCTTTTTCCTTTCGGGCATCTCCACATCCTTAGAAATACCTTAAAGGGCACCTGTTATGCAGAATTTTTTGTTTTTTTACTTTTAGTCACAATTAGACATTCAGATGGCTCTCATGTGTTTGTGTGTGTGTGTGTGTGTGTGTGTGTGTGTGTACAAACAGAAGACAAAAGATCAAAAAACATTTCTACTTTTT
>JAOVVB010000002.1:24315156-24327656 GCA_028570985.1 Heterobranchus longifilis | reverse complement strand
TTTCTGACTTACATAAATTTTTCTATAAAAACCATTGATTTATTTTTTTCATTCCACATGACTGACGTTGCTGTTCACGATTACTGCACACATCAGTTAATCATCTGGACTTTGCCTATATCTAATCAACACATCATTATGGTTAAAGATCCGCTGCTGGTAGTGTGACATTTTTTTTTTTTATGATTTTACATCAGTAAACGATTAAGTTGAGTTATTATGATGTAAAATGATGCACAATTTTGCAGATCCAGTTAATAAAAGCTCATGCTTTTTTTTTTTTTCCAAAGAACCTAATTAGAAAATTGTTCAAAGTGTAATCTCACGTCAGACCTTCAAAGCAAGTAGAAATCACCTAGTTATGAACAGCTGGAAAGATAAATGAAGAGGGGAAAATGTCTTTTGAAATGAAATGACTGACGTGACATTCTCTGCCGTGCACATGTTCAGTTTATCAAAGTCAAGGAGTCACGAAGTCAAGGACATTGCATCTGTCATGCAAGGTCTTAACCATGGATGGGGATCAGCAGGGGCCATCCTGTATAATATCTAGGCACTGATTTCATTTGTGTTGCAATTATGTAAGTAATACAAGTATGTTAAATATATATTTTGTTCAGATTTCATCACGGTTCTAAACAATCTTAGCAAATAATTCCCTACGACAACAGAATATGCTGTGCTGTTTGCCGATGTATTAATAATTTAGAGAGCACCCATGCAGAATTACAGAAAAAAGGCAACAATTTAATGCCTGAAATTAATTGCAATTGTATGATTTCAAATGTATTAATTAAAATAAATGAAAAAAAAATAAAGATTTTGGAGTCTGTTTGGTGATAAATGAATTGCCACACGAAAGAATATTGATATGTAACTGAATCTATTTACATTTCTATCATTTACTGATTTAAAACCAATATATTCACTTTTAAGCCAATACAATTAACAATAAGTCATAAATAACATTTTTTTTTTATTGCAATTTTTTAAATTTATTTTTGTTTTTGTTTCAGTTTTTAAGCCACAAATATAGTATATAAAAAAAATATATACAGTAAATGTAATAATTGATTATGCAATTTAATTGTTTTTTTTAATGGCAACCATTTTTTAATTCAGAATCACTTTACACTTTTTACATTATTTAGTGTCTTTTTTCTTTCTTATAAAAGTCATTTACAAAGGTTAAATAGTCTTAAATGGCTGAATTCCATATAAACATGACTTTTGCTGAAAAATAACAGCTTGCATCTCAGTATTACCAACTATTTTCAATTGAACCTAGCTAAAGCCTGCTTGAAAACTGTCCAGATGTCACTAAATGATGTAATGTGATTACATCGTCACACAGTGTTTGCATAGCAATTAGCAGCAGACGGAAAAGGTTGTTTAAGAGCGCGAACTGACATCAGCTGCAGCCAGGGGGCGGAGCCTCACCCTCTACTGTTGTACTCAAAACATCCAGTTGCTGTTTTTAAGGCTGTAGTCTACAATCTTTTAAATAATTAGGCTTTAAATCCAGATGTCATGCTGTAACTTTTTCATATAAATTGTACGTGTAGTTTCCTGAAGTTGTCCAAGAAAATGTCCAAGCATATGGATTTAAATGACTGACAATGGCCAAATTGTAATGGCCAAAGGACTGGGTCAGATCAACTCCAAAACTGCAGGTCTTCTGATGTGTTCCTGGACTGCACCAGTCAGGATCTACGAAAAGTGGTCAAGTACAGTAGCGCTAACTCTGTTGCTTAAGGGTTCCCAAAATTTGTTAAATCAAACACGAAAGTTAAGTTGAAAACACTGTTGTATCTTCTGCAAATACTTGCATTTTTAAGAATATTACTATTTTTTGCTTCGAGTTGGCAGTTGGTGCAATAGCTGGTCTGGAGAGAAAGATTAGTGGGGGAAAAAAGATTAGCACTTTGTAAAAGATATGACATTTATATAATTGACAGCACAAGTTACAAAAGCAATTTAATCTTTATTAAATACTTTTAGTAGTTTTTAATACTTAAAAACCTGTAAGAAATATAGCTGCTTGATACAAATCAGACATTAAACAGAAATGTTATTTTATTAAAATTAATCATTGCAACGGGAAATCTCACATTGAATCAATTAGAAAGTCTACCCATGATTCATAGCTCTGGTAAATATGACTGCATTCATATTTTAGGATGTGTCTTGCAGAATCCTAACACAAAAAGGTGAACCCGTCTTCTTTCCTGATCTGTATATTGGAGTTCCAACAACAATCTGATTACAGCCCGAATGCAAAGTATTCATAGTGATGTGTGTATTTTGTACCTGCACTTAATTAAGATCTGATGTTTACTACAGAATGTAATCTAGCGAGGTCAGAAAGTTAGCCTAAGCAACATAATATCATTTTGTTCTAATATCGTGACATTTTCTTGTGTAAATATATCAAAGAGTTTTATCCCAGACACCTTGTAGTGCTTTATGTTTGCAAGGAACGCAGCTGTGATGAAAATTCTAGTTTTTTTGAGATTTCAATGTTAGAACTTTTTGTTGCACTGAATCAATGTGTTATCATTTAAAGGTTAAAGCAAAACTGATCTTCTAAGCATACTAATAACCGTTCTGTAATCCTCTCAACCTCTCAAAATGATTGACAGGAGCAGTACATTCTGATTAAAGTCAGCATTTTAGGATCAGCGCACACTGGCCTGATTGTCTGTCCATTTATGCTTCTCTATAATCTATTGATTCGATTTGTCACTGAACTCTAACATGCTAATGCGCTCGTGACGGCTTTAGCGACAGTGACAATGTCGAATCAAATCTCCCCTGACAGCTTCTCAGCATGATGCATATTTATCTCAGGCCAAGGGGAAAGGCCACTCAGCATGATTGACAGGAAAAGAAAGTCATTCAAAGTGGTTTAATGAGCTCACAGGCCATAAGACAGAGAGCATTGAGAGGATATATGACCTTCCTGACCTCAATACAGCCCAGTGCAAGTTGTGGTTGTTTAGATTACTAAATTGATAGGAAATTAATGTTTTACTAAAAATCCTGCATTTTCCAGCAGTACAGTCTGTCAGGGTTAACCAAGACACTGATAGGTCTCCCAAATGTAAATGTAGAAGATGAGTGAGTGATATCATACTAAACACCTAATATTTAGTAGAATGTCTCTTCAGTTTCAGCTTTGGGAGATGCTGTTGGTATTCTTGGTATCACTAAGCATTATGGAGAATTTCTGGATATATGACCGCTCTTCTTGGCAGGTTTGGTGTTGTTCATTTTTAAACTGAAAGATTAAATTGGTCAACAGACTTTTTTTAAAAGGTTGGAGGCTTCAAAAGCTTAAAGTTCTTAAAAAGCCTTCTTCATTCATTCTACTACCAGCTATTATGAGTGTTTTGGGTTGTTGTCCTATATATTTTGTCCAAGTTACAACCATTTAGCCGATGATTTGAGGTTTAAGGATTTTTAGATAGTCCTCCTTCTTCTTCATGATCCCATCCACTTTGTGTAATGCACCAGTTCCCCTGGCAGAAAAGCAGTCCAGATAATGGTGCTACCACCACCATGCTTAACAGCAGCTTCAGGGTTCTCACTGATAAATGTCTCATCTTTACTTCTTCGGAAATCAATCTGGATAAAACTTTCCTTTCAGGAGACTTTTTCTTTGTCCATGTGCTCAGATGCAAAGTTACGTCGAGATTGATGGTGCTGATTTTGGAGCAGGGGCTTCTTTTTTGCATGGCGGTCTTTTGGTCCGTTATGATATTTACATTACATTTAGGCATTTGGCAGATGCCCTTATCCAGAGTGACTTACTTTTTATAGTGACTTATTATACATCTAAGCAGTTGAGGGTTACAGGGCTTGCTCAATGGCCCAAAATGGTAACTTTGTGGTCGTGGGGTTTGAAGCTGGGACCTTCTGAACCAAAGTCCAATGCCTTAACCTCAGAGCTACCCCTGACATGATATAAAGCTCACTTGTTGCATCTTGTTGGTTCCTGGGTTGTTTCTGACCATCTGATTTCCTGTACTGTAAATCCACCATCCTTTTTCTCACAACTTTCCTGTTGTACTGTGTGTTGGTTAATAGAGCAATCTAACTTGTATACAATTAGCAGTCACAAGTTAGTTTTAGGCTTATTGGCAAAAAAATAGGATTATCATTATGTATCAAGATTTAGAAAGCAGTTATGCTTTAGCATTTAATTAGTTTTTAGCTTTTTTTGGTTAACACAAGGAATTCTTGGCTTTAGAAAAGAAGCAGTTACTCAATTTCATGTTGCGTATTTTAAGCAGTAAGGGAGGGGCTAAAAAGCCCTTGTCTAATAGTAGTAGGTTAAAGTGATGGATTTGTGGACTTGCCATCATAAAGGGCTTTTATAAACGAATAATTGATGAGCATTGGTCACCGTATTCTGCTAATCAGTCTATCTTGGTACATGCTAGCAATTTTAGGCTTCTAAATCATAATTAGTCATGAAGTGAAATAGAATTGGATTCAATAAAGGATGATTATTATCAATTTAAAGTCCTATTGAAGGTTTTCTTCCTTTTAACGTCTTTGTCTCTCTGCACATCCCTTTTCTGCCCTCTCACCTCAATTCCCATGTGTCTCTTCTTCTTTCAGGTTCTTATTATAGTGTAGACAAAAGGTATTCAGACTATTCGAGAGAGAAATCTCATTTTTACAGAGTTGGTGCTGAAAGTGAAAAGGAAAGTGTGTATTAACCAGCGTGAAGTCATTGCTCACCTCTATTTTTACTTTTGAAACTGATATAAACCAGTAAAGGATGAGAGCAATGTATTGTACATGGACTCTTATCTCACTAACAGATCTCAGTCATTTGGACAGTGTCTGTAATATTCTAATATTTTTAAAAGTACAGTACAAACAAGGAGCATTCAAGTCAAACCGGGTCTTGTGATTAAATTTCTGGTGAATGAAGATGTGGAAGCGATTGATATTTACAGAAGACTTCAAGCACAGTACAGTGATGAGACTTTTAGCCGCAGTAAAACTTTCTACCTTGATGGTGTCCAAGCACTAATGAAACACTGGTATAAGTGTATTAGTGTAGCAGAGAGTTATATAAAGAAAAAGGGTTTTTTCTTACTCTCATAACTGTGTTCTGTTATTCTGTACCATCCAAAGTCCCACTTTGACATGAATGCCGTATTTGGCAAAAAAAAAGGTATTATTTCTAGGTAAAAAAGGATCCAGTCCAAGCTTAGAGCTGATCTGTTGAGGGTAAAGGAGCCAACAGTGACCTTTCAGCATCCAGGGATTTGACCTTCTAACTGTCCAGATGTTCCACACACAGAGTTACCGGATCATACGCTAAACTTTCATGTGTAGGCGTAACCTTTTACAGAGATGAACTGTGTGCACTCATGCTGAACAGTCTTAATGAGGGGTGTTTCACAAAAAGAAAAGAACGAGGAAAGAGACAGAGACCAGGAGTGGGCAGGCGGTCACTAATTATTCACCAGGTTCATTTTATAAGATTCTCCCAAAAATGAAAACTTTTGGTTAAAAGTTAGAGGTGAGGACAACTTTTTGAGGCTTTAACAGAACAGGGAAAGGGCATGACGTTAGCTGGTATTAAAACAAAGTTATAATGTTTACGTTTATTGTTTATAACATTAGTTATTATTATTAAATCATGCGTTTTGCATTAATACATAATTAGTAACATAAAAAGTAACAAAACACTTGTTCAAAACCTTATATAAACTAAACAAAGCAAACTAAATGAACGTTTATCCCATCACTAGCTCCGGTTACATGGGCAAAATTTTCTCAATCCAATTGAAATCATTCCGGATAGGAATTCCGACTTACCTGTTTACATTGACGCTGATCTGATTGAATCTGTGTTTAAGCATTTAATCAGTGTAGATTATGTTTTTGACTGTGAAATGTTTAATCTGCTGAAAATAGAACAATAATAATAAGAATATATATATTTTTTTTTTTTGAGTTTCGGTTAGGCTTCCCATCTTTTTTGATAAATCCCGCCCTCTGCATCCTGATTGGTTAAAGGATTCAGTCTCATCTGTAATTGGTTCTATGATTGGTATGAAATGGTGAGCCAGTCTCTTTCCTCATTGCCATGCAGGAAGAGGTCTTGGTTTCTTAGTTAACTAAGTTCTTAAGTAAACTAATGATTCTGACCCTGGGGTTCAAGTTCCTGTGAATAATCTATAACTATAGAAACTCTACTGTATTATTATAAATGCTGCTAGAAAAAATACTTCAGCATCAAGATGTACATCATGTAGAAAGATAGTGATGCTGGGCTTTTCCTGTGCTTTCACACTCCATGCTTAAAAAAAAAAAAGAAAAAGAAATGGAAAAAAAAATGAAAGGAAAGGTGAAATATTCTTTCTGTTGTTGCATTATTTGTCATTTCTGTCCATTCTATTCTCATTTGATCAAACAGCTTTAAGGTGTCTTGTGCGTCACGCTCTGAGCATCACCAAGGTCACGGTCGACCCGAGCGTATGTTTATTTCAGCACGCAGCCGCCCCGTTCATCAGCGTGCGAGTGTCACAGCCCTGCAGCGTCGTCATGATTATTAATCCTGGCTGCATTATTCTCCGCAGGCGAGACGAGTCGAGTCGAGATGAGCCGGGGTAAACATTTTAACAGACCCAGCTTGAACCGAGAGGGTGGCTGAGTGTAAACAGGGTACACGCTCGCAGAATGGGCTCAGGCTATATAGGGCGCAAAATAATCAGGATGATGAGCGGAGGATTAAGGAGGGAGAGGGAAGGAGATGGGGAGGAACTGGCATCACATTATAAATAAACCGAAATAAAATTACCCTTCATCTGACCGTCCAGTTCCGTCAGTAAGTGGCATAACTAGCGGGTAGCCCTAGCGATGCTGACCTTGGTCAAGGTGTCAGGGGAACACATGCAGGCTTTAATCTCCGGTTAGATATAACGGTGCATAAAGTGGCACGGCTTGGGACAGCTGTTCAGTCGTATGCATACAGACTTAACAGGAACACACACACACACACACACACACAGAGCCATCGTGGCAGTGCTTTAGTTCTCCTGCAGACATGATGGCCTGTGATTTGTAGCCGAGATGCAGAGTCTCCAAGCCTAATGGGAAAATAAGGGTTTAAATGGTGCACACACTGCTGCTTAATCCACTCCAGCTCCTCTGTGCAGGAAAACCAGGAGGACCATTAAACTCCATCAAGACCAGACACACACACACACACACCTGAACTGCTCACAGGCGCTCCCCGCTAATCAGTGGAAACTTTATCCAGAAAAAGTACACATTTGTTCTTGCAGTCAGCTATAAAGGGATTCTGTAATGAATACTGTATAGTAGGGGGTGTGTATGAGGGTTACGAGCATTGTGAGCATAATTTTATGGTTTTAATACAAATATGGAGCAGGACTGTGGATTAGTGGATAGCCCTGTCGTCCTTGCATCTCCAGGTCCTGGGTTCGATACCCGCCTCGGGGTCTGTGTGCAAGATGTTCTCCCCATGCTTGATTTTCCTTCCACAGTCCAAAGACATTTATATTTACATTTAGCCATTTGCCTGACACTCTTATCCAGAGCAACTTACAAAAGTGCTTTTTGTAGTTTTTGTTTTTAGATAGATTCCTACACTGGGTCATCAGGTTACTTACTAAGTACCATCAGTCAAACACTTTCAGGAAGTTCTTTGTTTGTTTGTTTGTTTGTTTGTTTTGTTTTCTGTGGAGATTAGCCCAAGTACTGAGGAAACAGATGAAGAAAAGTGACCACGGAAAAGACCTGCAGATTAGGCTAGTTTGCATCCCCAAATTGTCCGTAGCATGTGAAATGTGTGTGCCTTGCGATGGATTTGCACCCTGCCTTATTCCTTAGTCTATCGGGATGGGCTCCATGGCCCCTGCGACCCTGTATAAGGATAAGGCGGAATAGCCGATGAGTGAGTGAGTGAAAATGAGTAATACACCTAGGGAACAATTGTGGTGATGATTGAACAGGTAGAGAGAGAGAAAGAGAGAGACGGATACTGGGGACTCACCAGGCACCATCAGATACAATATTTTCATGATCACTTGGTGCCGATTCGATTAATATTGCGATTCTGTAAATATTACAATTTTATAAATATCACCTTAGCTTTATTCAACAGGTTCACAGCTGAATTGAACATGATTAATAAAATGTAGCCCTTTCTTTACATCATTCATTTTTTCTCACTTAAAAACAGGTGCAGCATCTGATCCACACACAACTTGGCACATGTTTTATGCCGAATGCCCGTCCTGTCGCAACACGTCCATTGTATTCGGGCCTGGGACTGGCACTGCATTATGTGGGAGTAGAACCCGGGCCACCAGAAACCTACCACTGAGTATGTACTGTATCTCTGTCACCTGCAATAATTATAATTTCTAAATAAACGTAGTGCGTAATTTACTACTACTGCACGGGATGCCAGTGTGTGAATAGTTTAGTGTGCCACCTGTAGGATTATAACGAAAATGCAAAGTTTTACCGCCTCAAATGCCTTAAAGACCTGAGCGTGTGTTAAGCAATTCCAATTAATTCAGTTTGAGACTAATTCGTTTGCAGCGATTGGAGAAAAAGGCCGACTTCTGATCATGTGACGCCACAAGAATGCATTTCTGTTGCACCATTCGGAAGCGCATGCACTCGGCACAGAATCGCATATATCCAACATGATCAATTTGTCAGATCAAGCTAAAAAAAAAACAAAAAAAACAACAAATCCAGTCACTGACTGATCAACCGAGTCAATGTACCGATATATTAATACATCGGCACACAAACGCACAAAAGAATCGTGATTGACTGAATCAGTTTTTTTTCCCCTTTTCTAATAGATGCATAAATAACTACTACTGTTGCTACTACTAATAATAATGATAATGTGTTTTAATAACGTCCTTATTTGCATAATTAAAATAACATTATAAATGATAAACTATGCAGAGACGTTTCTTCTGCTTGTTGCATGCATAATAGTTTTTTGGAGAGAATTGTTTTCCTCTCAGTTGTCTCCTTCCCCATTGTTCATTAGTGATTTAAATATAAATCCACATCCACTGATTTCTGTAATTCTGCAAATGAAGATGTATTGAAAGCACAATGGAATTAAATGTAAACTTTATAGTCTACTCATCATAGTCAACATGCACACATGCACACATGCACACACACACACACACACACACACACACAGAGTAAGAGAGAGAAAGACTTGGTTTCTCTAGTCTTTTAGACCAGTGTTCCTGGAGATTGTGCTTTTACTTGTTGTCCTTCTTTATTTGCATAGAGTCAAACTCATTAGCTTTCCACCTTTGTATCTGCAAAAGGTCACACACTCTGAAATAACAACCTGTGGCTCAGAGAGCATCTCCTGTTATCGGCTTGTTAAAGCAACGTGACATTTCTGAAGCTCCTGTAAGCCCCGAGCCACCATTTCTACTGTTTTAGTCGCTTTCACTTAGCATGAAGCACTGTAAATTTGGGTTCAAGTAAATAACCACAAGAGTTAATGAAATGCCGGTGAGCTGTTTGTACAGGGGCAGCTTCGGGCCTTTTCGAATGATCCGTCGCACGGGCTGAAAATGATATAAATCCTTGTGCCCCAGAAATAGTTGACTTGTAGTACAGTTTAGGCTTGAGCTCATTGATGATGGTATCGGGAATACGTTCTGTCAAATTCATACCGATTCCGTCTTCCACTGTGGCTCGTGAGTTGATTACATGATTTAATGGGAGCTATTATGCAAAATTAACTTTTTTTGTAGTCATTTTAAGCCATTCAGATGCGTCTCCAGTGTGTGTGTGCGCAAACATAAAAGATGAAAGAAGCAAGGAAACGGGCCAGGGCTTAAACAAGCCAATTAGACTTTTTTTTCCCTTTAATGACCTCATATAAGAAGACCCCCTCCCCTTGTTGCTCAGCTCTGTTGTTCTTTTGGGGTTGTGGATCAACAATAGTTTGTTTTTACAGACACCGAAACCGCTTTGTTGGAGGATGAGTGAAACAGAGGGTGGAGCTCTGAGTCCTGTGTTAACTTGTTAAAATAGTACACTATGAGACCTTTAAATGTTCTTGTGTCTGCAGCGTTAAGATGAAGAACCGATGAAGTAAGGGGCGTTTTTCACATTAGGCAACCCTGGATCGTTCCCGAGAACACTTAAACCCCAAAGTCCGGTTCATTTTGATCAGTAAAGTACAATTATTCTGCGCTCAGGTACAGTGCCTGAGTTCGCAGAAAAAGGTGGTCTCGAGCACGGTATGACAACTGTGGGCACAGATCGAATCACATATTGAAGACATTAATACCTAAAAACGAAAGAGGACGGAACATCATTAGTGCTGTCTGTCTTCTCTTTACAGAGCCATAGCTGATAAAGTGGGAAGGCACGTGAAAGTGTTTCTCTTTACATTTCCAAAATATAAGTAATAATCAGCATATCATGAATATCACTGACTTCTTAATTCTCTTCATCTTTTTTTGCATAATGAGGGCTCACAAAGTAACTACATGCACACTGCTACCTGCTGCATCGGAGGGTGAAAACACACAAGTGTACCTGAGTACGGAAAAAAAATAATGTAAACACTGGGGCGTGGGGGATCGAGGAGGGGAGTGAAATCGCTCCTGTGCACGGTACAAATTATTCGGGTCTAGAGTGAAAGTGGCCTAAGTAGACCAAACTTGTTACTGCATGACAATACTGCTGTGTGCACAGTGTGCTCAATGGCATGTTCAGGTTGGAGTGTAAGAACTCATGTGTCCTGCACAAAGTCCTGACTAAACTCAACCTGTATGAAGACTTTGGGTGTGAACTGGAACTGAAGTTTGCTCATCATCCTAACATCCGTGCCTGAACTCAGTAGTGCTTTTATAGCTAAAAGAACACACATCACCACAGCCACACTTTAAAATCTAGGGAGTAGCCTAGAGGTGATGCTGTAGCCTTGGGGGGCTGGAGAGAGCTGATTGGCCGAGCTCCCTCAGTGGGGAAAACTTGTCGAAAATACCCAGAAAAAGAATAATTTTGAAAAATTATAAAATATAGGAAGAAGTCTTCCCAGAAGAAGAGTGAAGTGAATGGAAAATGACCACATGTGCCCACTTAGAGTACATGTAAGTTTGGTTTATAGTGGTCTTCGCAAAATATGAATATAATTAACATTATTACAGCGAACAACCTTGTTAGCTTAATGGTTTGATTTTTCCAGTTAAGCTAGGTACATGCTACTTTGTTTCTAGACTTTTTTCCAACAAGGTGGTAAGTGCACACAGCACACATTATACATTTTAGGCCACGCCTCCCTCCATCATTTCCCCCATCAGTCACCATCACCACATCAGCAGCATAAGGTCTTTCACAAGCGATCGTCATTCAGCGATAGTTTTCTAATGGTACGGTTTATTCAGATATTTCGCTTTAAGCCACGCCTTCTCCGGGTTTAAATCTGAATACAGATACAGTATGTACACAGACACAGTTAACATTACAGAGCTTTACACAATAGTCAACAAAAAAACAAAGAAAAAAACTATAATCCCTTCTCAGGATGTGTAGAATCTATCCTCATGTTTAATTCATGAGTTTTCTATACCAGGTGAGGAATGTGTGTGCATCAGCTAAATTGACCGAGGATGCTAATGCATGCTTTTTTTTATTTATGTCTAACAATGGAGGGTGGAATTAGGGCAGTAATTAGACTCTTTAAAAGTTTCCTAAAGCTTTTGTTTGAACCTTATTTGCTACGTCATGTTGCTCTGTGCATGTTTCTATATCAAGAATTTTGGTCGTGTGTTTCCTTGTGGCTGGTATATAATTATGATTTTAAATATATTACATAGCAAGCACTCAACCCTTAAATGCATGCCATGCTAAGGGAAAAAAAAACATGAAGTATTCCAGTTCTTATATCTGAGATGAGGCAAGAAATGAAAAAAGTTGGTGAATGAATATTTGCATTAGATGATGTAGAATTAGGGTTACTCATGGGTCTTATCCCAAATCCTCATTCGTAGTGCAGTTTGTAGCAGCAGCAGCAAAATTTACGAGCAGTACAACGATTGTATCATCATATCAGGCGCCTCCACATGAGGGTGTCATAATAAAACTTATTCCCCAGCGCAGCTAAATTCTCTAATCTGATTGGTCAGAGGCACACAGCCTAGATGTGGGCGTGAATACAAGAAGTTCAGCAAAAGCTTGAAATAATCCAAGACTAATAATAAACTGATTGTTTTATAATAATAATAATAATAATAATAATAGTAATAATAATAATATATCTTTTTTTTTTTTGGTAAAAATATTAAAGGTGTCAGTTTTATATAACAATTAGGCCTTGTTCATACGGGCGTTAAAATCGAGCATTTTCTGGCGTTCGTAGCGTCTGGTGAGCGCGGATCAAGCGCCGAGTGTTTTCTACACATAGGAGTCAATGAGAGTGTTCACACGGGCTTTGGTGACGT
>JAOVVB010000002.1:24298105-24315056 GCA_028570985.1 Heterobranchus longifilis | reverse complement strand
AATCTAAAGTCTAAATCTAAATCATGGCTTTACTAAGACAATCAAGTGGAACATTAGTGTTAAATATTATAATTATAAATAATTTAAATATCAGACAACTTGTTGCAGGAAGGGTTAATATTGTAAATAATTCACTAAAGGCAGAATTATTAATAATTCATTAAATGTAACACATTTTACCTTTTTCCTGGCACATGTTCTGTAAGGACTAATGTTGTTATAATTGAAGCTCAACCTATAGAAATTAATAAACATCCTATACCAAAGGTGCTGGGAGCTCCCTGATGCCCCAAATCATATACAATATCCCAGAAAGCATTTTTTGCAACCAAGGAGGAAAAGAGAGAGAGAGAGTTTACAAAAAAAAGCAAAAATAAAAATGCCCTTTATCTCTTTTAGGTAATCAGAAAAAATATTGTCAGCAATAATGTTACAAGTAAAGGCTATATGAGCCTCTTCAAGCAGCTTAATATTTCCGTGACTACAGTTACGAATATTATTAAGAAGTTAAGGGTCCATGGGACTGTAGCCAATCTCCCTGAATGTGGCCTCAAGAGGAAAATTGACATCAAACTGAACAGAAGAATAATACAAATGGGAATGCAAGGACAATTTCCAAAGAAATTCCAAGTAAACACCAAGGTCAAAGTATATCAGTGACATTGGCATTGCACCATCCACCACTGTTTAAGCAAAAGTGGAGCTAATGAAAGATGACCCAGGAGGATAATAATGCATCTGGGAGAATGTCTTTTGGACAGATAAGACTCTAACTTTTTGCTTACATCACCTGTATGTTCACAGATGGAAAAATTAAGCTATCAAGGAAAGACCACTTTACCTAACATGAAACATGGAGGAGGCTTGGTTATGTTCTTGGGCTACTTTGCTTCCCAGGCACAGGATGTCTTGAATCTTTATAGGATATGATGAAATCTCAGGACTAGCATTCTGAAGTTAGGCATACAGCCATGGGTTGACCCTGGAAATGAATTGGATTGGTTGTGGTGGTAATAAACACCTTAAATGCTGTTTAACTAGGCTGGATTTAACTGCACTTCGGGAGACAGAGACAAGTGGGATGAAACAGATAAAAGGTTTTATGTTATATAATTCCAGCAAAGGAGCAAACAGATATCTGAAACAATCCAACTATAAAACAGATGAATGCAACGCAAAGGCAGAATAGTCTCTATTAAGTGTTTAAAGTCAACATAGTTCAAAGTCCTGCTATCCCTTTTCCTAGGAACACCTCCTGGCATTCCTCTGGGGTGACCAGACAGCTGAGGGAACACAAAGGTATTGACCGTTTTGGTTGACTTTTTGACACCTGGAGTAATTAATTTTTAATGTCTTTAGATTACATTCTTGTATTATACAGCATGGCAACAGCAAAATACAGAAAAACGTAAGTGATAGCAACAGGCTAAATCTATCTTTCCGCAATAATCATCCTTCTCTTCTTCAAGGTTGGTGTTGATTTTATATAATCCCACCGGCTATTTTTCCTCTAGTTAATATTTACACCTCTGACATGAACTTGAATCTGCTGATGTTGCTGCTGATAAAATTATACATGGGGTTGCATGAACTGCAGCAGTAAAAACACAGGGTAAAAATGCAGACTGTGACCTTTGGTTTAGTGCTCTTGGAACCTGATGTTAACAGATTTATAATTTTAGTGGCTAATCATCATAGATCTTTTGGTACTATGCTTAAAAAAACTAATTCTAAATCAAATCTAAATCATGGCTTTACTGAGACAATGAAGTGGAACATTAGTGTTACACATTGTAATAAAAAAAATGTTAGACAGTTTGTTGCAGGCAGGGTTAATATTGTAACTAATTCAGAATTATTGATAATGCATTAGATGTAATCTCTTATGATTAGTCTCATATAAGCATATAGAGTTACACATTCTACCTTTCTTTCTGACACGCTGTAATGACTAATGTTGTTATAATTAAAGCTTAACTTCAGATGATAATCAATCTATAGAAATTAATAAACATCCTTTCTATCCCGAAGGTTCAGAAAGTCTCCCACATATTAATACCAGCTCCCTGATGCACAAAATTATGTATAACATCCCAGTAGTCTTTTTTGCGACCAAGGAGGAGAAGGAAGAGAAAGAGAGAGAGAAAGAGAGAGAGAGAGAGAGAGAGAGAGGGAGTCATGTGCACTCGCTCCGTGACCGGCTAGGACTGGGAAGTAGTACGGTCGCGACTCAGGAAGCATAAAAGGAGACAAAATGGCGCATCACATCGCTCAGTCATTGAGTTGCCCATGCTGGTTCCGACGCTTACCTACGTAATTGTGAGTACTCACCTATTTTGGGTTTTTCTTCCTGTTGAGTGTGTGTTGTTAGAATGCGGGTTTATTTGTGTAAACTCTTGCTCTCGCTTGGAGAGAGTTCTAATAATAATACGCATGGTTATCCTGCCGATTCGCGCTACTTCCGTGTTTGGGTTCACCATCCACGCTACACGGGCTAACTGCTAAGTCTTCTGGTCCGTCTTCGTGTGGTTTGTGACAGAATGACTGAGCCATCTGCATTGAACCCAGCGGATTATGCTCACCTCTGCGATGAGGTAAACAGGCATGCTAAGTTGATCAAGCAGCTGAACGGCAAGATCGCAGCTCTCCGCGAGGCTGCCTCTCTTCCAGCTAGCCTGCCGCCCGTCTCAGCGGCTGCTGCGCCACAACCCTACCCTACTTCTGATGTTTATTTAGCCTTACCGGCCAACTGAAGCTCGCTTTTGAACATCCTGCCGGTGAGGTGGAGACTAACACCAAGCTTTATCATCTGCGGCAGGGATGGTCGTCCATTAGCTGTTACACCGCCAACTTCCGTACCCTCGCAGTCCAGACCACCTGGGAAGACTTCGCCCTCCGGATGACCTACTACGAGGGACTGGCTTCCCGTATTAAGGATGAACTCGTTGGACGAGATTTGCCTGCGACGCTGGACCTGCACCGAACTCTGCCTGTGGGCTTCGGCTGGGATGTGCTCTAGGGAGTGCGAGGCCCCCGACGTCGACACCAATACCATCCCCGCCGCCTATCGGGACCTGGTTAAAGTTTTCTGTAAAAGACGCGCCACACACCTTCCTCCTCACCGCCCTTACGATCTGGCGATAGATCTTCAGCCGGGTATGGTCCTGCCCCGCGGCCATCTCTACTCACTATCATCCACGGAGATGCAGGCGATGGAGGAGTATGTATCCAACGCTCTTCGCCAAGGCACCATCCGGCCCCTCTACTCACCTACTCAACTATCGGGGGCTCAACAACATCACCATCAAAAACCGACATCCACTGCCTCTTACCAACTCAGCCCTGGATGCTCTCTCTGGTGCCACCATTTTCACAAAGTTGGACCTCCGGAGCGCCTACAACTTGGTGCGCATCAGAGGGCGATGAGTGGAAAACGGCCTTCATTACCCCACAGGACACTACAAGAGTCTAGTCATTCCATTTGGACTTTGCAATGCCCCCGCAGCCTTCCAACAATTCATAACGATGTCCTCCGAGACATGCTAGGCCGGTGGGCATTCATTTATCTGGACAACATCCTCATTTACTCCCGTACAGTCGACTAGCACGTCCAACATGTCAGTGCGGTCCTAAAGAGATTGCTCGCCCATCAGCTGTACTGAAAGTTGGAGAAGTGTGCTTTTCATGAGCACTCCACCACGTTCCTGGGCTTTGTCACCTTGCCCCAGGGTGTGGCCATGGACCCGCAGAAGCTGGAAGTTGTGCGTCATTGGCCCCTACCCAAGACCCTTAAACAACTTCAACGGTTTCTCGGGTTTGCGAATTTCTATTGTCGCTTTATCCGGGACTACAGTACGGTTGCAGCACCCTTAACCGCCCTGACCCATCCATTATCTCAACACTTCACCCTCAATCCTGATGCCATCTCTGCCTTCAATGAACTCTGTTGCCACTTCACCACCGCTCCAATTCTTCTCCATCCAGAAGCAAACAAGCCTTCTGCCGTCTCATCAATTTCACCTGCAGTCTTTCAACTGTAGGACGGAGTGGACCAACCAACAACTGGAGCGCTATCTGAGATGCTTCATCGCCGATCGCCAGCGCTCCTGGGCTCGTTACCGCATCTGGGCAGAACTTTCACACAACCTCGATGTCTCGTCTGCCACGAAGCTAAGCCCATTTGCCAAACACCAAGAACCGGAGGTTGATGTACGGTCAGCCCAACAGTTGGTCCGCAGGTGTGGAATCAAGCAAATCGGGCCATCCAACAGGCCAACGCCCACTACACCACCCAACATCGCCGTCGACACCCTCCTCCGGATACGATTGTACCACGTAGGTGATAAAGTATGGCTTTCCACAAAAAAACTTCACCTTCACACCGAGTCATGGAAACTCTCACCTAGATTCATCGGCCCATATCGCATCACCCTCCGGATAAATCCTGTCACCTACCGGCTCCAGCTGCCTGCGGCTCTCTGGATCCATCCAGTATCTCCCAACTCAAACCCTTCACCACCTCTCCTATGATCGCTCCGCCACAGGCACTAGGACCCAGAAATAGTGCGGTCGCGACACAGGAAGCATAAAAGGAGACAAAATGGCGCATCACATCGCTCAGTCATTGAGTTGCCCATGCTGGTTCCGACGCCTCGCATGATATTCGTGAGTACTCGCTTATTTGGGGGTTTTCTTCCTGACGAGTGTGTGTTGTTAGAACGCAGGTTTATTTGTGTAAACTCTTGCTCTCGCGCTGAAAGAGTTCTAATAATAATACGCGTGGTTATCCTATCGACACGCGCTACTTCCGCGTTTGGGTTCACCATCCACGCTACACAGGCTAACTGCTAAGTCTTCTGTTTCACCTCCGGTTAGTTCGTGACAAATTTGTGGTTTTCACCATATCTGCGTTTCCAGTAGTGTTCATTTCGTCAATGGAGCGCCCTTTATTCCTGTGATGATGACGAGTCACAAATATCATTGAACAGCGACAAAATCAGCATGCAATATTGTTGATAAAAAAAAGACGAGACTAAAATGTGGTTTAAAAAAATTAAAACAAATTAAACATCTGTCTTTATTTTCGTCAACATATAATTTTCGTCACAATCCGCTGTGATGCGGTGTTTATTCATTATGCCACGAGCAGCAGTATTTCCCAGGTCACAGCACGCGGCTGTGACCTGGGAAATACTGCTGCTCATGTGTATTAGGAATAGTTTGCGCACGCACGTTACAAGCTCAGTCATCTTTAACTCTTCGTCATCACAGCAGTATTACTCGGGTGAAAGAGAAGAGACGATATTTGGACCTATTTGCTTTATATTGAACAGGAAGAAAAAAGCAGATGTGGAGCATTAGTGTCAGTGCGAACTATCCATCGACATTTATATGAAATGAAACGCTATGGCAGGAGACCCAGGAGGACCCCACTGCCGACACACAGAAGACATAAAAAAGCAAGACTACAGTTTGCCAAAATGTACTTGAGTAAGCCAAAATCCTTCTGGGGAAAAAGTCTTGTGGACAGATAAGACCAAGATAGAGCTTTTTGGTAAAGCACATGATTCTACTGTTTCCCGAAAATGGAATGAGGCCTACAAAGAAAAGAACACAGTACCTACAGTCAAATATGGTGGAGGTTCAAAGTTGTTTTTGGGGTTGTTTTGCTGCCTCTGGCACTGGGTGCCTTGACTGTGTGCAAGGCATCATGAAATCTGGCGATTGTCAAAGGATTTTGGGTCGCACTATATAGGGCCCAGTGTCAGAAAGCTGGGTTTGTGAGATCTTGGGTCTTCCAGCAGGACAATGACCCCAAACATACTTAAAAAGCGCCCAGAAATGGACGGCAACAAAGGGCTGGAGAGTTCTGAAGTGGCCAGCAATGAGTCCAGATCTAAATCCAATTGAACACCTGTGGAGAGATTTTAAAATTGCTGTTGGGAAAAGACGCCCTTCCAGTATGAGAGACCTGGAGCAGTTTGGAAGAGTCGTCCAAAATTCCGGGTGAGAGGTGTAAGAAGCTTATTGATGGTTATAGGAAGCGACTGATTTCAGTTATTTTTTCCAAAGGGTGTGCAACCAAATATTAAGTTATGGGTGCCAATAATTTTGTCCGGCCCATTTCTGGAGTTTTGTGTGACATTATGTCAAATTATCTTTTTTTCCTCTCCTTTTTTGTTTTGTTTCAATACACACAAAGAGAATAAACATGTGTATAGCAAAACATGTGTTAATGCAACACTTTTTTCTGAAAAATACTTGATTTTCTGGAAAGATTTCAGGGGTGCCAACAATTTTGGCCATGACTGTAATTAGCTGCAAACATCAGATGAAATGAAACATTTTAAATGCGATGATAATTATTTTGTGAAAAAACTTAAATGTTTTGTTGCTAGACTAGATCAACTGTTGGGTTAATTAATAATAATCTTATTGCTAAAACATTACATTTTCATTGACTAAAACTAGACTAAATTACTTCAAGGTTTCTTTGACTAAAACTAGACTAAATTACTTAAGGGTTCCTCTGACTAAAACTAAACTAAAACTTTTAGTTCACTAAAACTTGACTAAACAAAAATAGGATAAGAGCGACTAAATATGATCAAAACTAACAGGGACATTTATCCTGGGACTAAGACTAAAATTGAAAATAGTTGGCAAAATTAACACTAGTTTCCAGTTGTGTTCCTTAGTTTTAAAATATAGACTAAAAATCATTAGAGTCAACAACGATTAAAAAATTTATTTTAAAAGTCTAAATACTAAAAACGTGAATTGATTTTCATTTAAATCATTTAAATACATCCAATCATACATGTCTGCAAAAGTTCTGTTAACTAAGTTATTAACAGAACCCTGTCCTGTAACTCTTAAATAATTTCTCCAAACATCACATGATCATTCTTCTTTGTGGCGAACATTTTAAATACGCTGTGGTACATGTGCTCTCATTTTTAAAAAATATTTTATTAATAATAGCTCATTGTCACAGAGTATATTAATTTACTATTGACTATGTTACGTACACTGTTAAAGATTCTATATGAATCTGATAAAATAATTTGTTTAATTATGATGCATGAAAACTAGAAATGATCAGCGGCCGAGTCCTAGCACTGAAATTACGGGTCAAAATAAGGAACTTGTCAGAAAAAAA
Source organism: Heterobranchus longifilis (assembly GCA_028570985.1). Classification (NCBI taxonomy): domain Eukaryota; kingdom Metazoa; phylum Chordata; class Actinopteri; order Siluriformes; family Clariidae; genus Heterobranchus; species Heterobranchus longifilis. The sequence goes on along the minus strand of JAOVVB010000002.1, from coordinate 24,307,894 downwards.
GTTAATGTTTAAGTTTAGCAAGTAGCAAATATGTTAAACTGTTTCAATTTACTGGAATTTGTTCTATTGAGAAAGAACATTGTTTTTGTACTTTTGGGAAATGTACGCCGATTTATAGGATGACTCGTATGTGGTGGAACGGCTCCAAGACAATTAAGTTTCATTTAGTACTACACATAATCCCTCACCAGCCTCATTTGTTTTTCGGTTGGACTTCAGCATGACAAAAAAAAGGCCATGTGTATGAGTTGTCACTATAGAAACCATAATGATTTGGCAATATAATAAACCTGTGATTCGAATTACAGCATGAACTGCTGTTGGAGTTGCCGTTATGGAAAATGAATCGACGCCTGCCGACCAATCAGAATCGAGAATGCAGCAGAGATGTGGTGTAATTTCCTGTAGCAGCAGCTCATTCATTCATCATCAGCACTCGTTCAAATACTGTGTATTATTTCCATAGCAATAGCAAACACTCAGATTAAACAGATTCAAAATGTGTGTTTAGATTTGCGTGAGCTGTTAGTATTAAAAGAGTGTAATAACCGAGATGCACTTTATACTTTATTAATGCTGTGTACCCTTATTGTGTTTCAGCTTTGCATGATGCCTGTAGAGCATACTGCTGAGAAAGTTCTGACCTCGACGACTCCTGCTATCTTATTTATACATTAAATAATAATACATACCTGAGGCACATACATTAATAAACACACACTGACTACACACCCTGGACACTAGTAATGCAAGGCTCATTTAAGAAGGATACAGTAGGCCTAGTCAAAATTATATAACAGCAACTAAAGAGGGAAAAGGTAACTTATCCAGGGCAGTTGATTATGAAGAACATGGAACAGGTGTGCACAGATAAGAGGATGTGATCCAAGCAACAAGAGATTAAAGAAAAATGAGAGTGAGGTGCCTTCTGGGGGATTGTGCATTATTGTCAGGTGCAGACAGAGTTATTATTCAGAATATCCAAATATTATGTTCATGTATTAGATTTTTATATCTGTATATACAGTATTTAGTGCTTGAAATATTCATATCTACATTCAGATTTAAACAATAAAGAATTTTCCTTTTTAGATATGTAGAAATGTAGATGTTTTTGTATTATTTTATATTATTGTACACTTTAGGTTTTAGTCTCAAAAGTGTAATGTCATTTTTGTCCTTTTTCGGCAGAAAATATTACTGTTAATAAATTCTGTAATTCTGCACTTTACAAGGTTTTGGGTTTACAACTACTCTCCTTCTGTAAATTAGCTATTATTTTGCATTATGTATTTAACACTTATATCAGAAATATCAGATTACTCGTGTATTCGAGCAGAATGTTTCATCGCACTTTCTACTGCAGCTTTCAACAGAAAGCGTCGACACTCTCTTGATGTAGTGTGTGTTATTGTAGTGACACACTCATCTCTGAGAGCCTGTCAGCTGTTCGACTCTGCTCTGTGTCAGCCATATGATCTGTGCCTCTCGTTCTCTTGGCATCCCAAAGTGTCAGGCTGTGTGCGTGTGTCTGTGTCTGTGTGTGGCTGTGTGTTTGCATCTCTCTCTGAGCCGAACCATGTGCTCACTTTGGAAACCTGCTCCCCTTGGAAGCTTCCACAGAGAATTGCTGGAATTGCTGAGGACGATGTATAGGAGATTGTTTTCTCTCTTTAGAGTTGTTCAAAAAAGGGCAAGGTTCTAGATCTTAATAAACTTTCATTTAGCCAGAGATGCTGCATTCAAAGGAGGATAAAAGTTGATGAATGAATTTCCTCGACCCCAGTTTGTCAGGACTGAACTTGGTTCTGTTGAGTGCTGCTGAAAATGATGATTGTGCTTGGTGCAATGGCGGTTAAAGTTCAGGTCTTGCACAGGAGTGTTATTTTTTACTCTGAATTTGTAGTGTGGTTTTGTTCCACAAAAGGACATACAGCAAATTAAAACAGCCCTGTTTGTTCGTTTATTCATTCATTAATTTATTCATTCTTTTTGACAACCAAGAGAAAGAATGTGTGTGCCAATGAAGCTATTTCTAAAGTTTATGTAACATGGAAGTGACTAATCTGGATTCTCCCCAAAATTTTAATGTTGCTAACTTTAAAAAAAACTAGTCGTTTTTTGGAGAGATCTTTTTATATGTGCTCCAAAAACGGCTATTTTTCAGTGCTATTCTGCATCGCTTCAAACAATAATAATTTAAAAAGAAAAACGCTTTTACCAAAAACCTGAATGCTTTAATTTAAGCAACGATATTTACAGGTACATATGCTTCTAGAAGCTTACTCCAATTTTAGTATTAATACTAAAAAATTTAGAATATTTTTTTTTATTATTATTGTTTGAAAGGCAAAAAAACTGTAGCGTCCGTAACCATGTCAAATACACTTTTTTCAGGTTCATGTCTTTTCATACGTAATCTAAATTGGCCAAGTTTCATCTCAATGACAATTAAAATCATTAAAAGATTTTAATTCAAAAAAGTTATAGGCACTACTGTACATAGAAGAGCATGGTTTTTGTATTTAGCAAATGTGTTCCATTTTATCTGATGAAAATATAAATGTGTGCATATTTACATGAAAATAAAGCATTTTATAAAAACGTTACTTTTTTAGATAAAGATTTGTATATATATTTTAAAATAAAAGTTAAGTATAATTATATGGTTTATAACAGTAAGTATGTACATAGTGGTTGTCTGTGTGCTTGGAGTTTGCATGTTCTCCCTGTGCCTGTTGGGTTTCCTCCAGGTACTCTAGTTTCTTCCCACATGCAGATTAGGCTAACTGGTGTTCCCAAATTTGTCTGTGTGTCTTTGTGAGCATGTGCATGCTTGTACTCTACAATGTACTGGCACCCCAGTCTCCAGGCCTCCTGTGATCCTGTACACTCAGGCATGTGCACTTAAGTTGTTTCTGTGTAGCACATCCTGAAGTGGTTTATTCCTCTGGGTGATTTTTTTTTATTTATAGTTCCATTTCACTTTTTAAAACTGTATGAAACAAGTTAAGCTCACTTATGTTCCTATTAAATGATTCATCTTGCCATGAAACAAAGAAACTAAGACACCACATTAACTCCTTTTTCCTGGAGATGTTAAAAAAAAAACAACAACATTAAAGCCTTTAACCTGTTTTACAGCACTCAGAATGGAGACTCCTTCTATAAATGTTAAATAAGCATGATAACCTAGATGTAAATAATTGCAGGTTTTTTAAAACTGTTTATCAACATTAGCTTGGATTATGCATCCACTTCAGAGTATACGTGTCTCAGTGTAAGCTGTTACTATAGAAACGCTAACATGTCAACGCTGATAAGCTCATTAATGTTATTATAAGCCTGTAATGTGCAGCTGCTCTAATGTCAGAGTGGCTGTTACAGAAAAATAATCAACGTCTCCCGACCAATCCACAATTGTCCACAATTCAACAGTGATGTATTATGAAGCGTTCTTTATTTAATAATTATTTTATTTTATAGGTAAATAAGTAGCAGAAATTAATCCCTCGGGCACAGTTTCAAGATTCCTAATGATTGCTACTGTATTTACATATATTTCCATATATTTGACTAGTAAAGGACATAGTGTTGCCATGAAGAATTTCAAGTAGCTAGGCTATAATTAATTCTTCCATTTATGGTTCTAGTAATGACTCTAAGTCCTTGTTTTCTCTTTTAATGTTGTGTTTGCCTGGCTTATTATACACCAGGATTGTGGAAAGGGAACTGTGTTGCTTTTTCTGTTAGTAGTTTTAATGACTTTGTGAATGTCTTGAATGATTGTGTTAGGGTTAAGAGTGTGGTCTTAGTGTGTTCCCAGTGAAGAAGAATACTATGAGGAACGTTTAAGACAAACCAGGACTTGTGATGAAATTTTAAATTTGATTGGAATTAATAAAAGACTTCTAGCACAGTACGTTGATGAGACTCTTAGCCGGTGCAAACATTTTGGGCCATTATAGGAGTTCCTGGGAGGCCAGTGTCTCAGACGTGAATGTGGGCAGTCCGATCATGGCTACGGCGTACTGAGAAATCTTTCTCCCTAAATGGTATTCAAGCACTAGTGAAACACTGGGATAAATGCATTAGTGTAGCAGGGGATTATATAGAGAAATGAAAAGGGTTTTTTCATAATTGTCTTCTGTTATTCTGCACAGTCAGAAGTCCCAGTTTGACGTGAACGCCCCATCTTTAAGATTTTGTGTTTGTGAGGAAGTCTGTTCTATGCCATTTTAAAAGAAAAAAAAAGTCACTTATCAAGTGTAATGAATACTCCAAGTTAGTACAGTACATGTTTAGACTAGCAGCACCCAAAATGTTCAGGTAAATTTAGATTGGTTTGCTCTGGTTCAAGACTGTATGGAAATGTTTCCTCATCCATTAACTCGGCTATGTCCCGTTTTTATATTTATGCCATTATTTATTATAAACATGCCATGCATGAGTGGGTGAAATGACAAATGTGTAATGGAAAAGTGTTCCCCAATGCCGGACCACCCGAAATGGCTTACAGTACAAGAGAAAAGTAACACCGTTTTACATATTTACATCAAACCTTACGCTAACCGGCTTCATTTGTAATCCTGACATTTCTAACACAAGAACAAGTGCAGCTAATCCATCATCATTTGTCTAATATTAATTTCCTATCAGCATCTATGCTAATAGAAAACTATTTTGCATGTTGGTCAGGCAGATCCAGTCCACATTCTGCTTATGGAACAGCTCCGGTTTTCCATTAGTGTGTGTCATGAGGACTATTCATTTTCCATTTTACTGGAGCACCACTGACCGATTAGCCTCAAGACCATGAGCAAAGAAGTGACCATTCGTTCTCCATTAGACTATAGAAGACGGATGACATACCTTCCAAATAAAGGCAATGAAACACGTGAGGCTAGTAAGCTCGGTATTTATTAAATAATTCTTCATATGCTTAAGAGTTTACTCTATATATCAGAACTAGACTCACGAGAATAACAGAAGCAAACAGTGCCAAACTGTACTTTTAAGTGTTTTTTTTTTTTTTTTTTTGTACCTGTAGTCTATAACAATCACCTCAAAATGTGAACATAAAAGTCTTCTGGTGTACCTTTGAAGCTTTATTATTAAACCTATTTAAAGCTGCACTACATACTGTATGTCTTGCTTTGTACTAATGCAGCAATAAGGAAAAGTGCAATCTGTACCTTTTGTCTGTGTAGAATAGAGCCTGGAGGAAGATACAGTAACAGCCCAAAGTTTGGACGCAGCTTCTAACTCAGTTTGTTTTAAGTGATTTTTTTTTCTACATTCTAGAACAATACTGGAAATTTCTAAACTATGAAATAAGACAAGTAAATCAGTCAGTTGTTATTTTAACATACGGAGGTCAGCCTTTTTGGAACAGTTCTTACAAGAACAGTATTGTGTCAAGTGCATTTCAAAACCCACCAAACACCATGATGAAATAGTCTCTCATGAAGACCTTCCCAGGAAAGGTCAATTAACTAAACAGCACCTCAGATTAGAGCCTTTATGAAAGCTTCACAGGGCATAAGTAACACTGTTGAAAGCAGATTATTGCATGTTTTGTATGCCTTTAGCATTGTTTTACTTTGTAAAAAGAAATAGAAATCAGGAAAGACCATGGAGTTAGAAGAGGTGCCCAAACTTTTGATTGGTACTGTATAGTAACCCCAAACTGGAAATGCCTTAAAACCACCGTTTTATGGCCCTTAATGTGCAGTGAGTATATTTAGGAAGCAGGTGTTTTAAGCTGGGGTGTGCGAGGTGTGTTCAGGTAAATCCACTTATGGTTGTGCAGAATAACAGTTATGACAGTATAAATAATCGGGTTGCCTGTTTCACGTTTGAAACGCAGGAACTTCTTAAATGGCCCAGTCTAATTTTAAAGAATGGTTTGTCACCTAAGGCATTCTGGTTTTGTTTAGTTTTTTTCCCTCCCAGGACAATGCACAACCTCGTACTGATCACTGCAAAATTTGCATATTACAAAATCTTATCTGGTATCCAAGCACTAGTAAAACACTGGAATAAGTGCATTAGTTCAGCAGGGGATTATATAGAGAAATAAAGTAGGTTTTTACTCTCGTATCGCTTTTGTTATTCTGCACAATAAAAAGTCTAGCTTTGACTTGAAAGTCCTGTGTATATTACCCATAATGCACTGCACAGTCTGTTTTACGAAATATAACACATGCCATGATTGTGTACTTTAAACCACAAACCAGTTTTGTTGCCAGGCCTTAGCCAAGTGTTTTAATCCGTTTAGAAAGATGTAGTGATTAGCTCAGAGGGGATTGGTTACTTGCTTTAGTGTGAAATTACGATGCTTTTTTTTCTTGTCATTCTATATCGTTACACAATATGCAGTATGTTTTTATAACTATATTTATTCATAAATTTACTTTCTTATTTAATTATTTTACTGTAACGAATTCCAGCTGTGCAGTATACACCGTCACCTACGCTCTTCCTCACGTTTCCACATTGTCTGTCTGTGACTTTAACACGTTTTATTATTCCACATTATTCTTTTTTTTTTTGTCTCCAGAGGACAATTTTAAATCTCTCGACAACCTTGCACGCCCCCAGTAGTGTCACTGCACTGAATGTGTAATATGCTTCTCAACAAGGAAGCGGGCTGTCTGAAGCACTGGTCTTGATTATCATATAACACAGCCAAACAATTACTCTGCAGAAGGTGAAGGATATAAAGAGAATATTTAATATGTTATTTCGCAGCTACGGAGGTTATGAAAGGATGAACATGAAAAAAGGGTATTCATTTTGCAGTCAGTGTAATATAAACAGTCATATCCAGCAGAAATTGGCTGCCAGGTTTTTGAAATGAAAATGGGTTTGAGTACGTGGAGAATGTTTTGCTTTGGTGTGATGAATTTTTGAACGAAAATCAGACATTTTTTATGAAATCGGCTATATTGGGCATACGAGTTGCATTATAGATTGTAGACACGATTGAGTAAATCCAACCACATGCATATTAAGTGTAGTAATTAATGCATGATCTACTGTATAACAGTCTCTAAGATTCATAGTGCAAATTAACCTAGTTAGCTTAAACCTCTTCTATAAACATGTTGCTCTATTTTCTCTGTTTTCTAATAGGTTCTTACATTACCCACAATGCCATTCAACCATCTCCCGATAATGATGCAATAAGATTTAAACTTTCGACCATATGTACCCTAAGAGGGCGATGCAACAGCATGATAGTCCTCTCATTTATAGTAGAGATACAGGTAGTCCCCGTCTTACGAAAATTCAAGTTACGGATTTTCGTAAATACAAACAGGCTGCGGTTCTACTTCCGGTTCAATCACATAAAATATATACTGCAGTCCAATATTTACTAAATTATTATAAAACATTATATATAGTATTTTCAGTGTGTAAGTGAATGCATAAAATATACAAAGTCTGGTATATTGTATGGTCCCACTGGTTTCCATGAATCAGTTCAGGAGCAAATAATAATAGAAAATGGTGAAATCTTTATTTTGGAAAATCCTCTACCAAACAGTATTCCAGTCCAAAACAGTGGGAAAACAGCACTGAAATAAAATGGCTTCTGGGATTCCCCTTGCGAATGGAGCAGAGACACCACTTCACGCGAGTTTCATTTCCTTAGATGTGGTTACATTTTTGGCCACATGATGGCAGTATTGGGAAATTATAAACAAAGATTATAAAGATTGGTATGTTTTTCATTGTCTATTCGTGTCAAAGTCTCACTTTTTCGGACTCAACAACAAAGCAGAATTACGAACCTGCTCCCAGAACGAAACTTGTTCATAAGTCGGGGACTACCTGTAGTCCTATTCATGTGATGTTAAGAGAGAGTCCTCTTCATCTGTACTCTTTGGCTAAATAATGTTACTTTTAAAGTTCAAACTGTCCTGTTAATACTTCCATCTGTGAATTGTGCTTGTCATTTCATCACTAACTACTAGAGATTAGTTATATCGCAGCTTCTTTTGTGTGCAATTCACGTATCGCCACACTGACTCCAGAAACGATTTTTTACAGCCTATTACATTTATAATAGAGATGAACCAGTTGTTTGGCCAGTGACCAGAATTGGCTGTTTTTCAGTTTTATTGGCAATGACCGGTGATGCCTTTTTCTCCAAACTCTAAGTGAATTTAGTCTCAAACCCACTAATTACACACACTTACAGTACACCAGTCTCGCATCACCACAAATGCAAATTAGTTTAACTTAAAATCCCATGTTAGGATTGTTTACCACTGCACAACACAGAGATAGGTAACCATACAGGAAACAGATCAGGTAACAGCACAAGAGACAGATCAGTTAATTATACAACGATCAGGTTATGACTCATGTGATATAACAGGAAACGACACAGAAGGAGTGATCAGGTTACTACACATGACATATAACAGGTAATGGCACAGAGGACAGATCAGGTTTTGATATATGGGACAGATCAGATTACAACACGTTGGATATAACAGGTAACAAGCAACACAAAGGACAGATCAGGTAATGACAAGGGCAGATTAGTAAGAAGATATGGGATAGCCCAGTTAATGAAGCATGGGACAGATCACATAATGGTGTAGGGGACAGATCAGGTAATTACACAGAGAACAGATCAGGTATTTACACAGAGGACAGAACAGATAATTACACAGAGGACAGAACAGGTAATTGAACAGGGGACAGATCAGGTAATGAGACATAGGTCAGATGACATAATGATAGGGGACAGTTCAGGTAATGGCTTATGGTGGATTTCTCTTGAATGTGACGTTAAACAGAAATCTGTGAATGAGATTTAAAACTTTAGGATCCGACAGCGCAGCATGATTGGTATTATTTATCTTTTAGATCACTAGCTAAGACAAACTGTAACTTTACTGAGGAATAGCGAACACGCAGCAGCAGCCAACAAATAAAAACTAAAATCATAGATATTTCTATCTGAGTATAATTAATGCCTTTCAGGGTGCACTTTTTCTTAAATGTTCCCATATGGTATAAGAGTGTGCGTGCCTAGTGTTGATGTAGCTATATAGTAGCTATACTATAGTATACTATATAGTATGTGCGCATGTTAAATGTACTGTATGTGAAAGCGGAAGTTTGCTGTCTAACACTGGGCGCAGACATTCCAGTGCCCGGGTTGTGTTTACACAGGAGCCTGGGTGTTTTTCTTTTCTCGGACAGCTTCTGTCCGACACAGTAACTTTAAGATGCCATGTAAGGATTGGTTACTGGTGTACAACATAGAGGTGTAAAAAAAAAAGTGCACACACATACACACACACTGATTGATGAACATGATGTTTTAGAATGGTCATGGTTTGATTGATTAGACACTAAAGTCTAAGTAGGTACAATTCATTTCAGGACAACTCTGATGTTGTGTACAATAGCTCAATTGTGTGAATGTTTAAGGAAGTGTGTGTGTGTGTGTGTGTGTGTGTGTGTGTGTGACTGAGTGTGAGAGAGAGAAAGAAAGCTTTAGGAAAGGCAGCTCTGAAATCTAGCATGTTGTCTGTTCACAGGGCCTGATCTTCCTCTGCAGGGAATCCCAAATCCCATGAGACTTTGAGCCAGAAGAAAGGTACCAGGAATAAAGATAGGTAGAAAAGGTAGACACACACACATACACACACACACACACATATATATATATATATATATATATATACACTACCGTTCAAAAGTTTGTAGTCACCTGCAAATTGTTTTTGTTTAGTGATTTATTTTCTACATTCTACAACAATA
>JAOVVB010000002.1:24279571-24298005 GCA_028570985.1 Heterobranchus longifilis | reverse complement strand
ACAAAACAAACATGGTTGGACATAAAGGCACGTGTAACCTGGCAATTAATATTAAGGAAAAAATGTTATGATGGTGTGTGTGTAATATACATCTATGAACATTAGTAGTCCAACTATGGACTATAGGCATCAATGGTAACCATTGTATTTATTCTCATTTTTACGACTATGGTAGGACCTTTGGTCAACATTCACACGGGCAATTTGGAAACGCCAGTTAGGTTAATCTGCATTTCTTTGACCTGTGGGAGAAAACTGGAGGAAACGCACCGAGGACTGGAAGAACATACAAACTCCATGCACACAGTCTCGTCGCGGGAATCAACCCCTGGGACCTGGAGGTGCAAGGCGACAGTGCTAACTACTAAGCCATGTGGCCCAATAGGCATTATGCCATATATTGTGTCGGTTCTCTTTATGCCACCTGGCCCCTTGGAGTATAACTCCATAAGACCTCTGGGGTGTGCTGTGGAGTCTGGATCCTTTGGGAGCTGTGTGTTGTGGGGTGGGGCACTGGGTTTTCTGTTGCCTTTCTATGGTGATCAGTTTGAACTTTCTCTAGCGATGTATGCTGCATTGGCTTTGCTATGGGTTTGGACTGGTTGACCTTTGGTCCCCGTGGCCATGGGTGAGGAGGAGCCATGATTGGACTGACTGCATGTCATTGTCACTGCTGTAACACTGGCCTCAAAAGAATTCCCTTAATGAAAAAATGACCTGGATTGATCACTAAAGGCATTCTGTTTTTGCAAGATAATGCATGACCTCATATTGCCTACTGGACCACTTGCACACTACAGGAACTCGGCTTGGAATTATTGTCACATCCCCCGTACAGTCCTGACCTCGTTGCAAGCCAGGAGTTCCTGGGAGGCCAGCGTTTCAGACGAGATGCAGGCAGTCTGATCACGTTTTACCTTAATGCTATCCAAGCATTAGGCATTAGAGTAGCCGATGATTATATAGATTAAAAAGTCCCGCTTTCACTTTAGCGTCCATGTGCATGTGTGTTTATAAAAGTCATTCCCTCCATGTGGTTCGGTCCACATCACTAATGGTTACCATAGCAACATCTGGCCGACCACCCATGGAATTCCGTCTTCGATTAAACTCGCATATCCAGGATCACCCAGGAAACACTCTTCTCCTCTGTCTCACTCCCTGTCTGTCTCTTTCTGTCTGTCTGTGTCTTGTCCTCTCGCTCTCTCTCTCTCTCTCATTTTGTATCACTCTTTGTCTGATTCTGTCTTCTCCCTGAGTGTGCACTCTACCTTTTCCTTTCTGCCCTTCTATTTCTCTTTTCTCTGTTTTATTTCCGTTCTCTATCAGTTTTCTCCCCTTCTGTTCTTTTTCTCTCACAGTATGACTTTTTTTCATCTCTATTGCGCAAAATTTCATGTGTGTGTGTGTGTGTGTGTGTGTGTGTGTCTGTAGAAGTGTGAGCGCACGATTGTAATCTGAAGTGATGATAGCCTCATATCACCTCCTGCTTGCTTTCCTCTCTTTTCTCAGTGATTGACCCTCTTTAAAAGCGAGCGAAAACAAGATCCAAGAGCGAGTATGTTTAAAGAAAGAGAAAGTGAGAGATCAGAAACACACCTTCGCCAGAAGGTCGTCACGCCGAGGTTGTTCCTTTCACATCTGTGCCAAAAAACACTTTGCTGCCTATATTTAGCCATGAAGCTTTCAGGGTTATTGGCAGTGGTGTTAATCAGATCGCTCCTGCAGTCCACACACACTCGGACGCGGTGAGTCTCAGGGAAAAACAAAAGATAAATGACTTTAGTGAAGTATTGACTCTGAAAATGTCTTTCCTTGAATGGGGGCCAGTTACATTCTTTTCTTCACCTCAGTGAACCAGATTAGCGTTGTGTGTTGTTCATCAGCATGAGCACTTCATTTTCTCTAACAGCAGTTGTTGTGGAAAAATCGTGGGTTTCCATTAAGGCGCTCATCCTAATATGTTAGTGTTTCTATGGAAACAATACGAACAAGGACTTGTATAGTCGCTACTACAGTACATGAAAAATATTTTGAAGCATGTATAATTGCTAATATAGTGGCATTTATGAAAAATTAGACGAAGGAGTCTCCAGTGTCTGTGTTTTTTAAGAGTCAGGTGTAAAACTATAACTATAATTATGAAAGAGCAGTTGTTTATAGTGAGAAAAGGAACTTGTTTTCCAGAATATTTAAATGTATTTTTTAAAATGTGTACATCCAACATCAGCTTCAGTTACTAACCTCACACACACACGCACACGCACATACTGTATACACTTCTGTGCCGTCTCACTACTGTGCTAATAATGATGGTCCTTTTGTTACTAGACTGAGTAGAACAAGTTCAGGAGTTCTTAGATTATATCAGGTTTTGACCTTGAACTTGACTTTTATTAGTATTTTTCAGCACACTTCAATGCTATGCACCACTGACACAGTAACGCAAAGGTAAACGGGGAAAAAAACAACCAAATAGTGTGTTTCCAGCTTACTTGGCACTGTTAGCTTTAGTCACACACACAGGGCACTGGCAGAGACAAAGACAGAGAGATGCCAGGAAACACTAATCAGGTGTGCTGTATTAGTCATTATTTCTCTGGCTCATTCACAAACCCATGAGGTCTGAAGCCTCCTGCTTCAGTGCAGTGGGTAATTCACACCAACAAAGTACTATACAAATGTCTAATAAATGTATGGAAGAAAACAAGCACTTGCAGGTTCGTGTGATGCATCCTGACACTTCTTGTACGGCAGCGATACCGTTATACCTTCTTTCGCTTATTTTTCTTCTCTGTTGGGAAAAAAAAGGTCATGTAACTGGCATTAAACAGCTACAGACAAACCCTATAGTCATGCCAATGACTCACAAGTTAAGTTCTAGAATATTCCTCTGTCATCTGGTTAGAAAAACTCCATATTTGTGATAATCTGGTCATTCAGTACATTCAGGTCGTCAGCTGACTTCATTTTGTTGCCACATAACATCGACCTGAGCGACTGAAGCAACCCCAGATCAAAACACTGCCTCCAGAGACTTGTACAGTGGACACTATGCATGGTGGTGGTATCACTTCATGCGCTTTCCTTTTTACCCCGACGAGCCATAGCTCTGGAATTATTTTGATGACGATCCCTGCCGAGGTGGCCCGGAGCCCATTATAGTTGTTCCCGTAAACATTCTGCCAATGGAAAACTTAATCCTTGAAATTCGATGGGCCACTTGTTACCAACTTGCAGAAGAGACTCCGCATTAGTGTAGCAGGGGATTATATAGAGAAATAAAGGTAGATTTAACTCTCATAACTGTGTTCGATTATTCTACACCATCAAAAGTCCTGCTTTGACTTGAACCCCTCTCATATTAAATAAATCTGCTAAATTATTTAATATAAACCTCTTACCTTGATAGTATTGCAGCCAGTATTAAGAGAGAATTCAGCAGCAATGTGCTGTCATTAAATTTAGACAAATGACGCAGGCATGATGTTCTAAATAAATGATTAAGACACAGCTGAGATAAGCAGTGAACAAAACACCAGGGTTACATCTGTGTAAAACTTTTATGTGTTGAGACAAAATCTCCAGCTGTGCAAAATGTTCGAGAACAAGTTAGACCCTTTAGAAAGGTATGAAGCTCAAACCACCTCATAGTAAAGAGTCCACAGGCCAACAGTGTGCTCTAGTGGCTGTATGGATCAGCAGCAAGTGTGGGACATCTTGGTAAAGTAACAGAATTTGGTCTCTATGCTTAGTGATTAGAATTACCTATGAAGGAATTACACAGGAAGTTAAAGATAATGAAAAGTTTTTAAAAAGGCTTACTCCTGTGTTGCATAGACATGCTTTCATAATAATGATTATTACAAGCACAATAAATTATAATGAAACCGGTTTATTAGCTTACTGGCACCTGTCCACTTGAAATGCATCATTCAAAGGGTAGTTCTTGATTTACTGAAGGTCTACAGTAGGATGTTGGGAAATAAACAGTATATAATGATGTGAGGTCTGAATCCAATTCTGGCAACTGGTTTGATATTCTTCTTCTTCTTATTATTATTATTATTATAAATATTATTTATAATATTGTTTAGATTTTTTAAACCAAATTGCGATCTTCTTAAATGTCCAAAAAAAAGACTTATTAGAAGTTGGGATGGTAAAATGCAAACCATAAAGGATCATACTGAATCAGTATCATAAATATGACATTATTGCAGGAAAAATTGCTTGTTGTAAGTTTGTTTGGTGTCACAAGTGTAAACAATAAAAAAATAATGTGTAAGATCACATTCAGGTAGGGTTCTGATGATAAACTATGAGATTTATTTTCCACAATAATTTAAATTCACAGCAATAATAATAATAATTAAATAATTAAAATTGTAGTAATAAAAATATGACACCTGATTGACGAAAGAGGCAGCACAAAGGTATTGTGGTTAGCACTGTAGCGTCGCACCTCCAAGGATTAGCGTTCGAATTCCGCCTCAGGGTTTCCCCCAGATACTCGGGTTTCCTCCCACAGTGCAAAGATATGTAGATCAGGCTGCATTAGACTCCATTTTCAAGTTCTCCATAGTCAGTTGTCAAGTTGTGTGAGTGTTCGTGCTTGTGCCTTTCAGTGGATTGATACCCTGTCTAGGGTGTACCCTGCTTCGTGCCCAGAGTCCAATGTGTTAGGCTTCAGGCCCCCCACGACCCTGTACAGGTTAAGCGGTATAGAGCGTGTGAGTGTTTGACATACGATTTTGAATCGATCTTTAATCACTAATAAAAGAACTGTTCCTGTAGCACACTCTGACTTTTGGATAATGTTCTTAGAGGTGCCATCATTAACATCAGCCATAGCATAAGGAAACCTGAACATTACAGTAAATGTTTTGTTTTTTTGAGCACATCAAGTGATGAGGTCTGTCATGTCTATAGCAATGGTGTTTTTTACAGGACTGGGTTAATAGCCCGATGCTTGACCCTCCTCATTTTTTATCCAGGCGTTGGGACCGGCAACTAATTTGTATGGGCAAAGGTTTAAGGGCCTTGCACCAGGACCAAACAGCGGCAGTTCGGCAGTGGTGGGAATTGAAGCCCGGACCCTCTGATCAGCAAACCAGGGCCTCAACAGCCTGAGCTACCACTGCCCCAGTCCACACCAACACTACATGGTTATTTTTAAAAACGGTGTTTCTTTTTTAAAAAAATTTAAAAATGCTGTTTTACCTATCCACATGCTGAAAAGGAAGTGTATAGATATCTTCACCCTGGAAGTTGTTCCCCAATAAAAGGTCAAAATACATAGAAAACACTAGCTTTAAAAAATACCTATGGAAATGCCCTCAGTTTTGTAGGACAATAAAAACTAAAATGAGTGAAATTGTGGTCTGTTGTTTCATAGAAAAGTAATGGAAGAGCTGCTTGTTATTCACTAACACTCACGCCAAACATTCCTTCACTGTTTTATTAATGTTGCTTGGCTTGGTTTTGTTGGTAAAAAAAATGTAAATCAAAATTTATTTAATTAAATACATATACCTTTGTACTCTATCCTGTTCTATTGGAATCTACTGACTTCTAAATAGCACTTTCTTTATTTAGTCCTAATTCCTTTTTTTTTTTTCTTTTTCAGAATATGCCTGGACTGCATAATGGACTCCAACAGCACAGAGCCAGGTCAATACCTGCCCATAGGCAGTCTGGGAACACCGGCTTACCCACAATCCTCTCCATGGCCACTACTTCAGAGCATGGCTAACACCAACACCTCTTTCCTTCAGGCCATTCTGAACTTCAGTGCGGTTTATGTGGTCAACACTAGTGATGGGGGATTGGAGAGCAAGTTTGATCCTCTGGGTGGCCATTCATTATGGCAGGTGATTCTCATCGTCCTGTTCACAGGATTGCTCTCCCTCATCACCATCATAGGCAACATCCTGGTCATTGTCTCATTTAAAGTCAACCGGCAGCTCAAGACTGTCAACAATTATTTCCTGCTCAGTTTGGCCTTCGCCGACCTCATCATAGGGGTCATATCTATGAACCTGTACACGGCATATATTGTAATGGGGCAGTGGGCCATGGGAAACTGGGCATGCGATTTCTGGTTAGCAATAGACTATGTGGCCAGCAATGCATCCGTCATGAACCTGCTGGTGATCAGCTTTGACCGGTATTTTTCCATTACGCGGCCACTTACATACCGTGCCAAACGTACTACCAAGCGTGCAGGATTGATGATTGGCCTGGCTTGGCTCGTATCGTTAATCCTCTGGGCCCCAGCCATCTTGTTTTGGCAGTATTTTGTGGGAGAGAGGACAGTTCCGCCTGACAAGTGCTACATCCAGTTTCTGTCCGAGCCAATTATTACATTTTGTACAGCTATGGCAGCCTTTTATCTTCCTGTCACCATTATGAGTGTACTATACTGGAGGATTTATAAAGAGACTGAGAACCGCTCTCGGGAACTTGCAGGACTTCAAGGGTCAGGAGGATGGCTGGGGGGAGCAGACCGGCCCCGGCCTCGTTTCCGCATCGCTGCCACAAGGGCGAGCTCTAAAAATGGCCGCAGCTTAGAGCTCAGCCAATCAGCACAGAGACAAAAGTCCCTGCTTGGACTGTCAGGTCACTTTTGGAAGTGGAGAGCTGGTGCTGCACCTGGAATCCATAGTGGAACTGACGCAGAACAGACCAGCTGCGACACCTGGAACAACAACGACGCTGCTGATCATTCTGCCTCATCCGAGGAGGAGGAGAATGCGCCACCTACAGCACGTGCTATCTTCTCTATTGTTCTCAGCTTACCAGGCATGAGGGCAGCTGTGAACTCCCAGATCAAGTCCTCTGGGGAGTTGGGCAACTCCGAAGAAGACCCACTACGAGGAACACCAGAAAGCAACAACAAGAACGACAGTCTTTCATGCTCCGTCAGCAATGGCAAAAAGCGCTTTGCCACTAACGCGGCCGATGTGCAGTCCAAGTCTGCCGTTCAGGCTACAGCCACAAGCGCTGACACAACTGATGCTACCACCAACAAACCTGCACCTATTCCTATATCTTTCAAAGAGGCAGCTCTGGCAAAGCGTTTTGTCTCTCGAGCAAGGACACAGATCACTAAACGTAAGCGCATGTCATTAGTGAAAGAGAAGAAAGCTGCCCAAACTCTCAGTGCCATTCTTTTCGCTTTCATCATAACGTGGACACCTTACAACATCATGGTGCTCATCAACACCTTCTGCAACGGCTGCATCCCAGAATCCCTGTGGGCGCTAGGCTACTGGTTATGCTACGTTAACAGCACGGTTAACCCGATGTGCTACGCTCTGTGCAACAAGACCTTCCGCGGCACTTTTAAAATGATCCTACTATGTCGATGGAACGAGAAGAAAATCAAGCAAAGCTTTCAGCAAAAGGAGTCTGTCCGTTTGCACAGGAGTATACACGGAGACTCTACGTAGCATCGCTAGCCTGAAAACATGGATGAAATCTGTGTGTTTAGTTTGCACTCTGAGATATAGTGAAGCTGTCGACTCCAAATTGGAGCAGAGACTTGAGATTTGGCTTTGGGTTATGAAGTTCTTACATTAATTGCAGCAGTGCTAGAACTTGTTTAAGTTCTTGCTTGGTTCGAGATTGTGACCTCTCTTCCACACTGTGACTTTAATAGTGGATGATTTGCAGAGGACCTGATGTCAGATAAGAGGACTTCCCTTAAACTCAACATCAAGTTTGTTGTTAAATGAATGATTTGAGTTATAACAAGTTGGTTTATTTTATTATTATTTTTTTTTAGATGTATCAGTAAACTGCATGTATATTTCAGGGATGGAAATTGACTGTTTTAGAAAGAATTCATGTAAACTAAAACATTTTGCAAAAAATGGAAAAAGAAGTATTAATTTCTAAATGTACCTCGAGGTGAAGTGATTTATCTGTATATAGAGTTTGGCTGTTTTGGTGAATATGTCGTGAAAGAAGGTCTTGCATCATTGTAAGATCTCGGTGTATTAATGTTCTTGTTTAAACTGTAATTTACAATCAAAAAGGTTTAAAATGATAATTTTCCGCACTATTGATACTTTTTTCTCAGAACCTGACTCTGGTACGTGATAGGCTTCATGTTGAGCGTGACTGTTGTTTACATGACATGTTCAGTACATAGATTACTAGCGCTTTATTTCGCATATTCTCATTATTTGTACTTCACTGAGATTCCTTGGGTGTAAACAGCAACCACAAGGTGCCTGTTAATCCAAATATCTTTATTATGTTTGGGTAATTATGTAATTTCACTGTGTTTATTATACAGATTTTGGTCCAGCTGTTGAATTGGGTTGTTGTGAAACTATTTGCTTAGTATTTTTTTGGTCGGTTTAGTAAAAATAAATGAATAAATAAATAAAAACGCAGGTCAGCGTTACTGGGTGAACTTTCATTGCCCTCTAGTGGACACATTGTGATCCTACAGGTCACTCATTTCCTGTGTTTCAATAAAGGTATAACAGGATAGTTCTTCCACTTTCCTAAAATACACTTAACACACATGCAGTTAATGTTTGCTCATTTTTGCTCTAAAATAAATTATTGTATGGTGCTATGATGCTTTCATACTTGGCTTTTTAGCACTCTCCAATACCTTTTATTTTTATCGTTTGTTTGTTTGTCCAAAGCACAGTTTTGCTTATATTAGGAAGAAGAAAAAAAAAATTCTACATGAAAAAAAATATATATTAATTGGATATTTTAAAACCCTTAAATCAATTGAAAACAATGCCAGATTTCTTGCATTCGTCTTTTTATTTTCATTCTTATTCTGAAACAACAAAAGGACAATGATTTAAATTATATAATTATTATTATTTTTTTTTTTTGCAATGAATACTCACACAGATGAGATCACTTCCTGTTCTTAATTACTTTAATATAAAAGCAGCTATAAGTACTCATTGTCTGACTTTCTCTTGACATTAACAAGACACAAACAGCTTTACATAGTTAAACCACAAAGCACAAACTCTTCTGTCCTGAAAGCCTTTCAGCGACTTAGTTCCAGCTTTAATTCTGACTGTTACAAAGCGCTGGACACTGGAGACTCCTTTCATAAATGTAAATAAACATCTGACAGAAAACTGATTCATCATTAGACTATTATTTTTATTTTTTACAAAAAAAGTGTCTACCACGCAAGTCTCTGTAACTAGCTTTTAACATAGAAAAGATTTTCTTCCTTTAATGTGGAAACGTGCCTCCTCTTGCTAAAGCAGCACTTCTGTCAAATTTTCATTATTGGGTGTAATTACTGGTGTAAATGCTGGTACTTTAGTATAAATTGAGCTATTTGTGGAAGTTTTTCCTTTTTTTCATTTGTTCAGAATAAAATCCACATTTTGACACCAAGCCTAGTTTGATTTGTGTGCACAATTGTGTATTGTGTATATATATATGTGTGTGTGTGTGTGTGTGTTTCTTGTGAGATCGAGAATGAGAAAAACAGATATTACTCATGGTCTGGTGTAATAGAGGAGACCATGTGATGGGAAGCTTTCCTTCATGTGACCGAAGACAGAGCTCAGCAAAAGGATCGTCACAAATACTTGTTTTGTGTTTTGACTTTAGTCAGGATGATGTTTGACTCCAGAAGATGCTGTTTGTTTCCTTTTTTTCTCTTCCTGTCTATCTTCTTCTCTTTTAGGTGGCTGAAGTGAAGGTTTCAATCAGCTGTCTGAAACGGTGAGTTGATCATACACTACTTTAACCACACAGTAAGTCAATACAATTTTTTTTTTCTTTTTTTGCTTTGCTTCTTTGCTTACACGGTTTTAATCAGGACTTTTGATGCCGAATAACAGAACACAGTTTTGGAAACCTCCTTTATTTCTCTATATAACCCCCTGTTACACTAATGCATTGATCCCAGTGTTTCATTATTGCTTGGATACTATCAAGATTTCTCAGTACGCCAGAGCCATGATCGGACTGCCTGCTTCACGTCTGAAACACTGGCCTCTCAGGAACTCCTTTAGAGGCCCAAACGTGTGTAAATGGCTTGGTGCGAGGTCAGGACTGTACGGGGGATGTGGCAATAACTCCCAGCCGATTCCTGTAATGTATACGTGGTGATGGTGAATTTGTGTGCAGCCTTTATTTACCAGAAATTTTATCCCAAGTCCCAGTTTGACTTAAACGCCACTCTTATCATTTGTGTACGGCAGGTGAAACAGTATAATAATTGTTCAGACTGTAATAGATAAACATAGGGTTCTTACTTTTCTGTAATACTTTTTGCTAATGTGCCTTAAATTGATGTGGAAAAAAACATTATTTTAACATAATAGTAAAATCACATTCATTCATTCAACAACAAATGTCGTTAGTTTAGAATGTTACTGGAATTGTGACATATTTATGACCTATTGGATTCCTATTTATTATACCACAATGCTGTTGAATTCTGATTATTCAGAACTTGTTAATTCATTTTCCATAACAGCAGCTTCGACGTTAGTGTGCTTTTGTTTCAAGTGAATGTTTCAAATGAATTGTTGATGCACTTCTTCTAGTGTATTTTTGTTTCTATAGTAAAAGGGAACTTGTATGTAAAACTTCACATTATCTAAAACTTATTTTGAAAGGAAACATCTGTAAAAGTGTAACTTGAAATTTTCTGCCAATTAAAACATCCTTTCTATGATTAAAAAGTGATTTGGACATAATATTTTGTCATTTTAGTTCAATTCAGTTTCATTTATCTAGCACTTTTGACACTGGTCATCATCGCAAAGCAGCTTTACAGAATAAAAAAAAAAAGTCTGAAAATAAGTTTGAAAAGGATCAATAAGGAAATATGAAAAAAAAAAATCTGTTTATACCAGAAAAGCAAGTCTAGGGTAATGGTGGCAAGGAAAAACTCCTTGAGAGAAACCAGACTCAACAAAGAACCCATCCTCATTTGGGTGATAACGGATAGATATGGCAGGGATTGATTTGCGGTCATACTGTGTGCTGCGTGGCTGAGCGTTCGGTATAATGGGAAAAATGGCCACTTGCGCCTTTTAAGATTTTTGTGACTCAAATAAATGATGCACAAAATATTTTATATCAGCGTGTAATACTTTCGCATTGTATGCAAAAAACTAATTTTGTTAAAACTTGCCAGAATGGATTTATCTTGTTTTGCAGTAAAAAAAAAAAAAATCATATATAGTGGTGGCCTAAAGAATAGACAACATAAGACATTTACTGTATTATAGTTCTTCCTGTGCACAAAACAGTCTAATTTGTTTCACTAAGGCTAAGGAGTTGTACCAGTTAACAGAAAAACTGGTAATGTAACGATCTTATTCAGCTTCATTGCCTGAGTCATCTTTAGACCTAAACCCATTGGAATTTTGTTAGACAATGTAGTCAAGAAACCGTTTTCTGTACATGATCTTCAGGAAGCTATCTAGCAGGCATGGATTGAGTATTTGACACCAGAGGACTGCTGACGCCTTTTTTGTCTCTATGCCCAACCGGATGCAGCAGGTTTTGAAGTATAAAGGACTTCATACAGAATATTGATTATTGTATACGTAATATATTGCAAAAATAACTCATAACTCATGATTGTCATAATCTTCGAATTATAAGAATGTAAAAAAAAAAGACTTTCACTTTTGTCTTAATAATTTGCCCACTATTGTATGGTCTTGTTTCTACATTTGCTAGATTAATACAGTAAGGCACATTACTGTGGTATAAGTGGTATAAAACACTACAAGACATAGTATTAAAGCAGAAGTGTTTAATCCTTTACTTATTGCACAGTTACAAATGTGTGAGTCTCCTAGATTTTATCATTATGTACTTTGTCACGCTGTACTTTACAGTAGAATAGACAAGGCCTGCTTTAATAAAGTTGCATGCTTCATGTCAGTATGAGTGATGAGAAATGATGTAATATTCCTTCTCTGTACTGTTCATTTGTGTGAGTCCGTGATGTCTGAATCTCACCAGTTTCCGGTTTATGCGAGCAGTCTAGGAGCTCACATGATGTGCACATACACACATACACACACACACACACACAGCCATAAAATCCTTTCTATTTATTCTCATTTTAGATCACAGGAGGACTCACCAGATGTCACGTAGCTCATCTACTTATGGCCTTAATTCCTGTCCGATGTGTTTCAACAATTAAGTCTGACATACTGCTTTAATAATCCTGTTTGAATAGCATGAAGAACGGCATGGTTGTGGTTTCATTACTTTTGCCAGGGGCTTTCATATGGCATTCATGTGACATGCTCTTGTTTTTTGTTTAAAAGGAAAAAGAGACGGGTCCAGGCATTAGAGTCTCCACTGGCTTTTCATTTTTCCTTCTTCCTCACGGACTAAACAAGTGAACATTCATCCCCAACAACACCTCTGTAAAAGGTAGAGAGAGAGAGAGAGAGAGAGAGAGACTAGAGCTCACATTACATTAATACAGTAATACTGCACTAATGTGAAACATGCGTTTTTGCATGCATAGTTAAACGCCCTGTATATAGCTATATGTTTTCTGATCACTATGTAACCCTTTAACTCTCAGCATGTTTTTTGAGCTGAGGATTCTCTGACTGAATGTGTGTCTGTTTTGTGTGATACAGGATGCAGACCATCCAGACTATAGAGACCCAATTTCCCTTGTTGCGTGAGATCTTCCACCCTTCTCCTTTCAGCCACCAAGAGAGAGACAGGAGAAAAAGTAGCCTTACAGGACTTATCAGAAAGCAAAAACAACTCCAAAGAGTGTCTGATTCTAAGCTCCAGTCATGTAGGGATTTACTGGGTCACCCTAAGCATCCCCGGTCCAGCAGGTCATCCAGCATCCCAGGATGCGAATCGCCGAATCGTGCTCATGCCCGAGTGAGAGAAAGGAATCAAAAAGGAGAGAGAGAAAATTCAAAAGAGATAAATGAAGATCCACCCCCCTTCATGTCTTCCCTCGTTGCGTCACAGGTTACATCATCGCAACAGCTGCTCGCAACCACAAAGAGAAAGGGTGAGGGATTACAGTGTGAGGGACAGAAAAAGCCAGAGAGTGTGAAGCAAAAATGGCACAGAGAGACTAAGCAGGAGAGGCAGAAAAAGCAGCCATGTCAAGCAGAGAACAGTCATGCACAGTATGGCCTGATCGCTAAAGGGGTTCGCTTGCTGAGGAACATGGGTAACCAGGAAGCCAAGCAAAAGAAGGCAGGTACATCCAGGACAGAGTCCACCATAGACAGTCATGGATTTGATTACAAAGAAGCAGAGGGTTCCATAAAGATAAAGAAGTCTCAGGACAAAGTTGGGAAATCATCTGCTGATTTGGCTGAGAAGAAATCCAAAACCGAGAGCTCCAGGAGTTCGGTCTTCTCTAACATAAACATCCGGAAGGGATTTCCCCGGAAGGCAGCATCCAGAAAAGACGTGGGGATTAAAGAAAATAATTGTGAAAGTAGAAGCCTTTTACCTGACAGTGATCCGGAAAAGAGTATGCAAGTTCCAGGAAGTAGACAGCCATCTGTGGATATGGGTGTGGAAGATGGGATAAAGGACAGCAGCAATTCTGGGTCTGAAACTGATCTCTGTAGCTTCCATTCAGCCTCTGAGAATCAAGATATGTTGACGGATATCCAGAAGACCATAGGCCTGCAGCAGTGGTGCAAAGGAGTAGGGGAACAAAAATGTCCAGAAGTAGGGACACCTGAGATGATCCAGGACCTGGAGATTGGAGTAAAAAGTAAAGATGAACCTCAGATAGATATGACTTTGATGGAATCTTTGTCCTTCACTGCAGATGCAGATTCTGAAAATATACCAAGGTGTTTTCAGCGCTCCGGTGGCACCAAGATTTTCCATAACCAAGTAGTCACACATGCAGAAAGTGACTTCGACGTTCAAACTACTGTGATGACTAGTGCAAAACCAGAAACTAGCCAAAGCAATCAGACTAATTTAAGCAAAGGAACCAGTATCGCAAGCATCCAGGACACGTTGACAACAAGCGCGTCCTTTGAGAGCGCTGAGGAGCATCTGGAAGAAGATTCATCTCTCTCATACCCAATTGAGGAGGATCTCCAGGGAAACATTACCCTGTCTCAGAGTTTGAATATTAGCACTGGCTGTAATGAGCAGCTTACTGGCCCAGGAACAGCAGTCAGGCAGGTGACTTTCATGTCTCAAAAGAGTGTCAGCACTGTGGATCTCATTATGACATCTGACGAGGAGCACAATGTCTTCATGGATGGCACAAGGCACAGCAGTTCTACTCAGAAAAGAAGGAAAAGTACTGGTACTTCAATTACCCCATGGCTGTCAGAGAGCATTGTGGATCCAGGATCACAACCTCACAGAACCTTGAGTCCTGGGGTCAAACCATACCCTACCATCCACCCATCTTATGTGAAGACCACTACTAGGCAGTTGTCTTCTCCTCCACAGTCACCTTATGCCACTTCTGCTGAATGCCCCATGCGTCTACGCAAACTTAGCCAAGACCTCAGCTTGAGTCAGGGGTCACTCAGTGTTGAGCGATGGAAGACAAAGAGACAACGTTCCTGCAGCATTGCCAGCCCAGCAGGTTTCTGTGGTAGTTGGTATCAGGATCTAGACAGGTTTCCTGAGCTTTTCCAAAGAGAATTTCACTCTTTCAGAAATCAGCAATCAACAGCTAGAAGCACATTTCAAGATGTATTCTTAGGTGAGATGGCTCTTGGTACTAGATTACTAGATGAATGAGTAAGTTGCAAGCTAGAACACTATTGAGTTCAGGATATTCTGTTTTCCCTCTGTACGTGTTGGTTTCTTTCAGGTTCTTTACCCACTCGCCTCTTTCCAAAATGTGGAAATTTACCATCCGAGTCCAAACCTGACAAGGTTAAAGCAATCAAATAGTTTAAATTCTAGGTTGGTTTTGGTAACTTTTTCTCCTTACAATTATTTTATTAATAGTTAATTAATTATTAGTTATTAGTTATTAATGTTAGCCAATATTTATCCTATATAGCATGCAATCAGGCGGCATGGTGGTGTAGTGGTTAGCACTGTCGCCTTGCACCTCCAGGGTCTGGTTTCGGTTCCTGGCCAGGTTTGATTCCCATCTCTGTGTCCATGGAGTTTGCATGTTCTGCTCGCTCTTGGTGGGTTTCCTCCGGGTACTCCGCTTTCCTCCCCAGTCTAAAGACATGTAGGTTGATTGGCACCCTGCCCAGGGTTTACCCCGCCTTGTGCCCTAAGTCTCCTGGGATAGGCTCCAGGCCCCCCCACGACCCAGAATACAGGATTGAGCGGTATAAATGATGAGTGAGTGAGTGAGTGAGCATGCAATAAGAGTGTGCTATTGCTTCCCTTACTGCTGCCACAACCATGGAGCCCAGGAGAGAAAAAGTCCTGTCATTACCGTGGGAAAAAATGGTGTTACTCTTGGAAGAACCACTTACTTCTCTTCATGTGGCTTACACTTTCATCAAAAGTAATGTACATTTAACTAGAGATGGCCAACGCACACAAATCCTTTACGCTAGGTAAAATATTACTTCGTTGAAGGTAAAAGGCTTCTATTACCATTACTACTTGAGTAAAAGTGCAAAAGAGCTCACCTTCATGTTTACCTGATCATGTTTACCTAAAATAAGGTAGAAGGTGTTAAGAGTCTCTCTCTCTCTCTCTCTCTCTCTCTCTCTCTCTCTCTGAGAGAGACCCAGTCTGCTAGCATTTCCGCTCCTGATTTCAAACACGTGGATTTAACGAAGGAAAGGGTAATTACACATAATGGTCAGCAGATGGTGATGTTCTCACTTCAAATACTACACACCATGTCATGCAGAAATGTAGTGAAGTAAAAAGTATTGATATTTGCTCCAGAATGTAGTGCAGTAATATGTGATATATGTGCTTAAATTCAGTAAGAAAGTAAACTTATTTAGTCAGCTTTCACCCCTGCATTTGGCACAGGGAACAAGTGAGCGAGTTTGAGGCTTGAGCTCTTGAGGTCAATTGAGGTAGCATGGTTCTGTTCACATTTGTACTTCATCCTCTTTACCTGGTAGCTGCTAGGTCATAAATGAGAACCCTTATTTCATCTCTCTCTCTCTCTCTCTCTCTCTCTCTCTCTCTCTCTCGCTCAGGTCGTACTCTTTTAGAAAGGTGCACAGCTGCTGATTCTAATGGTGATGATGAAGAAGCCGAGAAGATTTGTTCATGGTTTCTGGCTACGGGAATTCTCCAGCCCTTCAATGACTGTCTCGGAAAACCAATCACAGGAAGCGATGCGGTCTGCAAGCTCAGCTTTAACGTAAATATTTCATTTTTATTGACTTTATTGTCCTGAATTCATTTCCAGTTTTAATCATAAAAGCCACCTCATCATTACTTCTCTTGTAGGCGAAAACAGCTGTAAACCTGTGAAAAAAGCTTAAACTTGTCTAATAATGTCTACGTAGCTGTCGGTCACGTTAGAACAGAAACTAAGATTAATCATAATGATATCACTTCTGACTCATGAAGATTTATATCCAGGACATGACAACTGTTTGCCTCTGTGAATTATATCTGATTATTTCTTAGGCTAAATATTTAGCTGAATGTGTATGCAGAAGAAAGTGTGTGTGTGTCTGCAGATAATTTTTTGCAAGTGATAAAGTGAGGCAGGCGGCTGCTGAAGCCTTGAGCTAAAATAAACCCTGTTTTCGCACATCATTAAACACCTCAGGACACTCGGGCCTGGGGGGAGAAAAGTGATTTTGAAATGTGTTTGTGTGTGTATACACGTGTGTGTGTGTGTGTGTGTGTGTGTGTGTGTGTGTGTGTGTACCTGTGTGTGTGTGTACCTGTGTGCTCATGCTCATTTTAATGAAGGGTGCCAATATTTTTGCTCATATTCATGAATCATCATGTGACTGATCATAGCAGCAATAACTGCCCTTTTTCTTACTTAATCAGAGCTGATTTGTGTGTGAACAAATGAGCTCACACACACACACACACACATGTATTTGCTAAGCTCATTACATAAACGCTCCATGTGATCTGTTCTTTTGATTCTGCTTGTTAATCGATGTCTTTAACTGGCATGATGCCAACTGCCATTTCATGGGCGTCGTTATGACGTGTGAGGATTAAAGAAGATTTTGTTTCAGCGGTTGTCCCACATTCTTAGATGTGAGTTTTAAAGTCAAGCCCAGGAATATACAGTAAGACATTGTAGTTTGTATAAACATTTCTGGCGGGGTTTCCACGAATTAATAATAGAATCACAATAATATAAGGAAAAATAAGGAAAATCAATAAAGTTAACATTATAATATTGTCATCAATTTAAAATAAGATGGCCTAGAAGAAAAATTATTTAACGGCTAAATCAAGCTAGCAAAGCATCATGAAGATGTCATGGCATAGATATGGCTTAAGTGATGTGTTGAAAATGGTGTAGTAATATTAATCTTAAAAAACCCTGAATTACTAACTTGGCAAAAAGATCTGAGAGCACACCAGCAGAGGTCGCTCTTCCTTTTAGATAGACGTGTTTTAAAGAAACTCCCTACATTCCCATATTAATATTGATTTGAATTATTGTTTGCACACTGTCCTTATAGTGTTTATTTTCTAAAACACTCTCTCTCTCTCTCTCTCTCTCTCTCTCTCTCAGAAAGCTCAGCTGTACACATGGGCTCCACTCGGTCATCCTGAGGCACGGGCACCAGGGCGATTACAAGCCCTCTGGCCTCCAGCCTGTACTACAGCCCAGGTGTGTGTGCCGTTATTAATACATTTATTTATAGACTCATTTAGCTCATATATATATATATTCTGTAAACACAGTGTATCCAGAAAGTATTCACAGCGTTTCACTTTTTACCACATTTATGTTACAACCAAAATAGACTAAATTCATTATTTCCTTAAATTCTACAAGCAAAATTGTTTGAAAAGTAATTAAAAAAAAAAAAAAAATTTAAAAATCACCTAACCATTCGCAGTCTTTTTCATGACACTCAGAATTTAACTCGGACGCATCCTCTTTCCACTGATCATCCTTGAGATGTTTCTACAACTTGATTAGAGTCCACCTGTGATAAATTCAGTTGAGTTCAGAGCACAAACCAAAACATGGAGTTCAAGGAATTGTCGGTAGACCACAGAGACAGGATTGAATCAAGGCACAGATCTGGGGAAGGGTACAGAAAAATTTCTGCAGCATTTAAGGTGCAAATGAACAAAGTGGCCTCCATCATCCATAAAGACAAAAAGTTCGGAACCACCAGGACTCTTTCTAGAGCGGGCCGCCCGGCCAAACTAAGAGATCCAGGAAGAAGGGGAACCCTCCAAAGGAACAACCTCTACAGAACTCCACTAATCAGGTCTTTATGATAGAGTGGCCAGACAGAAGCCACTCCTCAGTAAATAGCACACGCCTGGAGTTTGCCATA
>JAOVVB010000002.1:24261058-24278080 GCA_028570985.1 Heterobranchus longifilis | reverse complement strand
CCATAAATGATCGCCTCATGAATTGCCACGAATGATCAATTATCAGAAGGTTGTTCAGGATTTAGAACACTGCACTTGTTTTTTTGTAATGTTAGATAATATCATTTTTGTCTTTATCCACTTTAGGCCATAGAAAATTGGCTTAAATTTAAACATCTGTTAAAACATAAGGAAGTCACTTGTTTCATGGCAGTTTGACAACATTAAAGGATAAAAAGTAAAACGGTTAACTCCACAGTGGTCACAGAAACTCTAGTTCACATCAGGCAACATCACACCATGCCATCACTGATTATTTTCCTACTGTGTTACACCATGTCCTAAGATTTTAATAACATGCATAATAGCCCTGTTGTCTCACTAACTGATATCTGATGTTTATATTGGGTCCGAATCAGTGTCACTTGTCCCCAAACTGCTGAGAGATCGGCAATATTACAAATACAGATGTAAGGCATTAATTTATATATGAGATGAGTTATAAGTGGTGGAACATTTCCTGGAAAACTTTTAGATTGTAAAAAGATTTCCTTAAAGAGTACGAACCCTGATTTATCGGATGTGTGCGTATGTCTCATATCTCATGGGTGGTCAGGGTGAGCTGCAAGTCTAAATCCTTTACTTTCCAGTCATGTTATTTAGTCAGTTAATGAAGGAGCTACTACACAGTATGGGTAAGATTTTGTTTAATTTGATGTGTATTCATTATGTAGATGTTTGCATCCATCGTGTCTAAGCTTACACACAGTTGAGATTCCCTGATTTAAACCGAATAACCATGGTGATTGGCGCTTTCTCAGGTTCGCACTACAGCTACAGGGCTAGCTAATGGTGCTAGCATATCCACTGCATAGATAGATGTTTAAATAATTTCTAATAGATATACAGTAAATTATTTTTTATTGTTTTTTAAATTAGGGATTGAAGTATTTACAACATGAAACATATTTCATTTCCTTAAAATCCTCTAATCGATTTAATGACTTTTCCATTCCCTCCATCTGCACACACTTAGTGTCGGGGGATCCTACATAATATTATTTATATTCCAAATCGTTAAGATTAAATACAAATATTTTCCATCACAGTATTTAACAATTGAAAAGATCTGACTCGATGAAACATTTTAGACTCTGTAGGCAGACATCGATATCATGTCTGTAAGCAATAAGACCTGAATTGTACAAGGTTTTCCTTACACACACACGAGAACACACATGCACACAAGGGCGTTTGAAGTTTTTCAAACTGTTTGAGGCTGGATCATGGTGTAGCATTGGCTCTTTCGCCTGATTTCCCCAGAATCCGCGGCTCGCCTACAAGGAGCCCACAGAGACACCACTCCTGGCGTCTAGACTCTGTAGACTCTCTAGACTCCTGTGACCCACACTACTGGTTTGTGTGTGTTTGTGTGTGTGCGTGCATTCAGTTTTACATGCTGAATGGGGCGATTCCTTTATTCCTCCGTGTTTGCCCTCACCCCATTATCCGGGAAGCAAGAGTAGATTTTCCCCCATCAGCCAAACCACTTTTAATGCCTTGTGGTACGCCGCATGCATGCCTGGCCTGTGTTATTGGAAAAGCCCTATCTTCTCTCTCTCTCTCTCTCATACACAAACACACACACACACACACACACACACACACATTGTAAGCATTGTTTTGCTTTACTTACAATGCATTTCATTAACTCAAGTATCCCAAGCTTACCAAACTGGGGAAAAATATCCAACAAAATCAAAACATCTAAGACTCGATTATGTTATTTCATCATTTCTCCTAATCTTCATAAAAATAACTCATTCTCTAGAATAAAATAATGCACAATAAAATGAATGAATTAAAGTCCACAAAAAGTGGAGCCTTATATATTGTCATTAATGAATGCAGATATATTTTTCTGTTATTACTTGTTTAGTCACATTTATCAATGTGGATATGAACAGAATTATTTAATAATTGGACAAAGGTGCCTTTAAACAAGACATTTTGATATTTAAGAAAACTGTAGAATTTTAGAAAAACAAACATGTATCCTATTCTTATGTGTGTAATTTCATGTAATGTTATTTGATTTTTTTCATTCTCATGTCAAACCATTTTTGTGTTTTATGTAATTTGGTTCTAGATTTTGACCTCGTGTTGCATTGTCATGTCCAGTCCAGTCCAAAAAAAAAAAAAAAGGTCAAGATAATAAGAGAATTGCTCATTATCAAACTGAAGTCTTTTTCCTGATTAGTCTTACTAATAATTTGGTTTGCTTATGCACACACAGCTGTTTGGTCTCAATCCTGCGATTTTTAATCACAAATTTTAACTGTGTGTATATGGAATCATAAGCATTTCACTGCATACCGTACTGTGTATGACTGTGTATGTGACAAATAAAATTTGAATTTGAAAATGCTCTTACTTTCATAATTAAACATAGCTCTGATTTTGACTGTTTATTTTATTATTTTATTTTAAAATGTTTACATTATTTTTTACTTTTTATATATATAAAAAACATTTTTCCATTCCATTTTTCTTCAGTGAAGTTGACGATTTACAGTAGCAAGACGATTTAAAGTCTGTTAAGATTCTCAGTCGTCCAGGTGAGCTCATCTGGAGGATCAGTCAACGTTTCTTTGGGCAGACAAAACAGTCTCTACATGGGAGGCTGTACCCTACTTTCAGTACCAGAATTAGCAATATTCCTTCACCTAAAAGACAAAGGACTTACATTTGAGAACAGTAATGGACAAATATTGGACAAAGCGGATAAATGGGTTGGGAAAATCTATCTCCCAACAGAGGTGGAGGTCTTGACTCCATCTAGGACCATCCCTAGGAAAATCAAGACCTCTTCACAGGTCCACCAGGACAGCCACACTTAAGGACTCCCCATCTTCCCCCAGGGCCATTATACCTTAACAACTCTCTCTATTGCTGGTCTTCTTAAAAACTACACCCCTATTTGTACATTTATTCCCATCAATATAAACCAAAATATCTCTCACTTCCCCCTAAGATAAAATCTAATTTACTACTTTTGTGATTTGAGTTTTGTGGGCGTCACCACATGCGTATCAGTGGTTCTATGTACTGTATGCATCCGGTAATTTCCGGGTGATTGACATTAATCAACATCCGCATATGCGTTTGAGGAAAAACAAGAGTTCCCGAAACTTAGTTAAATTATGCTGAAATTTTTTGTTTGATTTGGCGTATGCTAACATTTACATGCAAATGTACTAAGAGATAACTAAATGAGGCTTTGTATTGTAGAAGCTTTAATCTTAGTCTTGAACTAATAAGCAGTTTTGAAAAGAAAACATTATTAAACAAAGGAAAACATTTAATAAGGTTTTCTGTAAGGAAATATCTTATTTGTCATTTTTGAAAACAGACTCCTATTGTTAGTGTCAGATAGCATTCAGATGGAGATGCGGAGATTGTTACTTAGACAAATAAATAATTTTCAGTTTTTAAAAAAGATTTGTATGACATAATATATCTTATTCTTTTATTCACATACCTTTTACCTCTTTCCATTTATTAGTGTGTACCACTAAAACCACTAGTGTGTACCACTAGTACCACTAGTAACACTAGTATTTTATTTAATTAGATTAACATTGTAAACCGCCTAAACCTTTGTTGCTTCTTAATGAATAACACCTTAGTTACACTTCTTTCTGTCATCCATTATTAAACCCAAAATTGTTTCTTTAAACCTGTTCCTAGGTAAATACATAGAATTTTAAACGTATGGCATCTGTTTTTTCATCTTCATTTTATTCCTCTACCTCTCTTCTTTGTAGAACACTTCTTCTGTTCCAGAACGGAATTCTGCATCAATTGGTGAGCTGGAGAGAACGATCAAAGAGTTAAGAGAGAAGATACTATACCTAGAGCAACTTCAAAGACCTCTGAACATCTCTGAGGAAATATTGACAGGAAAGGTGGTAGATGGTGTTAATCTTGGTCATGCGTTTACAAAGATCAATGAACGGATATCTTCTTACAAGGCAAAATCAGTCCAAACCTCTCCAATTGAAGAAGAATTCAAGTTTACAGTGCCTTTATCTGAGCAGTCAGAGTTTTGTGATTTAAATGGTAGCACCACCTCATTAGCAGTACAGCTACATAAATGTCAAAGACTACACCCAAAGGTTACAACACAAACCCTTCCACCTTCTTCTCTGCCGCCCACAACTTTGGCACCAACTGAGTCACTTGTACAACCTCCTCCACATCCACAATCTTTTTGCCCCCTGACAACTACTGTTCAACTTCTGGTGAAGGCCCCACCCCCTTCTAGACTTCCAATATCTTCTTCAAGCATTGGATCCCTACTACCACCAGTTTCTTCAAGCTTTGGACCACCACCACCTCCACTTCCACATTTTGGACCTACACCACCACCACCACCTCCACCACCACTACCTGCTGATCCTCCAGGGGTTGGACCTCCACCTCCACCACCTCTTCCACATTTTGGATGTTCACCTCAACTACCTCTTTCAGGTATTGGACCTCCACCACCTCTTCCAGGTATTGAACCTCCACCACTTTTTCCTGGGGTTGGACCTCCACCACCACCGCCTCTTCCTGGGTTTGCACCTCCACCTCCACCGCCTCTTCCTGGGTTTGCACCTCCACCTCCATCGTCTATTCCTGGGTTTGCACCTCCGCCTCCACCGCCTCTTCCTGGGGTTGCACCTCCACCTCCACCGCCTCTTCCTGGGGTTGCACCTCCACCGCCTCTTCCTGGGGCTGCACCTCCACCTCCACTGCCTCTTCCTGGGCCTGCACCTCCACCTCCACCGCCTCTTCCTGGGGTTGGACCTCCACCTCTACCGCCTCTTCCTGGGGTTGGACCTCCACCTCCACCACATCCTGCTGGTGTTGGACCTGTTTCCCCATCCTTTCCCTGGTTGATGTCAATGGGTTCCTCTCAGGAATCTGTTCCCTTAAGGGCAATCATAGAGCCTCCACGACCCATGAAGCCTTTATACTGGACCAGAATACAGCTGCATGCCAAAAAGTAATCATTTGCCTCATTGACTGTATATGGTGTGTGTATTCTGCTTTAACATATGTACTAGTATATGAGTATGTAGAGCTCTTGAGTATTACTATCATGATAAACTTGGGACTAATTGTTCTAAGTTAAAAATCCTGCCTACATCTTAAAATGTAATTATATTAAAGAAAAAAAATAGATACATCAGGAACTGTAAGAACTTAGTATATAGTAGTATTAGTATCACTGCATCCAAAGTATAATGTTACAGTGTTGGTTTTAAGTGTTTCATTATCATTATCTCATTATCTTTGACCACAGAGAACCAAACACACACCTGGTGTGGGAACAAATTGAGGAGCCACATGTTGACTTTGAAGAGTTTGTTGAGCTTTTCGCTAAAAGTGCAGTGAAAGAAAAGAAAAAGCCAATTTCTGATACCATCTCCAAATCCAAGACTAAACAGGTACAGTAATAATTCTTCATTGTTTCAGTTGTTTCTAGTTTATTTTTTTCTTCTTTAGTTTAATAGTTAGTTTAAAAAATTGTGATTTGTAATAAATGAAGTTAGTGAATTAGAGCAAGTCTGAAAATGTAAACATTTTAAATGAAAACGTTAAGGATAATGATAACACCACTCTGAGGGTATGCTGTGGTGTCTGGTCCCAGGACATTGGCAGCAGATTTTTTGGGTGCTGTGGCTGCGGGGTGGGCCTCTGTGGCTCAAACTTGCATCATATGAGTGCTCGGTCGGATTAGGATCTGGGGAGTTTGGAGACTGGTTTGTTGGCCTTGCCTGCTGGGCCCTGTATGTGGCAGTCTGTTGTGCTTTGGGTATTCTGCTACCTTTCTATCATAGCCAGCATTGCCTTTTTTCAGCAATTTATGCTACATTGGCTTTTCTGTGGGATTAAACTTGATGTCCCCACAGACATAATTGAGGCTTGGGTGAACTGCTGAACCTCCACTTTAACCCTTGCTTCCTCATAAAATAGGAAACATATTGAAAATACATTCATTGTGCTGTAATGTATATGTGATAAATTAAGACTTCTGAAAAAAAAATAGGGGCAGGGGTGGCTCAGTACTTATGATGGTGGTCTAATGATCAGAAATTGGAGCAAAAACATAATTGTGATAAATTAAAACAAGATTTCTGACAAGTGTTGGCCTGCTTAACATCTCAGGCAATACTTAAGTCAAATAATTTAACTTATAGTAAGGGTTCAGTATGAACATAAGTGATGAACTGGGCCTAGTATTGCACCCTGAGGGACACCTTATGCGTTTCTGCAGTCATCCTGTTAATAAGCTGTGCTCACTGCTGCATTCAATCAACTCTTTGTCTCTGCTCTTTAAGTGTATTAGTTTGCATGTTAGTATACAGTACATACATTATTTTAATATAATACAGAATGACAATTTAAATAAATTTTTGTGCCATATGTTTTGGAAGGTTGAACTACAGCCAACTAGAGGGTCTTATTTTAGAAGTGTGAAACCTACAGCTGTTTTTGATCAGTTCTGGTCAGAAGAACCCAGTGACGTGAAATGGTTTCTGACAAGAGAAACGTTTTCTGGTTGGTTCTGTAAAGTTATAGTCTCTCAGCACCTGACAGACTTTATCCACAGAAACATATCAGGATCTATTATACAGACATTTATTTAAACTACTTTTACGTGTTTAATTAACACCTAGCAGTGTTTTTATTTGTCCAGTTGCATTCAGACAAACCCTGAAAGTGTTAAGCACTGGGGATTTTACTGTGCACATCTATTTACACACACACACACACACACACACACACACACACACACACACACACACACACACACAGTTCATCTCACCTGCTTTAATTAAGGACTCAGTGTTAATATGTCTAGTACATGTTTTGCAATTTACAGTGAAAACAAATTCCAAAATATAATGTAATCTCTCCCAATGGTTTTGGATGCATGTGAATTATGGATTAATTGCAAAATTTCCCTACTCTCCCACTCTTTGACATTACATTTGGGTCCATTCCTGAGCAAAAAATGAGTTTTCACCCACTCAAACCCTTTGTCACAAGTGTACTACTTTTAATTCTCTTGCTTTAAATGTTATTTTAATTTTAGAAGTAAGAAATGAAAATTTAAATAACATTTGTCTCCCTATTTTGCTGATCTGAAAAAAGATCTGATTCATGACAAAAAACCGGCAAAAACAAATTGCGACTTTTGTAATATTATTATATTAAGAATATGTTTTGGGAAAAATAATCAAAGATTGCCAGTGTGATGGAGAAGAAAGCTCAATTAGTTGACTTTGAACATGGCATGGTTGTTGGTGCCAGCCCAATGAGACCATGTGGTCAACGCACAAACGTCTCCAGGGTTTACAGAAAATCGTCTGAAAAAGAGAAAAATATCTAGTGAGTGGTAATTCTTTGCGAGAAAATGCCTTGTTGATGCCAGAGGTAAAGAGAAGAATGACCAGACTGGCTCAAGCTGATAAAAAGGCAACGGTGACTGAAAAAACATGCTGAAAAGCATCTCTGAATGCACAACATCAAACCTTGAAACAGATCGGCTACAGCAGAAAGAACACCACACTGGGTGCTGCTCCTGTCAATAAAGAACAGGAAACTGGGACTACAAGTTGCATGTGTTCACCATATTTAAGGAAAAGAAAATTGGTAAAAACATTGCCTGGTTGGATGGGTCTTAATTTCTACATTTGTGACATTTGGATGGTAGGGTCATAATTTGGCATAAACAACATGAAAGCATGGATCTCACCTACCTTCTATCAACAATTCAGGCTGGTGGTGGTGGTATAATGGTGGTGGTATAATGGTCTGGGGTTGATTTTCTTTTAACACATTGGGCCCTTTAGTCAAATTAAGCATGGTTAAAATGCCACAGCCTACATGAGTATTTAGTTCTTGATTGTGTCTGTCTCTTTATGACCACATGATATTGCTCTACTGTATGTCACAAAATTATCTCAAACTGGTTTCTTACCACTGACAATGAATTCACTGTATTCAAATGGGCTCCGCTGTCACCAGGTCTCAATCCGATAGAACACCTTTGGGATGTGGTGGAAAGGGAGATCATGGATGTGATCATGTCAATACAGATCATATTCTCTAAGGTACTGTATGTTTTCATCATCTTGCTGAATCTGTGCCATGAAGAATTAAGGCAGTTCTCAAGGCACAAATTGGTCCAACTAAGTACTTGGAAGTTGTACCTAATAAAGTGGCTGGTGAGTGAGGCCTAGCCTAAACCATTATTTTTGCTAGCTGTCACTGTTACATTCCTGCGTGGTTCCATGGTATGAAAACAGGCATCCCAGTAAAAATAATGCACCCCTAGCAGCCAATGGAAAGCAAGCATTTTCTATGATCTATGCACGTTGTAATTAGAGGTAGTTTACAACAACAGTTACGCTGGAGTTATGTAAGTGTAGTAAATCCTTCAGCAGCTTCTCATTGAAATGATCTTCACCGCAGTGTTTTCCAGAGGGGATATGTCTTTTATTTAGTATTCGGAAAGCATCCATTCATTCACCACAAATAGGAAGAAATAGCGCAAGTCAGCAGCACGATACGCAGAACGCTAACTTCCGAACCCCCGCTGCTCGGTGATTAACGATGTGGTTGTTCCTTCGTTAGGGGGAAAAAAAGGACGCTTGATGACTAAGCATGCATGGGTGTGTTCCTTCATGCCCGTGCATACAGACTGAGGGCAAAAATAAAAAAAAATATTTTTGCTGATGTGTTTTGACAAGAGACTTAACACATTATGTGGTGGAAAATGTTCTAAATGAACTGGAAAAGAATGATAATGATATTAGGGAGTGACCGGGGTATGAATAAGAAAATGGGAACTTGGGTCAAAGGAATGTCTGTTATTGGGAACGTACATAGATTATTGGTAAGGACTAGCGGTTCTGAGCACTTTGTGGGTGTTTTGACTCTACAGTATTTTATTTCTCCTCATTCTCTCTCTCTTTTTCTCTCTGTCTCTCTCTCCCCCTCTCTCTCTCTCCCCCTCTCTCGCTGTGTGGGTCTGGGCTAAGTTAAAGATCCACAGAGCCCAAACCACAGGCTTACCCAGAGACTCCAGCCAGCCTGGTGTGGTTTTGTGGTTACGCCGCACTGTGGCCGTATGTCTGCGAGTGTGTATTGAAGCAGCCTACTGTTGAAATGCATCTATTCTCTGTTAGTTATTTGAACCCTGGAATCACATTCACTCTGTGTGGTTGGAGAACTTGGATGTGGCGTAAGAAGTCATGGGTTTGATCCCAGCTGATGTTACTGCCCCAGTGTCATTAGGATTCTAACTGCCAAAGCACTACAGGGGCTGTTGTTTGGGGTGTGTGATATATAAAAACTTATATTTGAAATTAAATGAGACATGATAAGCAATGTTTACTGTTCTGCTGCTATAGAGGAATATTAAAAAGCTATCATGGTTTGTGATAAATATATAGTCAGCACAGAGCCATCAATCCATCCAGCCATCCGTCCATAGGTGTGTTTTAAAAAACCAGCAAGAAACATATCTAAACCTCTGGAAATTTGTCAAGAACTTTATCTCTGTTCAAGATAAATATATTTCCACCATCAATCCTTCCACTCATCCATTATTAGGTATGTTCCTGGAGGCCAAAAAAAACTTTATCAGAAACTCAGGAATGTGTTCAGACATATTTTCATGGTGTCTAAAGGTCTTTTCAGAAACTTTGCAACATTTTCTTAGTTTCAGAAAATATATATCCATTTATCCACCCACTGCACGGCACGGTGGAGTAGTGATCATCACAGTCGCCTTGCACCTCCAGGGTCCTGGTTTGATTCCCGCCTCGGGGCGTCTGTGCATAGAGTTTGCATGTTCTCCCTGTGCTTGGTGGGTTTCCTCCAGGGACTCCGGTTTCCTCCCACAATCCAAAGACATGCAGAACAGGCTAATTGGTGTTCTTAAATTTCCCGCAGTGTGTGAATGAGTGCACGAGTGCATGTGTGAGTGCGTATGTGCCCTGCAATGGATTGGCACCCCATCCAGGGTCTATACCGCCTCATGCCCTAATTCTCCTGGAATAGGCTGGAGTCCACCTGTGATCCTGTATACACGACAAAGCGGTATACTGTAGATGAGTGAGTGAGTGAGTTATCCACACCTATCCAACCATCCATCCATCCACCCATTCATGCATCTACTCATTAACTACCCACACATTCATTCATCTACCCTCCCACTCAACCACCCATCCATTACATGAACCAAATCCATCCATTCACCCATCCATCCATCCATTTGGCCAACCACACATCCATACAAACACCCGGTCACCCAAACATTTACCCATTCATCCACTAAGACCACATACCCTTTCTCCCATCCACCTTTTTATCCGTCTTTCTGGCCACGAAATCCCTTTTAAAGGAACTCACCTTTTTCCATTAATTTAGAAACACTGTCTTGATTTGAAATCCAATGATTCAATGATGAACCAGAGACCTTTTTCAGAAACTTCATAATATTACCAGGCACTTTTTCTAAAATGCTTATTTATTATTACTTTTTATATAACTTAGGAACTTCATGGAACTTCATGAAGAACATATTTAGGAACTAAGGTTCTTTAATTTAAAGACATTTTTTTTTCAGTTGTTTGTAGTTGTAGTTTTGGTTGAATGGCAGTGGTACTGTAGCTCAGAGGGCTAAGGCACTAAGTTACTGATTTGGACGTTTGACGCTTCGAGCCCCAGCTCCACCAGGTTGCCACTGTTGAGCCCTTAAGCAAGGCACTTAAACCTATCTGCTCCAGGGATGCTGTATCATCGCTAGCCCTGAACTCTGACTTCAGTTACACTAGGATATGCGAAGAAAGACTTTCACTGTGCAGTAATGTATATGTGATAAATAAAGACTTAAACATAACTAATTTATTAGACCTTTTTAGTTTATTTTAAGGTATTTCAAGGTGGGGAAGGTTCTCTAAAATTTGTAGAACCTCCGAAGTATCGCACTTTATCTGTCTAGCTCTTATGGTATATGTTTTATAAAGAATGTCTATGCATTTGTATGATTACAGTACTTTATATCTTCATTATATTGTTTTATTTAGCATTATGGACTAAAATAACTCTGGGCCTTCTGGGTTTGCCAAAAGATGTCTTTAAGCAGTGGAGAAAGAAATATATTCTGATTCTATCCTTTGTGGCCTCTTGTACTCAGAACCCACAGAGTCCTGGCTTTTCCCAACCATACCACACACACACACACACACACACACACACACACACACCACACACACACACACACACACAGAAAGATCAGGCCAACTGTTTCTCATATTAGTACCGCTACCCCTCCAGGCCTGTGCCATGAGTTCACATACAGACAGCTGAGAATAATATTTGATTAGAAGCTTTCCGTTATTGCTTTTAATGTTGTCGTGTTTAGACCTGACGCGTGTGATGTGGTGATTCTTGCCCAAGATAATAGTTTCCATACCCATTTTCAATTCTGTACACACAGATTTTGCATTTTTTTAAATTAGACAAGAAACAACAACAACAACAAAAATTTCATCTAGAAGTAATAAAAAAATGATGTTCTTGTCCACTAAGAAATTTTAGACAATGCCTTATGACCTTGTCACATGAACTTCTTTTAATATTTACGTGTTTACAACGGAATTAATCAGCTTTCCAAACTCTTCCGCACCCCTGTGGTGAATTGTGGGGCATGTCAGCACATTGCAGATCCCAAACTAGGATCATGTTCTGGACAGCTTTGTCACTCATATAATTACATTTGGCTGAACTTTATGGACTTTTATATTTCTACATCCATATGAGGACAAAGCTGTGAATAAAACACTGCACAGCTCAGCACAATAGCCTGATGCAGGATCACAGAGTTTTTAAATATTGTATTATTAAACAAATCTGTTTATGGAGATGTTGATATATCTGGCAATAATATACTTTAATGTTTTGGCCAAAATATCATTGTAGATGGATAGATAGATAGAAAAAGTCTCTCTGCTTTAGCTGACCTTTGACCCCCCCTTCTCTCTCTCTCTCTCTCTCTCTCTCAGGTGGTAAAGATTTTGAGTAATAAACGTTCCCAGGCTGTAGGAATCCTGATGTCCAGTCTGCATTTGGACATGAAGGACATTCAGCATGGTGAGGTTTAGGTTTGTGTGTGTGTGTGTGTGTGTGTGTAGATGTCTTTGCCCTTTCCAATGCATGTATGTTAGAAAGATTTTATTCATATAATGCAATGTATAAGTATTTGCTCCCCTTGATCTTGAACACTACACATATTTTAATGTTAATCAGGGTCATGCTGGTTTAGATTATGGTAATAGTTTCTTTATATTTTTGGGAATCACTGGGGGAAAACAGGGCTGCTGAATGATGACAATTTTAAAGCTGGAAGCATTGAGAGTGCTTCTGGCATCCTTTAAGCAGAATGTCATTCTAACGACAGTATGATTTTTCCAGATTTACCGGTTTTCCCCTTTATTAATGATAGAGAATGATCGTGAAGGAAAATGAAGAACGCAGGCAACAAATGTACAAGTTTGTTTATTTATTTGAGTTAATATGTTTTAATGAATGAAATGATTATTTCTGGGGAACTAGCAGAGATTCACAGCACTGTACACAGCGTGCAGTCTTCATGTGAGATAACGAGTGGATTTACAAATAAAAACTTCCCTATAATACAGAAGAAATATTGTTTTACAGTATTGTTTTACAATGTAGGAAGAAATAAAAATCGGGAAAGACCATGGAATTAGAAGGTGTGTCCAAACATTTGACTGGAAGTATACATACATGGACATACATACATTTATACATACTGTACCAGTGTGTGTGACTGGTTTAGGATCTGGGGAACATCTTGAACTCTTTGTCATCTTCCTTAAATCATTCCTAAATGGTCCTGAAGTGTGGCAGGGTGCATTATCTCGCAGTGAAATCAGGGAATACTTGGTCTGCAGCAATCTTTGGTAGGTGGTACATATGTTAAAGTAACATCCTCATGAATGCCAGCACTCTTTTATGAGAACTTTTCAGCAGAACATTGTCCAGAGTATCACATCTGTCTTTGCTGGCATGCCTTCTTCCCATAGTGCATCCCAGAGTCATCTATTGTTTAGATAAATGAGGCACAAGAAAATGTGATCCATCCAACCAGGCCACCTTCTTGGTTTGATGTTCATATGCCCATTGTAGGAGCTTTCAGCAGTGGACAGGGGTTTGTGTGGGCGCTCTGACCAGTCTGTGGTTACGCAGCACAAACAGGCTAGCCTTTGCTTCCCATGTGGATTAATGAGCTTTGGATGCCCATGACTCTGTCACCATCTCTTCTCCTCATCCTATGTTGGTGTACAGTAGTCCTTTAGTTCATCAGCAAGACCATGCGTTATTATTTGAGAAAACCCAAACAGGATGAAGAATTATGCATGCGCGAGCCAGCATGAGTTTGGAACTGCTCGTTATTCCACACACACATCTAACTGTAATTATCTGTAATCATTCTGAGCCTCGTCAATAAAAGCTGCTCCGTGCAATTAAATCACATGGATTTTATGTTATGATTGAAATAAAGCGAGGCACTCTTCCAGAGTACAAAGACCTGTGGTTTTGTGGTTTCATGTGCCATTGCCACATAAAGTGTGATCTGTTATTAAAAATGCCAAGCCGCAGAGTGTTTAACGAACGCTTTATGGGCCTTTTCACTGCTACAAATAGCAGCAAGTGAAGACCCATATCCTGTTATGCACTGTCTTAACAACATGCTCTCACGATTTGAAATCCCAACTTGTACAGAAAGTTCAGGTTAGGTTGAGGGGGCGGGGTTATCGCTAAAGATATTCGTAAAAGACCTAATAAAATTCTTACACAAGCTTTCAGAATTTACTCTATTGCACAAGATATGCTGAATAATTCATTACCCAGATATTAATAGCATCAGTGTGGTTTGGTTATGATGGAATAGGAATTCTGATAAACTGATTGTTTGAACAGACTGGGTGTTTTTATTAGTGTTTTCCACACCACTAATAATCTATTTTTCCTTTTTTTTCCCAATCACTAATGGCTATTTGCACTGTCACATGACTTTCATAAGCTCTCCTGTTTTTCCCCTACCAGAAGAAAAACACACTCTTGCCTGGTCAGTACTTGTTTATGTGTGCACATCACTGCTTTATCATTATTGTTTGCTTCAATTGCCTCACATGCAGCAACAAAAAAAAAATCTGTCCTTAAGAAGGGTGTGATTTATTTCCAATTTCCAGCATTCTGTGCAGAAGATCATCTATTGTTGTACTGGAATGAAATTAGACTGATACATACAAAAATAATATTTTGAATCCATTTTGCTAACCACGATAGAAAGTTACCAGAACACCAAGTGCACCACAGCCCACCATGCACTGGGCCCAGCAGGCAAAGAGCCCAAGGCTGCTCACCCGGCCTCGAAATTCCCCAAATCCCAATCTAATTGAGCACCTTTCGGATGCGCCAGACCAGCATTTCCTATTCAATTCACATTACCCAAAGAATCCACTGCCAACATCTTGGCGCCAGACACCACAGCATACCACTAGAGATCCCCCAGGGCCACCCCGGTGGCACAAGGGGAACCCAAACCCTAGGTGGTTTTAATGATAATGGTTTTAATGTTATGGCTGATAGGTGTACATTAGAAGCTAATATGTACACACTTCCCCATCCTTACTAGGATTTTTTCCCTCTTGAAGTTAAATTTACTGAGAAAATGCCTCTGTTCTGAAGATATAAAGTAAAAAGAAAAAGAAAAAAATTTTCACCTCCTACATTTACAAAGCACTGACACTGGAGACTCCTTATCCACGCTGCTACATTTGCTTTCATACTTTACAGTATGTTAAAATTTAAGCATTTAGATGTCTGTAAGGATAGAAAAGTGTGAACATGTACTTCAAGGTTTATCAGGGATTTAATTCAATACTTCAACCCTTTTACTTCTACTACCTGTAATTATTGGTAATAATTGCTTCCTAAGGGAGCTTATACTCTACATTTGACAGTTTTCCCATTCAAATGCAGCTAATTCTGCAAATCAGCCTATGCTATGAAAGATATTCATACGCTAATCCGAGGTCACTGACTTAAATCTACATGTGCATACATGTTTTTTTTTGCAGCTCTGTGTGTGTCTCAGAGTAAATCGCATTCCAGTTTTTTTTTTTTTGCCATTCCAGACGTCAATTACTCCATGTCTCCGGAGCCAGGGCCGAGTCTCTAAATGCTTCAGATGTCTTCATAGAGTTCAGGCCAGTCAGGAATCTGAGTGTTCAGCCTGAACAAACATAATGGAAGTGAAATTGCTCAACTCGCCACCATCAGGGCTGAAGAGTGGCTTTGGCTCCCTTCAACATGTTTTGCTGTAATCTTGGCCTGTGGTGATGTTGGATCAAACCAGCCGTGAATGATATTTTCTGGAACTTATCACTGTTTTGCTTGATAATCGTGACATTTCATTTCTTTTCTGCATGTTTTTCATGGGTTTGTTTGCTCTGAGCTGGTTCGGAAATGAACGCTAATTAAGGTATGATGGTGTGCTCCATGAACCTGAAGCAGTTATAATGTTACTGTTATTCATAACTGCGGTTTCCATCCATGAAGGTTATGATTGATCGTCTCAACAAGTCTGTTTTAAAAATAGTCTAGCAATTTTGGTTTCTAAATCGAATTATTTAATACCTTATGTTATGTAAGAGAAAATAAGCAACAATTCACATAAATCTTACAGTTTATTAAAATAATGCGTAAGTGAAATATAGCACATTCCTCCATGTTTTTTTCCCCTAAAAAACATCTATTTATTTATAAAATGTAAATGCAAACATACTGTAGGCTTTACATTCAAATTTAAATCACAGCACTAGATGGCACGGTGGCGTAGTGGTCAGGGCCTGGGTTTGATTCCTGCCTCTGTGTGCATGAAGGTTGCATGTTCTCTCCATGCTTGATGGGTTTCCTCTGGGTACTCTGGTAGTCCTATCGAACAAGGGTTGGGTGATCGGAGACGTGCCCCGGGACATTAAACAGTTCACTGCAAACCACCATATTGATGCAGCTACTATCATCTTGGCAAGCAGCCTCATTGCATATCCATAGAAAGATGCCGGAGAGCCATAAAAGTGCAAGGGGTTGCTCAACCTTTTGACCAACAAAGTAATTGCATGGGCAACTATGGTATGGACAGAATGGGAAGGAAACAGCAGTTCCTAAAACTATTTTATCTATATGTAATGAAAGAGGTTCCAAGAGGGTCTTTTTTATCATTATCCAGAGGGTGAGGTAGTGGGG
The DNA here is from genome assembly GCA_028570985.1 of Heterobranchus longifilis. NCBI lineage: Eukaryota > Metazoa > Chordata > Actinopteri > Siluriformes > Clariidae > Heterobranchus > Heterobranchus longifilis. The sequence goes on along the minus strand of JAOVVB010000002.1, from coordinate 24,261,697 downwards.
GAACATTTCCTTCTGCACAAACAGGACAACCAAAGCACAGCAGAATATGCTTTTATTTTCTGCATTAAGGAATAAACCAGCTCTCAATGTGGTGCATTGTCAAGGATTTTGAAGGAATCTGCTAAAAGAAATGGCATGACAAATTGACCAGGTTTTAGATGATACTCTGATTGGCATTTCCATCTGCCTTGACACTTAAAGGAATCAGTACTCCATGCTTGACAACCAGCCATCTTTCACATGTTATTAGACCTAGAGCCTCTACAATTGGGACTGACCAAAGATAATGAAAAGGAGCAGCAAAGATGATGCCAGGAGCTATATTTTTACTGCCGCAGTGATCAATGCCATGTGGCTCATTGCACAGAGAAACCAACACATAGAAAACTCAGGTGTCTCATGGCATGAGCTCCCTAAAAACCTCTATTCTCATCACCATATCTACCACACATTTCATTCAGTAAACAATCGTCATTGTCACAAAGCAGCTTTACACAATCATAAGAATTATGGAAGTTTGTATGAAATGTGAATGTGTATGAATCAAAATGATCAGATTGTCCCTGATGAGCAAGCCAAGGGCGACGGCGACAGTGGCAAGGAAAAACTCCCTGAGATGGCAATAGAAAGGAAACCTTG
>JAOVVB010000002.1:24246873-24260021 GCA_028570985.1 Heterobranchus longifilis | reverse complement strand
TTTTTAATTTTTCAACCTAATCCTGCTTACTTCACACACTCTCACACTCTCTTACACACACACACACACACACACACAGGTTCCTGCTGCAGCTGTCGGAGGTTCCTCAGTTCTCAGAGCGAGTTTTCTGCATCCTGGTTCAGTCCACATTCACCGAGAGCATCAGTTGTGTACAGAGGAAGATCAGCCTCCTGCAGAGTGTGTGCACGGTGAGAGCAAGAGAGGGGTCAAAGGTCAGCCAGAGCAGAGAGCTCTGTATCCACACTGTGGCAATACAAATAGTAATATTTGCCATGCCAGTAGAGTGACCTTTGACCTTAAACGTGAAGTAAAGAGACACAAACAGAGAGTGACGGGCAGAAGGTTAAAGAGAGAGAGAGGTAGAGAAAGGTAGAGAAATAGGAAGAGGCATATTGAGAATAATATAAATACCTCAGTAGAATAAAACCATGACTAGGTGAGAAAGACAGACTAAACTAAACCCTGAATTTTCTCTCTTCAGGCTCTGAGACAGAGTAAAAGTGTGCTGCAGGTTCTCGCTCTGGTTCTCACATTCGGGAACTTCATGAACGGAGGGAACAGGAGTCGGGGACAAGCGGATGGCTTCACCCTCGACGTCCTGCCCAAGCTCAAAGACGTTAAGAGCAGCGTGAGTGGACGGGGCCTGATGAGGATGAGGATGATGATGATGAAGGCTGGCTAAACAATAAAACAGTAGCTAAAATAAAACGCTAAAAAGCAAACATCCCAAAGTGTTTTACTCCTTATTATGATATTTCTCAAATAATGCATTGCTTCTTTATTAGAGAATGACCAATCATGATTTTAATTCATTTAATCTTGTTGAACATTCGTGACCGTGTGTGTGTGTGTGTGGATTGTCTTTCATCCTCGGAGCTTCTTGTAGCTAAACCATCCTCACAATTACAATACGATGAATGACAGCTTGTTTCTCCCTCTCCTTTTTCCGTTTATCAGGATAACTCCCGGAGTCTCCTCTCCTTCATCGTCGCTTACTATCTACGACACTTTGATGAGGTATGCTTTCCATCTCTCTTTATTTCCCTCTTTGTTCTTTTTTTCCTTCGTTTTCTTCATTTCACCCTTATGTATTTTCCCCCCGACTGACCATCAGCCGACATTGAGGAGCCGAGAGTCTAAATAAGCAGCTGTGACAGATGTGGGCTCATGTGACGTCATGTGTTTAATTGAGAAAAGATGGTGTGTTTCTGTGCTTCACCACACACTCCTGGGGTTCTGAGGATTAAAACAATGAAATAAGAGAAAACATATACACTTTTCTGTCTTATTCTAAATATAGTCAATTAACGAAGACATGTAGATGAGTGAAGTAAGCATTGGAAGCATTTAGCATTTAGCAAACCAGTAGATCCTTAAATATTACTGGCTGATTAGGTAAGGTTCTGGGTTGCTGATCAGATGATCAGAGGCTATTAACCCTCTCTACAACATTCAATTAAACTCATATCAAATTAAATTGGCATATCAAATTAAAACAGATTTTTCATTGTATGAACAGAACAGAAAGATGGGTTAAAGCTCACACAGAACGATATTCACTGATCCGAGTTCAGTTTTCCCTTTTCTCCTATCCAGAAGATTTAATTATAACACTACCTGACTGTTTGACTCAAACAGCACGAGAGGAAATGAGATTTGTAGGATAATGTTCTGATCTGGCGTGTGTTTCTAAACACCCTGTCTCACAGTGTAATTGCCTTGTTTAGCTCATACTGTATGTATGTGTATGTGTGTCAGGACGCAGGCCAAGACACGTGCGTGTACCCTTTGCCTGAGCCACAGGACCTTTTCCAAGCATCACAGATGAAGTTTGACGACTTCCGGCGTGACCTGTGCAAACTACGCAAAGATGTAAATGGTGAGAAAGTCAAACGCACAGCACACACACATCACATAGACCCAAACAGACACACACTCACCCACATATACAGTCACTTGGCTGGTACTGTTATACTCACATACTGTATATGATTACAAATTAGCTGTTTTTTTGTCTTTTGAAATGTAATAATCCAAGAGGTTTAAGCTGAGACGAAATTTCTAGTGAATGAAGGCGTAAAAGTGATTGACATTTACAGAAGACTTCAAAGCACAGTACGATGATGAGACTCTTAGCCGCAGGAAGAAATTTAAATGGTGCAAACGTTTTAAAGAAGGTCGTACGTCTGTGAATGATGATCTGGGCCGAGGTGGCTCAACGGATAACTTGCCACCAACTTAGGGAAGAGATGCATCTGTCTGTGAGAGTTATTGCCACATGCCCCCCGTACAGTCCTGACCTCACTCCAAGTTATTTTCACATGTTTGGGCCTTTAAAGGAGTTCCTGGGAGGCCAGCGTTTTAGACAATCACGGCTTTGGCGTACTGAGGAAACTTTCTCCAAGCACTAGTGAAACACTGGGATAAGTACGTTAGTGTAGCAGGGGATTATATACAGAAATAAAGATAACTTTTACTCTCATAACTGTAATCTATTATTCTGCACAATAAAACGTCCTGCTTTCACTTGAACACCTCTTGTATAATAAAAAGACAATAATAAATGATTCTATACACGACTGTGATGTCTAGTTTTGTCTATTCATTTGATTAAAATTATTTAAATTAATTGTAATTATTACAGTGAGTGTAGAAGTTACATATTTCAATATGTATGAGATGTTAGGAGTAAGTTGCAGGAATAATCAATAGTTAATCAGTAATGGCACGTGATCTGACCTGTCACACAGCAGACTTACTGTACTGTAACTACCTCGATTTTGACTCTTTTCCTATAACAGCATGTTTTATTTATCATTTACAACAGAAAATTAACATTAGATTTTTTATTAGTATTAAGTATTAAAGCTTGATATATAATATTGGGGCAGCATGGTGGTGTAGTGGTTAGCACTGTGGCCTTGCACCTCTGGGGTTCAGGTTCGATTCACACCTTGGGTCTGTGTGTGTGGAGTTCGCATGTTTTCCCTATGCTTGACAGGTCTCCTCTGGGTACTCCGGTTTCCTCCCACAGCCCGAAGATATGAAGTTTAAACTATTTGGCATTCCTGAAAATTGCCTGTAGCAGTGTGTGTGTGTGTGTGTGTGTGTGTGTGCCCTGACATGGATCGGCACCCACAGGATAAGTGACAATAGTATGTTTTTGACAAAGACAAAGTATATTGTAGTTTTAATCAGGTATCTTTCCTATAGTTACAGTATATTGTACATTGATCAGCCAAAACATTAAAAGCACTGACAGTTGGGGTGAATAATATTGTTATTGACAAAAAGCTAGAGAGTTAGAGCGTCTCCAAAACAGTAGGCCTTCTAGGGTGTTCCTGGTATGCAGTGGTTAGTACATACCAAAAGTAGTCCAAGGAAGGAGAACCGGTGAACTGATGACAGAGTCATGGGCGTCCAAGGCTCATTAATTCACATAAGAAGCAAAGAATAGACTGTTTGGATAAATCCCACAGAAGAGCTACTGCAGCACTATTTGTTAAAAAAGTTTTTTTCTGTCTATGATAGTAATGTGTCAGGACATACACTGGATCACAGCTTGGTGTGTAACCACAGACTGGTCAGAGGGCCCATACTGACCCCTGTCCACTGCTGAATGCTCCTACAATGGGCATGTAAACATCAGAGCTGGAATACGGAGCAAAAGAAGAAGTTGGCCTGGTTTAATGGATCAATTTTTCATCATATGAATGGCTGGCTTTGTGTGTGTACCTCACTTACCTGAGTGATAGTTAGCTCCATGGTGCAGTATGGGAAGAAAGCATGCCAGCAAAGACATTTCTGTGATTTTACTGGCCTCTTTCAGTAGGATAATGCGCCCTGCCACACTGCAAAACCATTTAGAAATGGTTTGAGGAGCATGATAAAGAGTTCAAGGTGTTGAATTAGTCTACAAATTTCCTCCAAGCATATGTGGGATGTGCTGGACTAACAAATCTGATCCATGAGTGCCCTACCTTGCAACTTAAAGGATCTGCTGCTAACACCTTGGTGCCAGAGACCACAGTACAACTTCAGACGCATCCACTTGCGGACTCCATGTTGTGATGGTTCACAGTTGTTTTAATGACACAAAAGGATCCTACACAATATTAGGCAGGTGATTCAATTGTTATGGTTGATCAGTGTGTTTGATACAGATGTTGTGGTGGAACATCTGCAAAACAAGTTCGTTCCAGTTATCATTTTCATTATAGCAACTAGGGGGAAAAAAAGCACTGTCTGGTTAAGTCCATATTAATAAGCAAACATTTTCTTGTCAATGCAGAGGACTATATCAATAAGTCAATGCAATGAACTACAGCAAAATAAACACGATAAACTAGACTGCAATAATAAAGCTCTATGGTATTTCCAGGCCTCATTCAGTGAATCAATAACATACCACAGCAACAGTTTCGTAACACACACGATTAGTTTATAATCCAATTCGCATGGACATTTTCTCTTTGAAGAATTTATTCAGTTGAAAATAACATTTATGCCGGCATTCCCTAAAATACGTGCCACGTCTGAAATTTTCTTATTTAGTTTGCCTGAAATTCTAAACAAAAAGAGAGGATAAATTAATTATGAAAAAAATATATGAAAATACAAAAAAAACAGAACATTAAAACAATACACTCTGTGGTCTAGTATGTCAGTACATGAATATTTAATTTAGCAATGAATAAAAAGTTGTAAACAAGTAAGAAGTGAAGCAGCATGCAACCAGTGGTGCGTAACATGGACTTTTTTTATTTAGATTCTTTTTTTTTTACACACAGATGCATCACTGCTGCTTTGTTCATTTGCTTATTTTACAAGAAGTGTTGGGTGACTCGACATGAAACTATAAAATTATATCTATAACACTTTCTTTTTTTCCTTTCTTCTTGAATATACTCACTGTCTACTTTAATAAGAACACCTGTACACCTGCTCATTTATTCAGTAGTTACCCAATCAGCAAATTGTGAGGCCAATCATCATGACATGGAACAAAACAGAGACTATCCTGTGTGCTTAGGATCTGGAGGCTGCAAAACTTCGTTGTTGGGAGAGATCATGACCAGCACGTGCTGCACCGCGGTCCCTCGACTGGTCCCACCATATCTCAGGCATTGAGGAAGACATGCGTCTAGACTGTTTTCTGTTCTGACACTGCGGTGGTTGTATGAACTTCCTCTAGATGTTCGTACAGATGAGTCGCTGGTAATCTTTAAGCGATGACTAAAGACAGACTTATCTGTTTCTCAGGTCTTTGGTACCCTGGATAAGGGTGTCTGACAAATGCTGTAAATGTGAATCAATAACCAGACCAGTTTGAGCTAACTGGAAGTCCATAAACACTCTTTACATCCATGGTGAGGAAAAAAGCATGGGTTAAAATGCACACTTATTTTAAAAAATATCATAGAGATTACACTTTGTCCCCACTCTGATGTTTACTGTAAACATTAATTGAAGCCATTGACCTGAGCATGTGCAGGTGTTCCTTATAAAGTTGATGGTACAGTAGGTTTACAGTATACATTTTCATTTGTATTACTGTACACGTAATATACATGTAACTGGAGTTTTCCATCAATCTATGAAGCTTGTGTGAACAACTGATTTAGAATTTGTAATCAGGAGGAAATCTTTGCATGCAAATACAGCCAGTGACTCTCAAATGCATGATACTCAGCCATGTTTCAGGCAAAGACGCAGCTTGTTGTTATAGATTACTTCTAACATGTGGTTTGCTGCAACCTTTACGAGTTATAACTATAAAATATAATAAATCATAGAGAATTGCCTGATATTAGGTCATTGCTGTAAGGTTATTTTAACTTGAAGACAAAAAACCTTTATACTGTATATTCTTTTTTTTCAATTTGAGAGCAGCCTTGTTAAGGACCTTGCTAGAGAACTCAACAGTGATAACTTGGAGGTGGTGGGATTTAAACTTTTTACACATAAAATGCAATGTACAATCAGTAATAAAATGACTAGAAATGTATTTCAATTCAATGCAATTTTATTGTATAGTGCTTGTCGCAAAGCAGCTTTACACAATCAGAAGAAATTATGGAAGTTTGTATGAAGAATGAATCTGAATGAATCAAAAGCAAGCCGAGGGTGACGGTGTCAAGGGAAAAAAAAACCTGAGAATGCAATAGGAAGGAACATTGAGAGGAACCAGATTCAACAGGGAACTGTAGGAACATAGCAGAGATTGATCTGCAGTCATACTGTGTGTTAGGCAGCTGGAAGTTCAATATAATGGTTGAGCCTTTAAGTTAATATGGAGTCCAGTTTGTTATTGGAGGCTCAGGTTTACTGTAGAATATTCCAGTCCTGAACTATCGAGCGACAGCAGTCACAGGTCCTCAGAGAACAGCTGTCAGCATCAGCCAAGGCCAGGACAGTCTTCATGGTAACGTGGAACCGTCCCCAGTCAACCCAACCCAACAATTTGATATAATCAGGCCCCAGATACTGCTCTGCTTAATAGTACTAAAAAAACTTTAGTATTCTTTAGTGTCTCTTTACATGATACGCAGTATAGAAGATGAATAAATGAAATATATATAATGTTAAAATGCTCTGACATTCCAGTAATACATTTCTATCACTTTAAACTCCTGGTCTTCACCTGACATGCCTCCTTTACACTGCCTAGCACTGAATATGGGACAGTTAACTATGAAAGCTATGGTGGATTTATGGGGCATAAAAAGCCATAGATCCAGTGTGATCCACAGGTGACCCTGACACACTCAGTTAAACCATGATCCTATTGTAATGCTACTCAAGACCATTCATGTACGCCTAACTGGGCTTGACAATAGGTCAAGATAAACAAGCATGTCTTAATCTGGATTTAAAACCACATACTGGCCTTTTACCCCTAAATCATAGATAGAGTATGCATAGCGGAACGGTAGCGTAGTAGTTAGCACTATCTCTGGGGTCAAGGGTTCGAGTCGGTGCTCTTGTTTCCTCTCACAGTCCAAAGGCATGCAGGTGATCTGGGTTCCCAAATTGCCCATAGTGGTGTGTTAGTGGGCCTGTGCCCTGCAATGAATTAGCATCTTGTCCATGGTGCACCCTGCCTTGTACCTCAAGTCCCCTGGGGTAGGCTCCAGGTCTACTGTGACCCAATACTGGATGAGCGATAGAGAAAATGGATGAGTAAGAGAGAGAAATAGAGAAGGCAACTTAACTAGAGAACAGACAAATGTTTAAAATTCCTTTTATATGCTATACGCTGTAGTGACTCCTACTGTAACTGTACTCAATAGTACTTCATAGAAATGTATACAGTACCTTTAACCATATGCACACCCTAGGACACTTTATCAAGGACATATTGAGTTAGAGCAAAGCTTAGTGTTAACATTCTAGAATGGTATTTTGAGGTAAATCTATTTCACATGAGAATTGTTTATTTTATTTACAAGCAAAGGGTCCGAGTAAGAACTCCTGAGGCAGGCGATTTATGTTATCAGATGTGGGGGTACCTTTCAACTGTAGGAGCTGGGAACACCCATGTTCCAATGAGTTACGAATCACTAGTCTTCAGCCCATTTGAACTTCATGATCTCAAATGAATCACACATCCTGTCAAGCGAGCCCAGCTGGCAAAATGACTAAACTTTCAACCCTTCAAAACTCGTTTGTATTTTCCTGCTAAACCAATCAAGTCGCGGGTCGCTTTGCGTAAGAGACCGTTACTGTAGCTTCATCAGCTATGCGCTTTATTTCTCAATCTATCCACAATTCATGCTGCTGAAAGCTGCTGGATTCCTCGTGAGACTTTTGGGCTTTGCTCATATTGCGGTCCATACAGCGAGTGAATTATCGCCTTGGGGGGGTTAGCAGAGTATCCAAGACTAAAACGCTAAAGCAGATGTTGTCAGCTTTGACAGTCACTAAGTGGTTTATTTAACCCAGTGATATCCTAGGAACATTAAAGGTGCAAGTACATTTTTTCTAATATTTAAATAAATACACAGCTATTCTACTTTTTCCTTTTTTTAATTGTATCTTTTTTTTTAGCAGACATTTTTGTACGTTTCTCAAATTAAACATTTAAAATGAGGAAAAAACAATCTGTCAACAGAATAAGACAATTTGAGGCCTGAATGGATGAATTATTATACGAAGAACAGAGAATATATAAACGTGTCCACTACAACATAAACCATTCAAAAACTAACCTTAGCCTTTTATTAAGAGGGAATTTTTATAAACCGAAAGAGAACACAGAGAAGTAGTTTAAATGACCTCATGTTTGTTTTAAAATGATCTTATAAGGGAAATATTGGTTAAACTTGGTTCAAGATGTTATCCTTCTGATAAAGATACGGTTGTCCATCATTGTATTTTAACATACCTCAATATATATCTGAAAAATAGCTTTATATTTACAGTGATGCTCAAAATAATAGCAGTGTGTTGAAAAAAGTGAGTAAAGCTTCATATCCATATAATAACTTTTAATTTAAATCACATAAATGCATTGGCACTGTATATCAAAGAATAGCAGTATAATCAGATATGAAATAAAATACATTGCCTAGCCAAAAAAAATAAAATGATAAAATGTGGCCATTTCAAAAGGATCAAATTATTAGACAGCATCAAGCAAAGAAAAAAAACTAAGGAGAATTGAAATTCCTGGAATTGGGTTAAGAACTCTTCAATACATTACTAAAAACTTGGAAGGATAGTGCTGAACCGTCAACTTTGTGGAAAAAATGTGGTCAGAACAAAATCATGAATGGCGATCATTTGGTGAAGTTGCATGGGAAAAAAAATCAACATTAATAACCAGAGCTATGTTCAATAGTGAAAGTAAGAGCATTTGCATATGCACACAATGTGACAAGAACTTTCAGAATTTGGACTAAACAGCTTTGTGTCCATAAGAAAACCACTTGTTAGTAAGAATAACCCGAAAAAATGCTTCAGTTTGCAAGGGCGCATAAAGATCGGACTTTGGAGTACTGGAAAAAGGTCATGTGGTCCGTTGAGTCCAGGTTGATCCCCTTGCAGAGCGATGAGCGCGTCAGGGTAATGAAGGGAAGCGCATGAAGCGATGCACCCATCATGCATAGTGTCCACTGTACAAGCCTCTGGACGCAGTGTTATGATCTGGGGTTGCTTTAGTTGCTCAGGTCGAGGCTCAGCAACAATATGTGGCAATAAAATGAAGTGAGCTGACGACCTGAACGTACTGAATGACCAGGGCATCACATCTATGGAGTTTTTCTTTCCTGATGGTACAAGCATACTCCAGAACTCAGATTGTGAAAGAGTGCTTCTGGGAGCACAAGGAATAACTGGCCAGCACATTGTGTGCTGTAATCAAAGCTAAATGCTGATTTTTTTTTTTTTTTTGGCAAGGAAGTGTATAAACATAAGTAACAACAGTAATATACTACTACTTATTCTTTTATATTTGTTGGATAACTTAGTTTTTTAAGCACTGGTTTACTTCTCTTAGAAACAAATAAATTGGATTATACTGTAATAGATAGCTGCTAAAGAGATTAGCATGTGACATGCCACATCCGGATTTTCCATGAACAGTGATGGAATTGACTCGTGGCTCATATCTAAGCTCCTGCTCTACGCATCACTCAGCAAGCAGCCACGGTCAAGCGGAGCAAAATATTTCTTAGAAGTTGCTAGCATAATGGCCATCTAGCAAAACAGGCCCAAGAACACATGACAGTTGTGTTATTTTGTCTCTGTTTCCACAGCTTGCTCATCTGAGATAGAGAAAGTGTGTGGTATGTCTGCAGACAAACATCTACAGCCCTTTAAGGACAAAATGGAGGAGTTTCTTTCTCAGGGTAAGAAACTTCCAGGAAGCGCACACACACACACACACACACACACACTGGGGGATTGCATCTTAGAATTTTTAAGAGATAATCCCTAATGAAAGATCACTCATCCCAGATCACTTTTCCTTTTGACAACTTGCAATATTTTGTTCCCTTCTTCATTTTTTTTTTCTTCAAGTAAGTGGTTGATGGTCTGGTTCTGGCTTTATACGCAATCAGGTATTAGGAAGATGGAGAGAGGATTGCATCAGGGTGCCGTGGGAAAACTTGGTGACATTCAAGATGACAAGTGACTGAACAAGTTCCTGAGTGACTCGAGTGGAGGAGAAGGTCAAATCCTTCTGACATTATAAAGCGGAAACGTGCATGATCAAGGCCGTGTACCGTCATGTGATTTGAGATTTGTCACAAGATCTTGTCCAGAAGTCCAGAGAAATCAGTCTTACTGGAACTTAGCTTCTGGATATCAGCCTTCTAGTGTTTGATGAAGCAAAGGAGAGAATACGTTGTGTGTCATCAGTATATTGGCATAGCAGTGACTCTACAAAAAAGAAAATATCGCTGACAAACCAAAAAAAAATTTACAAAATGACTCCTAAACAGTAAAAGCTCACATCATAAGCATGACTCCTTTACAGCTTTGTCTTCTTTAGATACAGTAAATTGTTAATTTCAGTCATTAGCTAACTCATCAGCGGTCATATCCCCTATACATACCCATGAAAAGGGGGCAAATACAATCGGCTCTGCAAAGATTCCCCAGCGCCATTAAACTGTCTGCGTGCAACTTTACTAATAAATTTTTGTTTATGATTCTTCCTGAGTTATTTATCTGTCATCTCTCAGCTCTCCCAAGACAGCACTGTCTGTAGGCCTGTCCTCTTCTGCTCTCTCTTCTTCATCTCCATTTTCAGCACTCCTGATATCCTGCTGTTTCTTTGATCTCTTGTCATCTCCTCTTTCACCGTGTTGAGAGGAAGACCAGCCTGCGCGTGTTTTATCCTTTATTTTCTCTTTTTCATTTCCTGTCCTGAAAGATTGGCCCACTTGTCTGGTTGTTTTCCCCATGTCTCATGCCAATCTAATAAATCACAGGCTCATGGGTACTGTTTGCACTCCAGCTTAGAATCAGTCTTTTTATTCATTTCAACAGCAGAATCTGAAAATACACAGCATCATCACTTGATCTAATGCAATCCATAAGGCTAGTCTGTATGTGTCTGTATATGACGTGCTGCACTTGCCCTAATGTACATGCAGGACCACCTAATATGAAGATTTGGAATTTGAAATTATTCTCTTATAACCACACATCCTGTTGATTCATTCCTTTCGTTCTACAACAATCAATCTGTCAATATATCAATGGTGGTGTTTATTCCACTAATAATTGGAAAATTAGCCTAATCAGAATAAAAATGCATCATCTAAACACCTCAATCAGAACAGTCTGACCCGATCCAGCCCGATCGGAAGGAATTTTCAATCAGAATGAGAGGTGTGGTGTAAACTTTTGATTATCTGTTCAATAGGTAAATATTTCACATGTTAACACTTGCTTTGATCGCTTCTGTCCTTTTGGAATAAACATTATTTTTCTGAGCACGTTTTCCCCACATTAAGGTTAAGGTGATGAGTTAAAAAGAACAGTAGAAATGTAGAATATTGCAAATATTGTTCCCATGTGTCCATCTTGGTCATCTTCTTTTACTGAATGATTAAATTTTTCTCAACGCTGGAAAAAAAAAATCTTCTTCTGTTATACTGTATTTCTGGCAGATGATGAACCATTTAAGTTGTACTCTCTAAAGAGTAGGAGATCAATTAGATTGAAGAAATATGGTCCGTGTGACCACAGCAAGTGTTTTTACACATTTATGTAAATGCAATATTTATTCATACAATTAGTGTAAAATAAAATTAATTAAATAGGCAAATGTTTAAGACCCTATAATTAAATAATTATTGCACCATACAGGCAACAATTATTTTATTTCCAAATGATGCAGTGATGAGCTTCTCATTTCTTAACTAACTCTGCATCAAGCAAAGAAAACGACTAAGGAGATGACTGGAATTACTGGAATTGGTTCAGGAAATGTTTGAGACATTATTAAAACCTTGGAGGTATAGCGCTGAACTGTCAACTTTGGGAAAGAAACATGGTCGTGAATGGGCACTGGTGGCTCAGTGGTAGGTGTTTCGCCTGCCATGCGGAAGGCCCAGGTTCGATTCCCAGCTGTTGCCCAAACCCCCCAGCCACTGGACGCAGTGCCGGTCCCAAGCCCGGATAAATGGGAATGTTGCGTCAGGAAGGGCATCCGGCATAAAAGTTGTTGTGCGGACCAGATATTCTGCTGTGGTGACCCCTTGCCGGGAGCAGCTGAAAGACCAACATGTTCATCAGAAAACCACTTGTTAGTGAGACTCGTCTAAGTTTGCTAAAGAACATAAAGACTGGACTTTGGAGCAATGGACAAAGGTCATGTGGTCTGATGAGTTCAGATGGAGCCTATTAGAAGCGATATGTGAGTCAGGGAGTGCATGAAGCAATGCATCCATCATGCATAGTGACCACTGTACAAGCCAGTGTTATGAGTGACCTGAGGCTGCTTCAGTTGCTCAGCTTTAGACTCAGCAACGTAGTGACGAGCTGAATGTATTGAATGAACTGGATATAATTTAGGACTCAAACTGAAATAAGGGGGCCGATCCCAATGACTGCTTATTGCTCGTGCTACTAGAGTTGCTCTAGTAGTTAATAATTTACATGAATGAATCAGCAATCATAGAATTGTTTGTTAATCTTTTTATTATTGATCTTAAGGTTTTGTGGCACATGCATGATAGAGGTGTGCATGTGATGCACTATATTGCCAATAGTATATGGTCACCTGCCTTCACATGCATGGATATAAACTTGAGTGACATCCAATTATTAATCCATAGGATTTAATATGATGTCCACCTTTTGCAGCTATAACAGCTTCAAGTCTTCTGGGAAGGCTTTCCACAAGGTTTAGGAGTGTGTTTATGGAAATTTTGGAACATTCTTCCAGAAGTGCATTTGTGAGGTCAGACACTGATGTTAGACGTTGTTTATCTAAGATGTTATCCATGTCTTTATGGACCTTGCTTTGTGCACTGGTGCGCAGTCATGTTGGAACTGGTGTGGGGTTGTTTTTCAGTCATCAGTCTCTTATATCCCTTTTCCACTGCTCTGGTTCCCGTGCCGGTTCCGTGCCGGTTCCCAATTTTGGAACCAGTGCCGCGCTTTTCCAC
>JAOVVB010000002.1:24222260-24236308 GCA_028570985.1 Heterobranchus longifilis | reverse complement strand
TTTGCTATTTAGCCATTATAATGCAAGGGTGCAAAGAGAAAGCTCCCTGAGATGTCATCAGAAAGGGAACCCATCCTCATTTGGGTGACACCAGATAGCATGCCAATAGATAAATCCCCTCAATAAGTTGGTGTGAGGTCAAAAGTTCACCTGTTTGCCTGGAAATGTGTTTTATTTAATATAAAGTTCACTTTGTTAACATTACCAAAAGTTCACTAGTGGAGACTTGGGTACAAACCTAGTCACTTATCCTAAATGCGGATGAGAAAGTGTTTATGTAGCATACAGGATAAGAAACCATCCAAATGAATAGATATATATATACAGATGTACAGCACTGTGCAAAAGTTTTGAGACTCATATTTTTAGATTTTGCTTCCAAAGAACCAAACTTTCTTGTATTTTATTGTAGTCTTGAGAAATAGTTCTCCAAGCTTTCTGGACGCCTTTTTTGTCCCTTATTTTAAGTTCAGTCCCTGTAATTGAACAATTTCAGAGGAATGTTTTTTGTTTGTTAAGCCACAGGGTGATTGATGAATCATTCAAGCATTAAAAAAAAACATTTAACATCTAAGATATGAACCAGTGAGAAACAGGTGCAGATGATGACAGATGATCAGGGCGATGATGAGTGGTTGGAACAGACAAGAGGGGAAATGAGGTTGCCGCTGAGCCTGATACGTAAACAAACAACAACAAAAATTATATCTTTAGGCCTTGTTTAGGTATAGGGCAGCCTGTCACAGTAAAACCTTGTTTTCTAATTTCTTTATATGAATCTGCATAATTTAATTCAATTTAATATGAATAAATATATACCCTTAATATGAATAAATATATACCGTTATTTTTTCTTTCTAAGTAAATTAATTTATGTAGATTCAATTAAAGAAATGCTTTCGAATTCAGGTTTATTTTTTTTCCTCCTTTTTTTGTTTAGTGATTTATTTTCTACATTCTATAACAACACTGGGGATTTCAAAACTATGAAATAACACACATGGGATTTTAAGAACAGTATTGTGTCAAGTGCATTTGAAAACCCATCAAGCACCATGATGAAACTGTCTCTCATGAAGACCATCTCAGGAAAGCAAGACCAAAACTGACCTCTGATGCTGAGGAGAAGTTCATTTAGAGTCACCAGCCTCAGAAATCACCAACTAACAACCAGCACCTCAGATTAGAGCTGTTATGAAGGCCATCATTTTAAAATTACATGCTTTTTATTTTAATAATAAGTATTTCCTAGGCACATGATGATATAAGGATCTATAGGACAAATTAGATTTTTTTCTAATTAATCTTACTATAGTAATATTACTATAATATAGTGTAGAATAACTTTACTATACAGTAATTTTATTATAATAAGGATAAAAAACACTAGTACTAGTACAAAGATAATTTCCTATGAGAAACATTACAAGCAATATAAAATTTCAGCTTACAGCATCATCGGCCTTCTCTTCTACCAGTTTTAACTTCAACTACATTGTATTATACTGTACATAATTTTATATATACTGTACATTCCACATCTTTATTACCTAATGCACCTTATGTTTACTATAGCACATCCACTGCATAATGTTGCACAATTATACCATACATTACTATATCACTATATATAACCATAACACTTTTAGCAAATGCACCTTCTGTTTGTATAATACATTGTATTTATTAATTATAAATAGGCCTCTTCTGCACTTCTGGTTAGATGCTAACTGCATTTCATTGGCTCTGTTCATGTACTCTGCACAATTAAAGTAAAGTTGAATCTAATCTAATCTAATCTAACCTACCTGTCATTTATTACTGCTTGAGTGAAAGTGAAAGAGGTTAAACAGCCTTTCTTAGCATTAAACATTATTCATGGAATAATTGCTAAAATAGTGGCAATTACTGTTATTGTGTCATGCCGTTATAACAAGAAACCAAACCAGAAGTCCATGTAAATAAATTCAGGTTAGTTTTTACTGAAACATACAGTTTTCTGTACAATATACAATGACAGATGTGTTTATATAAAGTTTTATGTATATATATATATCTGTATTTTGTAAAAAAAAAAAAAAAAAACTGTAATAATTTCCAATATATGTATATGTGTACAAGTATTGCTATTTTTCCAGCAATTGTCATTTTTAATTTTTATTTTTTAAACTGTCTGATCAATCATATTGGTGTACAATATTCACGTTGGCCCTCAAATCAGTCCAAAGTGCCGGGTAGTGGTATAATAAACAGAAGCTCATCCCACTAGTTTTGTTTTCACAGCTACAGCGTGTCCATCAGGACAAATCCTGTATCCTGAAATCTGCATGTTTATTACAATGCTCTTTTCTTTTATGTCACCAAAGTACAGACTTTGCCATGACATGAATTTGGTTTGACCAGTCTTCTGTTGGAATAAAGTGATCCAAGATGGAGGTTTGGCAGCACAATATTTCCAGTATTTATTGTAAAATAATTATATCGTAAATTCAAACTGTCATTGTGTCAAATCTCATCTCATCTCTTGTGAACTTCATACTCCACAGTTCATGAGTCCATAGGCTTTATACCATGTTCCTTTTGAGAATAGGTGTTCCCATGACCAACATGTGTTATAATAATATTTTTTTGGTTTCCAAGATAGAGCATGTCTATGAGGGATTAAAAAAGAAAATTGAATTGTCTGCATTATATCCATCTAGATATCAATAAGAACAGGCTCAGTTTGTTGTATCGAGAACCGTTTTCCGACTATCCTTCTCGGTCAGTGAGAGTCAGTGACGCTAACCGACATGCACCTGCATTCCTTAATTCGCTGGACCTTTAGATGCCGGTACGGTGGCTGTAACCTGGGACAGTGAAGCCGTACAGTGAATGTAGAGATCCGGTGAGGTTTGCAGAAAGCGCAGGACTGGAAGGAAGCACTGTGGTTGGGTTTCGGAGCCCGTTTCCGACCATGGCGTCCTTTCTCGGGGGCCAGATGCCGCGGGATGTAAAACGAATTGCACTGGCCGTAGCAGAAGTGGTTGATGATGGTTTGGCTCACGCATCCCTCCTGGCTAACAGTCTGCCTCAGCGGCTGTGTTTTACACCAGTCACTCTTCAGGTACTTCCGCTCAGTCACCACCAGCGCCTCGCGACTCGACAGGAGCACTTCCTGTTTGCCTTTGTGCCGCTTTGATGTTGGTTGCTGAGACAGGGATGAAAGTGTGATGGAAGACGAGGACAACAGCTCATTGCCTTTGAGCTTGTAAGGGGACGGGATGGAGCCTCTTGGACGCTGCCTCTTGTTTTCCATGGATGCACAGAGTGTGCAGGCCAGGATGGCAGGTAAGGCCAGTTTCCAGAACATTCTACTGAGATACAAAGAAAGAAGTGATTAGAACCCTAGGATTTTAAGTTAAAGTTCATGAACTAGGCATTGGTTTCATTTTCTTAGAGTTAAATACATCATTTTATTACGAGGTTTAAATTGTAACCTTCTCTATATACCACATATAATCCTTAAAAAGTGTGGTGAAGCAGCATTCATTTTATGAACTGAACATCTGGAACACATTGCTAATTAGCATTCGTCAGTCTTTATCTACTCAATCAAGAAGTAAAAACGAAAAAAAAGTTGCCTTTCGCAAAACTTTTTTTTTTAACTTCAGCATTTAACTTAATACCAGCTCACATTTTCATTCTCATTTCTGTTTGGTCAGATGGTTGTATTTATTCATTCATTTATTTATTTATTTATCGAAGAGGAACTTCAACAGTCATTTCAACTGCAAGGAAAATCACAGATTCTTACAAAATATGCTTCACATGAATACATTTTCTTTTTTTTTGGTAAAAAAAAAAATTTGACAAAAATGTATTTGATGAATTTTCCTGAAGGGAGAGTAAGAAGATTTTTAAGTAAGAGAGTAGTTGCTTTGTCAATGCTCTACAACATATAGTATAACTATAAATGGTTAATTATGAATGGAAATTGTGATGTCATTAAAATAAAAAAAGTAACAAAAAAAAAAAACATTTTAGGAATAATTCCCAGCTGAGTTCCCGTTACGTGCAAGTGGTGTTGGTGAATGATTGTGTGTACAGTTTAACACAGAGAGATGCGTCTCATCAGCAAGTAAAAAGTTATCCATTGATTTTCAAGGATCAGGCCGAATGTTCACTCGCTGAATGTTCACGGAAGAGACTTCACTGGACTCAGTGGGCTTCTACCTCGGCCAGGATCGTAATCATGGAAGTACAGCCTTCTTTAAACCGTTTGCACCAATCAAATGTTTTACTGAATCTAAGAGACTCATCACCGCACCGTCTTCTGTAAATGTCAAGCGGTTTTATGCCTTCATTCATCAGAAATTTCATTTTGCTACCACTAAGGGAACTTCATCACACCACACATTAATTGATTCTTTAACTTTTGACTACCTTTTGTTTTTTTATCCTGCTCTGTTATTGTCTTTAAAGTTTTGAGATTCTTTTAAAATTTTTGGAAGGATAATGTCAGTGGTAATTTCATCAAGGAAAATAATGATGAAGACAATTATTTTTGAAAACAATAACTGTGAACGGACAAATCATTTTTAAGTCTAATTATCTTTCTAACCCATTATTTGCATAGTTACTATGAACTCCAGTGCACCTTATGATTAGTGGTTAAAAAAATACTTTGCTCTGCCTGTTGGTATCAAATACTAAAAACAACCCCCTTGTTCTAGGTTATGGCTTTCCCTGCTCTTGGGGAAAAAAAAGGAGGAACAATTTATGGGATACAGTACCTTCACTTGTGTTACCATAGAAAACAAAACTGAAAAAAAAAAAAAATCTCTACAGGAATTTAAATACCAGCCGCCAGAAATGTTTGAAAAGGCAAGTTAACATTAAGATTTATGTATCATTTGGGCAGATAGTGAATACAATGTAATACAGTATAAAAAATAAAGTAATACATTTTACCTTTAAATGTGTAGCATTATTTAACCTTGACCTCGCATTGTAATGTTATCAGCCACAGGCACATAAAGTTAGGTTATTACCATTAGATTCTCTGAACTTAATTTAAATACCAGCAAAAAAACATCACGGTCCCATTAATAAACCCCCATAAGGAAATCTTGAGTGTGCTTTGATCAGTCAAAAGGTTTTTGGGTGAAATATACCAGTCCCAAACCACAGCAGCATCCAATTAATCAGCTGTGTCTTCATTCCATGCCTCAGTCAGCATTAATGCTGTTTACTCCCTCAGAAGCCCTAGCGTTCCCAGTGCCAATAAACACGAGCACCCATCAAAGCCAGGCAGCCTTGGAACCGTGAGATCAGCAGGAAGTGATCTTTTCTGTCTGTGGCGTGAAAGGGGAAAATAATTAGAGCTTTGCTTACACCAGCACCGAGATACGCCACGGACACATAAACAGTCTGAGAGAGAGAGAGAGAGAGCACCATATGAAGGGTATTACAGCCGGACGTGGGAAGTTTAGCAGTGACTCCTCACACACACAAACCACAGCGAGACACTGGGGGTCTTTTATAGACTTTTTATGAGTTAATTATTTCTTGTGCATGGTTTATCGAGTCATCAAGGTCATCAAGGTTCTCCTTCACAGAAAGTCATTCAGGTCAAGCACAGAGGTTTAGATTGAGGATTGGGACTGACCGAAGACATTATGTACGCTCTCTCTCTCTCTCTATCTATCTATCTATCTCTCTCATACACACACACGTCTGGCTTAGGTTTAGAAAGCATGCCTTTTGTTTTTGTTTATGTTCAGCTTGGGTCTCATCTAATACGTCAATATACAAAAATATAATGTACCTCATTAAGATTAACTAATGATTTATGTCTTTTTAGGCAAACCGGAACTTTTAATTGATTGTGCAGAATAACAGAACACTGTTATGACAGTAAAAACTCCCTTTATTTCTCTATATAATCCTCTGCTACACTAATGCTCTTATCCCAGTGTTTCACTAGTCCATGGATACCATCAAAGTAGACAGTTTTCTCAGTAGCCATGATCGGACTGCCTGCTTAACATCTGGCCTCCCAGGAACTCCTGTAATGGCCCGAAACATGTGGAAATGTCTTGCACCACAGACAAATGTTATCTCTTTCACAAAATCCAGAAAGGTTATCTGTAGATTTTGAAGGATGAGGCATTCCACCAACTGAATGTTCTTTAAAACATATTTCAAATGTATTACAAGAGTAATAAGAGCTAAGAGTCTCATCACTGTACTGTGTTTGAAGTCTTCTGTAAATGTCAATTTTCACAGTGTAAAAGGGGAAAATATACAGTATAAAGTTTTATTTTATATTATATTTAATATTTAAATGTTAAATGTACATTTTGTTAATGTTAGCTTATGAGTGAAGTAATGTTGGTTAATATTGTGTTATGTTAAAGTGTTACCACTAGCATTATATTTCTAATTCGTCCACATGTCAGTATATGTACTGTAGTTATAAATGAGGCAGGGATAAGAAAGTCCCAGGTTCAGAACCTGACATCACCAAGATGCCATTGTTTGGCCCTTGAGCGAGGCTCCTAACCCTCAACTGCTTATATGTGTAGTGTGATAAATGTGCATTGCTCTTGATAAGGGTGTCTGCCAAATGCTACAAATGTATGTTTTTCTGCTTGATCCAGTCTGTGTTGAGTTGAATAAGAACTCTTTTGCCTAATCATAATATGACAAGGGAGCTAATTTTAAGATCACTTTCCACTTAAGCACAGACTAACAGGTCAGGTTAATTTCCATTAGCAATGCACTTAGCATCCACCTTCAAGTGTCTTAATCTGCTCCATCTTACTTTCATTTAACTTTGCAAGGTTTTAAAAGCTCTACAGCAAAGCTTTTAGATCTACAGTTAGGGTACGAAAGCTTTTTTCCATGGTGTAAGCTTCACCTTTATATGCCGGCAGTGTTGCTGGCAGGACTGTCAGAAAATTCAATATAACAAAGTATAAAACAAAGTGAACTAAATGATCTATTCAAATTACGCATGATAATAAACACATACGACGCTAAGCACAAACCCAACGGAAATTCGTTACCAGGAACCATTTGACTTTTTACAGCTCGGAAACCACAAGCCGCAAATACCAGCATGTCCTAAGCACGTGCACACAACCCACATCTCCAAGAGCTGATACCAGCATGCGAGTTAGCACTTCCGAGCTCCTATTACTGGCATACTGGCATAACACATGCAGGGCGAACATAAAAACACTTTGAAGCAAAACCGCAAATAAGTGGTATGAGCACTTGAGTGCTTTTCAACAAGTACGCATACACACATGTAGGCGAATAACAAACTGAATTAGCAAGTAATGGAAAAAAAAGCATCAACAAGAGTTAGACTTAATCCTCCCACTATGTAATTATCTCCTCTTAGAGCTTAGAGCTGCTCAGACTAGCGCTGATGCCAGTGCAGCTGCCTTAATCTCAGGCTTATGACAAATCATGTAGCGTGCATTGAGGGCAATTTGGACAAACATCCAAAAAATGCAAAAGAAGAAGGAACGCAAAGTATCTTGAAATTTGAATGTTTTTGTGTTTTAATAATGAACAAATATTTAGTATTGATGTAATGATGTAATGATGCTTAATTAAGATTCAATTATTTGTCATATGTACTTAATACAGCACATTAAAATAATTTTCCCCCCACATATCCCAGTTACTGTAGGAATCTGAGCTCAGACAGGATACAGCGCCACTGGAGCAACTTGGCAGTGTTGGGGCTTGAACCTATGACCTTCTGATCAGTAACCCAGTAACCCACAGATTGAGCCACGACTGCCCTTAATAAAGTGCAGAATAGCCTAAGAAAAGTAGAATTTGTCACTAAACTACACATAAGGTTCATTTATGTGTATTTCATTGACAGATATGGATGTGGCATTAACTCCAGCGTAGTTTATCGTACTGTATACATATTTAGGGTGAGATATCTAGGGGTATCTCAGTTGCCGTCAATGCCATAACATACCAATCAGACAAAGATGTGACTCACACAGCCCAGCCCAAGATCTAGGGAAATCTTTAAATTCCTGCTTACTACACACCCAAGCCATTGCTGTTTCTCTTGAACATGATAGTATCCTTGATTATAAGAAAAAGTGCTTTAGTATGGTGAGTATTACATACTGAGTAGCTTGCTTCATTAATCAGCCTTTTGAATGTATTGTGTAATATGCAATAAGGCTGTAATTATAATATATACTGGGGGACACCCCAATATTGAAATATGCTTAAACTTACAATATATTAACATAAATATAGTAAAACCAAAATTGCTCTGCTACAACAGGCAGTCATGCACAACCATCTGAATCAATCATTAGCTAATTAAATAATAATCATAACTAAACCTTATATATATATTTATTATTATTATTAGTAGTAGTAGTAGTATAACCTATCTTAAATATGAAAGCTAGAGACCTGGCAAGTTAAAGATGCACATGGGCACAATTAACATTTAAGTCTTAATGATGTGGTATTTGTCAGAAAGTCCATATGAAGTCATTCACAGAATATCAATCATCTCAGATTCAGGAGCAGTGGTGGCTCAATGGCTGTAGTGTTGGGCTCCTGATCAGAAGGGCCCAGGTTCAAACCCCAGCAACACCAAGATGCCACTGTTGGGCTTATTTGGTAGCCCCAATGTTGACTCCATGGCTTCACCCATAATGTGCAGACATATTGAAGCTTATTCTTACACCTTCTATCGTGTAAATAAGCAGTAATTTTGGAAAGGCACAAATGATCCGCTGCTTTAAGAAGCGTTATAGGATATTGTCCTTCAGTTATAATGCTTACTGTCAAAAGCCTGCTGGTTATTGTGTTGTTTAGTCCTGCTTCAGAACTGCAAGTTCCCGCATGATCAATAAAGATCTGTCTTATCTCTCTTATTGAGACAAACTCTCTCATCCAAAAGCTACAGCACTCACTCCTATTCAGCCTTGAGCTAGGTATGTTCCTACGTTCCTAATTCCTATTGCATCTGGCAAAGAGATACATTTATATTATATTTTATAGTAGTTTCAATTTTATTTCTAGTTAGGCTTTTTTTTTTTTTGCATCGTGTACCTTTGCCAGAAAAAAAAAGTAAATAATTGTTGTTTTCCACATATGGTCTATTTTGGCACCAGAAGTTCTGGCCACACAATTGTAAGTAGTTAAAGTGAGATGGAATCTGATAAAAACCACACTACCATGACGTTAGTGTTGGCTTCCACCTAAGAATGAGGTTGTAATTCACACATCACAACAAAGTAAAGAGTAATAATAATGTTTATCTTGAGAAAAATTCTAGAAGCAGTATCAGAGACGCCAAAGCAGACAGTACATCAGCTATTAAATCAATGTTGTCATGACAGCAGTAGCTTTTTTATTTCCTGGCCTACTGATATCAGAAATTGACGATGAGAAACACTAATGTTTTCCGTTCACATCCTGCTCCCGCTGTTAATCTTGGTGTCGCACCATGTCTTTTGACCAAACTGTGCAGTACTTTGCAAAAGTATTGGGCCCTCCTCAATTATTAATAGTTTGCTTCCAAAGAAATAGACGTTCTTGTGTATTATTGTAGTTTGAGGAATAGTTCTCCAGGCTTCCTGAAGGACTTTTTGTCTCTCCTTTTCAGACCAGTCCCTGTACCTGAGCAGTTTCAGAGGAATGTTTTCTTTGTTTGTTTTTTATGCCACAAAGTGACTTGTGAATTATTCAAGCATAAAAAAACAGATGATGAGAAATGATCAGGCTGGTGATTAATTATATTGATTAATTATTATTGATACTGGTGATGCTGAGTGGTTGAAGGAGAAACGAGGTTGCTGATTAGGTTGTTACGTAAACAATCAATTTTTAAACTGTATCTTTTGGCCTGTCACATTGAAACATTTGTTCCCATTTATTTTATTTAATCTACTTTATTTAAATTCATTTAATATAATGAAATGGGGAGGTGGGGGGGGGGGGGGGTGCAAATTTAACCTTAAAGAAAGAATGATCTTTTTCTAGATTAAACACCTTCCTAAAACAGTGTGTAGGGTTATCTGAGATTTCGGTCACAATATTTTAAAATGTCACAAATAAATAAATGTAAATAGTCAGTATTGCTTTAAGAACTTTTCCAGACTGTTCCTTGAGTTGACCTGTCATGTTTGACCATCGCACAGTACTCAAAACTGAATAAATGTATTTTTGATGCTTTTATACAGGATGTCAATGCTTATTCTAATAGAATCCAGTGAAAAGTCTATGTTGAAAATTACAAGCATCCACTAATAATATTCTGAAACACTCAAACACTCAGCTCAATCCTACAGTGTGACAGAGATGAGGCTCATGCCCGGGGTATGTGCTCCATGTCAAATCTTCTTCCTCAGTCTGATTCAGTGTGTAAGTGAATAAAGAAAGAGTGTGTAAGTCTTTCAGATGGTCTTAGTTTGATGGAGTGTGTAGGGTTACGGTGCATAGCTGTGGCTGAGACTGTGGGCAGACGGGGCTGCCATATCCAGCACTGAATAAACTTAATATCCATTAGTTCAGTCATACACAGATAACCAGTCAAGCTGTGCATGAATTTACACACACTGAGACACACATTCTCAAAGTGAGGTACATTGATGTATATTTGTTACTTTGTAAAATATCAAATCGTTTATAACAAAATTGAATCATTTACTAAAGAGGGAAAATCCGAAAGCATTGTGGTTTTAATCTGTTACCCGAACCAGATCGGAGACACAAAACGGATTTTCAGAGTCTCTCCCCGTTCTTCCTCTTTTATACAAACACACATACACACTCTTCAGTGGTCGAATTGCGAACAATTGTCATGAGGTATGATGACTCCAAGGAACAGGGTGGGGACCGGTTTCATCCTGGCAGACAACAATAATCGAGCTATACAAGCAAAAAATCATACAACGAAACACTACCCGAGACAGATTTATTGCCCCCCCTCCACCACACCCCACTCCCAAATACCCCACAGCGATATTAAGTTATATTGTAACCTCAGATGTAAATAATTTGTAAATAGACACAAAATACAAGGTGTTCTGTAGTGATATTGTTATATATCACCACAGAACACCTTGATATCATTCATAGAAAAAAATGTTGAAAAGTTTCTTAAAATTTCTTGACAGTTTTCTTGCATCGTACCTGTTAGGCGAGAGGCTCTTTGCTTAACAAGCGGCAAGGTTTTGGTTGCGTCAGTTCCCCAAAAAGTCACTTGGAGATCAAGAGTCAGTGGTCAGATCGAGGATGATCCATTCAGGAATAGGAGCCGGTCGAACCAGCAGAGAAGCAGATCTCCTACAGAGATGAGAAGATAAGAATTACCCTACAGAGAGACGCAACATGCCCTGAATATCACTTAGTAAGAGTAAGACGCGCTGCACTAAATACCTCCCAGAACTTTAAAATTCTACCGGAGACAGCTTTGCTCCTAAATACAGTACACATTTGGATCATATAGGAAGACGAACCTGTCCAGGCAGGAAAGACAGATCAGCTCCAGAGCTGAGGAGATAAAAATCACCCCAGAAAGAGAGAAGTTTTTCTACACTATTCTTATGATTCGGACTTCTTCCACTACATACCTTGAAGAAGCAAAGCTGAACTAGCAATGCTACAGATGCCACATAAATTTAGAATCATCTCCTTGCAAAATAGATCTGCTCTAGAAATGAGGAGACAATAAATAGCCCACAGAGAGACAGTGATTCCTCTAAATGCCCCTTAGATTAAGTCTTGTTTTACTAAATACCTAAAAATGGATTTCCCCACATGACGTTCCTGGCTCTCAAATTTCCCTGAATGACAGATATCTTTCTCTAAATATTTCTTGAGACAAACACCCCAGAAACATCTCGTAAATAGCCCTGAGAGACAAGCTTCATCTTCTGAGTTCCTAGAGATAAACTTCATCCTCAAAATACAGCCAAGTGATATAGTAATGGAAATATTTTCACAAATTTAAGAGGTCTTTGCCCTAAAACTGGCCTTTGCCCTAATAGTTCTCGTCAAAACAGGATTAATCTCTGTTCAACAAACTTTATCCACCAAATACCTTTTTGACATAAATATTTCAAAATACCCCACAGCACCCCTTTTCCCAGAGAGAAAGACCATTTCCAAAGACCAAAAAAAAAAATACTAATGCAAACTTTTCTTTAAAATACCATCAAAGGCACAGACGTCATCCTTGAAGCTTATCACAAAACAAACAACCTTTATCATTTAACCACTCACACAAGTCTGATTCGACACCTCTTTCCATGAAATACCTCCCAGCTGCAGATTTGTCCATCTAAATACCCCATCAGAAATATCATAAGAAATCCCTCCCGTCTTCTTCTAAATACAGCCTTTCCTCAAACTACCCTGTGAGAAATTGATCTCTGCCTTTAAAAACCCAAGGCTCAAATAATCTCCCAGAAATACCCTATAGACGAATATACCCCACTGGTGCACCAGTAGTGGCCCTCTTCCTCTGCATACACCAGAGACAACTAAAGTACTTTCCTTTAGATTTTGACCTACCCCAGATACATATCTGCCAAGCTAAATACCACATTAGCACAATCATTTTACACTAAATACAGTATCTTGTAGAGTTCAAGGTCTTCCAGTACCTTGGAGTTACCTTTTTATCTACAGTATACATCCTAAATGCTAAAGACATTAGCACCCCTATTGTCCAAAACATCCTGAAGAATCATCTAACTAACCCCATGAAACACATCCCTTTACCTAAATTCCTTTTCTTAAGGATAGCTTTTGTGGTTCTTTGGTGACAGCTTTCTCCCAAAAAACCCATCAGAGGAAAACGTCTTCCTATTAATGCCCCATCATATAAACACCATCCATGAGTAAATACCTTCTTTAAATGCCCTACAAATGGACACCATGCCCCTGAAACCCCCCACTTCCTCCAAATACCCACTGGCACCTCATTTTATCAATAAATCTGACAAAGACCTTCTCATGTAAACATCCCATGAGAGAGACCTCTTTCTCTAATTACCCCCAAGAAAGAGCACTTCTTATAAATACACCATGAGAATGAACTTTTTCTCAATATACCCACTCTTGCAGAAAGACACCTTCATCTACTGTAAGTACCCCACCTGAGAAGAAAACTCTACACCCAGGTACATAAAAATGACTTCTTTATCTAATACCCCCTCTGAGAAAGATCTCTTCATTAAAATACCCCAGACCAAACGATCTCTTCATCCTTATCCCCCACTTAAAAAGACATCTTTATCCAAATATCCCCATGGGTTAGACCTGTTTATCCAATCCGCCATGACATCATTTCTGAAATACCCTCTGAGAAAGACATCAACCTCTTCATCTAAGTACCCCAATGACACAGAGAACAATATCTTCTTTTAAATAGCTTCTAATAAAGACTTCATCTAAATTAACCCCCCGAGAGAGATCTCTTTATTAAAACATCCCCAGAGACAGACCTGTCTCTCCAAATCCGACCTGGTGACTAAGCCCTTCTTCTAGATACCATCCAGGGACAGACGTCTTTCTCTAAGTATCCCAACAGAGACAATCCCAGTGTACTCAGACACTGCAGAGACAGACCTTTTCCTCTAAATGCCCCAGCCTTGTCCAGGTTCCTGTTGCCTTCAGTTGATGATCGGTTTCCTCTTCGCTCCTAAATTGTTCATGCTTCATACTAAACAGTTCCTTCTTCTCTCCTGCTCATCAGATGTTGTTCTTCCATCGGACTCCATCTGTCCTCCATCGCCCTGGATGAAGCTCCTCTTAAACCCGCTGTAACGAATCAAATCCTTTTTAAAAACACACTATCTGATGGGCATCAGACACAGAGCAGAAGTGTCTCAGTTGCTCCTTTCTGTTGATTTGTTTCTTCCTCTCTTTCTTTTTCTCTCCTCTTTTTCTCCTGCCGCTCCTCCCTACACCCCCCCAACTCCACCCCACCAGCCCTTCCCACCCCCCCAAAACCCCACACCCAGTTCTGGAGTGTGTCTAGTATATCAATATCTGGC
>JAOVVB010000002.1:24142889-24166688 GCA_028570985.1 Heterobranchus longifilis | reverse complement strand
GGGGGGGGGGGGGGGGACCAAGAATTCAAAGGTCAGTAAAATATTTTATAGTAAAGTATTGTTTTTTTTTTTTATACCCATTTTTATAGGAAGGTTGATTATGCAATTAGTCCCAGGTTACAGTTTATTTAGCATATCTTTGTGGGATTTATTGTGGAATCTTAAGTGTACATAATCTTCCTTAGCCATTTTTACATTTTCTTTAAACGATTCTCCAGGACATCTTATCATATCTGCTTTGTCGTCTCTCAGAAAATAAATTCACAGTTTCTCCCTACTGTTGATATATATATTTTTTACTTGTTTTTTTTACAATGGATATTAAGCGTATAAACACAGATATACCTAATAAAGTATGAACTGAATAATTTTTCTCAATGCCCAACCACAAAAGAACCCAATCACTGATATTTTCTTAATACAAAACTGTGAGATCTTTTATCAAACCCAAACTACTAGAGTATAAAATATCATTGTAAGTACTACAATAGTATTTGTCTGAATTATTCAGTTTCATTTTTTTTGGGCTCTGTTTAAAAAAAATGTTCTTGAGCAGACTTAGCAGACATGCACACACAGTGTTTCACACTTTAAGAGACTGTACTAGCAATATACGTCTTCCTTCTCCAACTTCCACTCACTCCTGGAATATAAATAGAGCATCATATACCTTGGCACAGGCATTGTATTTTTTCAGTAAAGTAAGAATATTCTATGATTACCACCATCCACTATAAACCTACCACATGTCTACTCTGTCTATTCCTGTTTACTCTGTACATCCTGCAAAACTTTCTGTTCCTTACTTACAACTTTCCCATAAGAGCTATGGATCAGATATGAATATTTTTATCACAGGATTACCCAAGAAGGTCATAGATGATGTTGTGGCTGTGTTGCACAGTAAGGGAAGATGCACCGTGATTAAGCTGCCTGAAATGATAGTCAGACCCAATAATCTCTCAAATGTTGTGCTGGTTCATGCAGCAATCTCCAGCTCTGTAAAGGTCACGATTCAGACAGCTATAGCAACAGGATTAACCTCCTACACTTCAAGAATCGTTTACACTGAGGATAGCTTCAGACTTTTCCTACTAACCTACAAATATAAGGACACTACATTCCAGAAATATTCATCACCTACTCTGGATTAGTCACACACTTCGAGATTGGTTATAACGATAAACCTTGTCTTGAACTTTAAGACGTGCTTAAGACTTAGAGCAAGATACAGCCTGCCAAAATGCAGCTTTACAATATACAGTCTTGTTTTCTGTCTCATACAGAAATCACAATCTCACATTGTAAAAGAATTCTTTGTTTCTTACCAGCATCCCTGAGTAAAAAACAAAAATATCCAACCTACCGCATATATAGAGCTCTCGCAATCACGTCGTCCAGAATCAAAACATTCACTGTTTTGTTTGGCAATCCTGCCAGCCATGGATAATACCATCACCCCAAATCATGATAAATCACTGGGGAAATTTACCCCTACAGATTCTACTGCATGACATGTGACCAAATAATGATGTATATTGAGCAACCTCAGTCATTAAATATTACTGATTTTGACAGTTTTTCTTGACAAAAGAAATTGGAAATTATCTCAATAATCACACAGATCTGTGTAGTGAATCTGCCAAATAAGTAATTATCTGTATGGTTATGCTATTTCACTTCTCAATTACTATTACATTTGTTCTAAAAATGCATGAAACTTTTCTGGTCTGACTTAAATCCTACTCTCCTGTTAATTCCCATTCAGTGTACAAACAGTCAGGACAGGGCGAGGAAGTAGACGGAATGTTTTCAGAAGACGATTCGTCACTGCCAAAGGGTCTGCGCAGAACTCAGAGCGTGAAGATGAGTCGTGCCAAGGTTATACGCAAAGAGGTGTGTATTCACAGGAAACAACTTTTTTTTTAGTATTGCGAGATCAGTTTTTTACTCCATTACTGACCATTATTTTTATTCAACTGGTAACAAATGTGCTATGTAATCCTGACATACTTACTTTATACTATCCTGTGCATTTAATTAATCCCACATGTGTACGTTCTGCGTGTAGCCTCGTTATGGATCCCTAAAAATGAAAACCAGAAGGAGGCCTGTGATTTCTGCCAACACGTTTGAAGAGCCGCGATGAACAGGAAACACATCAGCAACCAGCTTGGATCATCCCATTCGACAAACCGCAAACACTCATGAGGACCCTCTCTTTGAACAGGCCAGATTATTATGTGTTACCCAGCAAAACGTCCATGAAAAGACCTCATCGTCTTGTAATGCACCAGCAAAGTATACACAATTAGTCATTCCATAACACCCGCTAAACTCCCACTAACCTGCCCGCATATAAACAGGCAGAGTCCTTCCACAGTGCATGTCTGACGAGCTGTGGTATAAATAGGCATGATCATTCTGCAAAGCACACACACACACCGTCCAAACTTCTATATGAAAATGTCTGGTCAATATGTAATACATAGCAGGAGCCTCGAGACAGATTATGCAATAACACACAACAAAAGCATCTGTATCACCATGACTGGTCATTCTACTGTATAACACACCATTGAGGACCATGCTAACAATTAAAAGTGCACAGTCAATCCAAAAGACTTTTAAAGAGCCTCTGTGAACAGGCCTGATCATTCCACAATGCACTAATGCATGAACAAGCCTGGTCATTGTGTAATACGTTACATGGAGTATCTATATAAACAAACCTGATCATCCCTCAACACACCACAGAACCCTCTACATTAGCATGTCTAGTCAGTCTGTAACACACAGAAGAAGCTTCAACATATGAACAGGACAGATCATGTAGTTGTGTCTGAAGACAAAAACATCCATGTTAACAGGTCTGGTCATTCTGTAACTGACGATCAGAGCTGTTTATGTAGAAGCAGAGGTGGTTATTTCAAAAGACATGTCACATTTCAGAACCTTTATAAACTGTCCTGATCATTACAAAATACATACACAAACCCTGTCATCACGTAATACAAATCCAAGGGTTAGGGTTAGAAGAAGCTTTATCATTATATAACATACACCTGAGGATCCTGTATATGAGTGGGCTTCGTCATTCCGTAACTCACATCCAAGACATTTTATATGAATGAGCTTAATTATAAAGTAAACTATATTTGGGAAGCTTGTATAAAAATGGGCTTTATCGTTTCATAACACATGAATAAGGACCTTCTATCTAAATTGGTTTCTCATTTTGTAACTCATGTCTAAGAGACTAACAGTATATGAACGGGCTTCGTCATTCCGTAACCTACAGGAATCGCCTCTATATGATTTGGGTTCCTCATTCCTCATTGCAACTGAGAATCGGCTTATACTAAAGGGCTTTGTCGTTGTCTAACCCGCATCTTAAGTGTTTGTATATGAATTGCTTTCCCCATTCTGTAAAACACACCACTGGATGCACTCTGCATGAATAGGTTTCATTATTCCATAACCCACACCTGATGATGAACATCTGAGGGATTTGATATAACATAAACCACATCCGGGTAACTTGTATATGAATGGGCTTCATCAATCCAGAACAGAGCAGAGGATCCGCTGTATGAGTGAGTTTCATCATTCAACAAACCCAAGGACCTTCAAGGTCTTAGTCATTCTGTAAGACACACCCACGGATATAAAAAATATTGGCTTTGTCGTTCCTTAATCCACAATTGAGGATCCTTTACACCAATGGGCTTCATCGCTTCATAAAAAACACACCTGTGGAGTCTTAATTCACCCTTGGTTCTCATCTAACACCGTCTAGATCCTTAGTATAGCCCTTAGTTGTATTGCCCTTTCCCCCTCTTAATATTTTGTGGATACAAAGCTGCCTAAAATGCTGGACTGGTAAAAAGATGACATTTGACTTAAGCACACCTCGAACATTATGATGACGTAAGGATACGTCCCTTACGATTGTTACCCAACTTAAGCACTTTCTTACCTAGTACAATACAATGGGTTCTTTTAAAGAGCTTTTAATCAGCTTTTACATTTATGAAAGTCTGGATCAGATCAGCATCAGACACTGGTAGATAGGAATATTATTTATTTAATATTTGTAAACTAAGAACCAAAATACTTACAATAGCACTCCTATATCTTATACTGATACCCGCTAATCATTGATATGCTCGACAAAATGACAAACATCCATACAGTACAGTACATTCATGTTTTATATATACTGGTCTTCATTTTTGTATATAGCGATGAGAACAGTAATCAGTTTTTGTTTAGATCGATTCGATGCAATACCAAAAAAGGTGTCCTTTAATTCCTTATTCAGGTTTTTAAGGATTTTCAGGTATACTGCTTTAACATTCCTTACGCAGCATGAGCTAATATTCAGCACTTCTCCAACACTGACCTACCTATGTCTTTTAAACTTGTGTGAGTGGAAGTCAGAATGCTCTGCAGCTTGTTTACTATTTATTATTAGTGCATTTTTTTTTACTTATTATAGTGCTTTGTTTAGGGAATGTCCAGATTATTTAGCTATAACCACAATATTGTACTGTTTACAATTCAAAAGTTATATATTCTTGGGTTTGAGTCAGAAGGAAATCTGGGTTCGAAAGGCTGTATCCCATAATTCTGTTCACAGGATGAGAATTTCCTGCAGATGTTTGGAAACCGTGGCAAAAACAACGATAAAGCAAAAGATGTAAATTGTTATGTTTGATGTGCCTTAGTGACGCACAAGCACATGATATAAATTGAATGTACAGACTAAATTAACGCACATTGAGCACTTGTGCACCATGGCCTGGTTTAGAATTGATCTGAATTGTGTTGCATTTATTTATCGAGTTTCATGGACTTAATCCCAATCATGGACTTCACTTTAGATTAAAATCTAATTTAAATTCTGTATTAAACTTAATAAGCATAAATAATATTTAGCTTTAAAACTTTGGACAGACTTAAAAACCATACTCATGAAATGTTTAGGAAACCAAAAACTGTATGCTAATGTGTTATTTTATCAGTGTTTGCCATGACAGTGTTGACCTTTTTTTGTTTTCGTGCCTAATGTGTATGTAAATCTGTAAGTGAAACTTTCAGTTCCGTTTTTTCTGTATGGTTGAGCATCCATTCTGTAAACGTTTAAATGTCAAACATTTCATTTGGCCTAGATTCATATGACTGAATGAGATGCTTTGTAAAATCTTGCCTTATTGACGATTGATTGCATTTGTTGTGTGAGTGTAAATTAATTAAAGGGAGAAAACACTAACGTTATATTTGATTTTATAACTGTCACTTTTGTGTCAATTAATTAGTCAAGATCTACAGTTTCATATATGGTGTACATTGCACTATGTGATTGGTTTACAAAAAATGTCCTTTGATTTACACTTCTGTCTGCACTACCCATAATAATTTTTGTACGTGTGCTAGAGTCTAGAAAAATCCACTACATTATGAGCGACAGAAATTCTAATTTAAAAAAATCTAATTTGAGGACATTTGAGGAAACTGGTTGACGCCACCGGTGCCTGAAATTATGTAATAAAGTATACGTACAATTAGTTTTAATAAATTTGTAGAAATATGGACTTTATTACCAATTTTTAATGCCTACTTACATTTACTTTTTTTTATTACCCACCCTGTATTTTGTGGTGGCATGGTAACTTATGGGTCAGCACTCTTGATTCATACCTCCAGGGTTGTGGGTTCAAATCTGGCCTCGGTTATGTTCCTGGAGTTTGCATGTTCTCCCCGTGCTTGGTGTGTTTCCTCCGGCTACGTACGGACAAACAACGATCTTTAAAATGTTTGTACCATTCAAAGGTTTTACTGCGGCTAAGACTCTCATCAGAATATTGTCCTGGTCCTGGTTGGACTTGACTGCCTCTTAGAAAAAAACAATAAAGGTGTGAAACATATTGCACTTCAGTTAATTGTTAACTACATTAGTTTATACATTTAGTCTGATACATACAAATATGTAATACAACGTCAGTCTTTAAAAGTAACATGGATATAAACATTACTTAATTATGGGCTCTGTGAAAGAAAGGTTTATACACCGATCATTTATAACATCGCAATGCGAAACATTAAGCCCAGTATTGTGTAGGTTTTCCCTTGTGCCACCGGGGCAGGTTTATCCCCTCAGGACATGACTCCACAAAATCTCTGGGGTGTGCTGTGGTGTCTGGGTTGGCGGCCTTGGGCTGAGCCCCTTGCACCATGGTCTTTCTCACATTAATTAGCAACAAATGTACTGTTCATATGTCATGAGAAATAATGTTTAAAATGACGACTCTTGAATACTACATGTTATTCGGAAGCAGTAAGCACACAAGGCACACTTGCAGAAATGCTCCAGGTGATGTGTGTAATCAAGTATAGGAGCAAATCAGATATAGCGGAAGTGTAACAGAATGAGTTCACCTCTTTTTTGAAAAAGCCATTGGTAAAGTTTGCAATCTCCTTTATTCGGCCCTAAACATAACCTGAGACAAACAAACCAGACAAGCGCAAAGATTAAAAAGTGTTCAAATTCTTATGCTTAAAGTCAGAATTAGACTTTTATTATTATTATTTTATTTTTATTTTTTTCAAAACTAAACAAAACTCACACCTATACTACTATCAGTCAAAACATGCTATTGGTGCTAAAGTGTCTTACCGAGATGAAAAAGTAACACCACTTTATAACGCCACTTTTCAAAAGACTTAATGCTTCTTATCTCCCAAACCATGCTTAATGTTTTGTAAATATGCCAAAACATTTTATTTTTATAAGATATAAAGAAACACATTAGCTAAATACAATTTCATGCCCTTTTATGTAGTGTCTGTAACTTTTTTGAATTCAGATCTTTCAATGGTCTTAATTGTCATTTAGATTGTCGTTCAACTTGGCCAATTTAGATTTCACATGAAAAGACAAACCTGAAAGAGTGTATTATTCCAAAATGCTAAATTGTTAAGAGATTGCAACATGAATTTGATATGGTTACAGACACTACAGATTTTTTCCTTTTACCAAAACCCGGAAAGCAACAATTTTTACAGGTCATATGCTTTTAGTATCAATACTCACAAAGAAATATGAATAATTAGCATTTTACATTATTACTGTTTAAAGCTGAATAAATACCATTTTTGAGACACATATAAAATCATCTCTCCAAAACAGCTGAAGTTAGCAACTTGAAATTTTTAGGGAAGCAAGATTGATCACTTCCATGTTCCCTAATCTTCAGAAGTAGCTTCTTTGGCACACACATTTTCTGTATTATATGCTTCTTAATTTCTTTCTTTCGGCTGCTCAGAGCAAGGGGCTGCCACAGCACCACCATGCGGTCCGCACACAACTTTGGCACAGGTTTTACGCTGGATGTCCTTCCCATTTTTTTTACCAGGCTTGGGACCGGCACTGCATGCAGTGGCTGGATTTTATGGGGTGTGGCAACCCAACAACTACGGAGGCTCAAACCCAGATCCTTAGATCACCAACCTAGGACCTTAGCCACCTGAGCCACCACCCCCTTTTCCATATTACATGTATAACATAAATAAAATAAAATAAAATCAGCACCAATACTGTGTTTTGGGCGTACTGTTTGTGTCTGTGAAATAGCCTTCTTGCCTAATCCTTGGACCTGGCATGCTCTAAAATTCACCACTAGATGGAGCATTTGTCTTTGTTTTATTTTTCTCTCTCGTCCTAAAATCAGTTTCCTGATAAGAGGAAAAATGTGATGATCTGTATCCTGATGTAGTCCTGACCAAAACAAAAAGTGCTTTACACACTAGTGGTGTTGCGTTTCAGATGTTTCAGAGCAAAGAAAAACTAAAACAGAGCGAGTGCGCTTGCTAATGAGTTTTACATAATTTTTCATACAAACGGTCCTGAATTGTATTTCATCAGGTATTAAAAAGCTAATGATTTTGAATATTTCGAAAGTAAGAAACCATTAGTTCATACTGCATGGAAGCAGTAATAACATCAGTATAAACCCTGCAGGAATTTTTTGGTTGTCAAAACATTGTGGTGACGTCAATTTGGCAACGGTAAGGACGTTGGGAAAACGTTGGAATTAGGTTATTAGAAATTTGAATGATTTCGATGAGATGATGTCGGGACATGTTGACTTCATGGGATAATGATAATGGGACAATGCTGAACAAGTGTCAGCAAATTGGATGGAGAAAATCATAGTAGAAAAGATGAAAGCCATGCATGAAAATAAGTGTATGGTGAAAGTTGCAAGTGTTTTATTTATTTATTTATTTATTATTTATTTATTAAGTGGAATATGACTGTAAATGACCAATAAACACATAATTATTCACATATGAAGTTCGTGTTCATTAATTTTCTCTAAGCATTTCATAACTGATTAATAAACAGAACATTTACCCTTTTGAACCCTACTGTTGATGCCCCACCCTGTTTACAGTCTTGTCTGTTTTCCACGTGTTTGACCTCTGATTAGGGTTACCGCAATATTCACACCTCCAGGCCACAAAAAAATTAAGGTTTACCCTGACACACAAGCTCGCACACGCTCGAGGGCCGCTGAAGTTTTGAACAATGAGTAACGAGGGCCTCTGACTCACTCGACAACACTGATAATTTACTCGTCTTTGTTGTTTTGATGCTCTCCATTATGAGCCCTAATGTGCAGCTTTACCGAGTGACGCACGTAGCAGCTGGAAATGTACAAAGGTTCAAATTTTTTTTTAAAAAGGGGAAATATAATTGTGAAGGTTATTGAAAAGAAAACATATCAGTGAATCATGTCGGTGCCTTGGGCTTATAGGAACAGGCAGAAGAAGTTGTTTTTGCATGTATGTGTATCTGTGTGCGTGGGTGTGGGTGTTAGGGTGTGTGTGTTAGCGTGGGTGTGTGTGTGGTCCTACCGCAGTCGTTTTATTGTGTTTCCTGTCAAAAGGACACTGTTCCGTCTTTCATCGCATCACTTTGAAGACGTCCAGTGTCTCAGACAGCAAAAGAGGAGAGGAAGAGAAAGAGAGACGGAATGAAAGAGACGAGGCTTATCTGCACAGAGGTCGAAGGTCAAAGTGTGCGCAGGATCTCTACTGCAAGTACAGAACGAGGAAGTGATGAGAGAGAAGGCCAGGCTGTTCAGTCCTGCTGATCTAAAATGAATTATGGGTACTGAGTTAAGAGTTAAATGTTTTCTACATCTTACACACCAGCGAAACTGTACGTAGTGAATTACATACTGAGACAAGTTAGTTCCTGTTGTCACTCGCAATCAAATCAGCTATAAAGCCTTTTTCCTCCGTCTGGAAGTTAATAAGACAAAAAGACAAAATAAGACTTGTTACAACAGTTTTCTTTTGACCACAAACTCTCCTCGTCTAAGTCCACCATTTCAAGGTCTATGTAAATGAGCTATTGCTGAGCCACGCCCTGCCAAAGAATTGTAAAGCTGAGCGATAGACAGGTAAGGAGATCTTATATGAGGTCGAACTGGCTAATTTTCGCCCCAGCCAACACAACAACAAAAAACAGATAATTTTTAAAAAATGTTTCCAATACACACACTGGAGACCCATCCGAACGTCTAAAAACGACTAAAAATAAATTTTGCATAATAGGTACTGTTTAAGGATTAATTAGATGACTTAGTTCTGGTAAAAAAAAAAACAAGCAATATTTTGACTAAAACTAACAAGTAACAAAAACAGTAACATAAAAATGCACTGTAGTTTGGGTTTGTAAGGCAAGAACTTTTTGGAATATGTGTGTGTGAGCGTGATTGTGTGTGTGTGTGTGTGTGTGTGTGTGTGTGTGTGTGTGTGTGTGTGTGTGTGTGTGTGTGTGTGTGTGTGTGTGTTTGACACGTCCTTAATACTACCCGTTCAACTTGTCTTTGACACACTCTGCCTTGTCTTTTACTTGTCCTCCTAAAGAATGTGTTCTCTCTTTCTCATTCTTTCTCTTATTTTCCCCCTTTCTCATTCACTCATTCTTGGTTGACCTTAACCGCCTCGTTCATTCATTCTGCCTTTGAATCTCTTCCTCTGTCTCTCCTATTGCGCAACTAACACTCCGCTCCCTTGTCTGGCCTTAATAATCCATCCTTAATACCCAAAGGTCCAGACCCCCGACACATACCCACGATCAGGTTCCTGAGGCCTCCTTTTCATTTTTCTTTTTTTATTTCATACCTCTGTCCCCTTTTTTTTTTCCAGGTTTCCTCTTTTTTGGACAACTCTATCCATAATAAGTTAACAGCAGGGGGCAGATGAGGAAGCACTGATTGACACAAAGAAGCACATAATGCCTTGATTCTGCACCGCAAACCTTATAGAAACTGAAAGCTCATTCTTTGAGACACAGCTCAAAGAAGTGCAAAAATGGGACACGGCTGTGATTGTACCAAAAGAGGCTTGCAAAGAAAAATAAAGGAGAACATAATGACACGCCTAGCTTCTGGACCTAAACACAGACAAAGAAAGCTCTTTTTTTTGCATTCAGGATGCGTAAGAGAAAGCTGTATGTCTGTTTGTGCTTATAAGTGTGACACAGGTGCTATTGTACCCAAAAGAGTCACCACACCACCCACACTAACACACAAATAGACCACATGGATGAACTTAGAATGACCTTCTTCACTTCTGCACCTACAATAAACAGCAATCCACTGCAAGCATTTAAAAAGGGCTGAAATTTGCTTCAAGAGACAAAAACGTTTTCTTTGGCTAAAAATGAAACCTTGCTACTTTACCAAAAGCCAGCACAAGACACTGTTTTAGACAGAAAAATAACTCGGTGTCCTACCTCATTACATAATCAGTGGTTCTTTCACACAGAACCAGAAGAATCTGTATAGTAAATAAGTGATGACCGAGTGCTAGCCCACATTCACCACCTTCATCTAGCACAAAAACTAGCTGTCAGAGCGCAGCCACAACTCAACCCTGATGAACCCATAACTCAGACACAATATGGACCAAAGACATTTTTGACCCAAATTTGAGACATGTATGTTTTGTTTCGTTGGTTTGGCCAAATTCTGACAAGTGCAAAAGTTTAAGTTTGACTGAAACAGATAAACAGAACTAAACCGATAAATAAATCTAAAGGGGGCAAAACCAATCCAAGTCAGTAGATTAGTGAAGTATCAGGTGATCAGCAGACACATACTGTATAATTATACTATGCTGTCAAATTTTTCACCAGCTGCTATAGCCGGCCAAAAATCTCAATTCAGAGGACCCAGACCTAAACAGGAGCTCTGGACTTGACAGAGTAGTTTGTGATGTCAAGCTCAGTGGTGCAGTTTCTCAACATGTCATTTGTAAGACTGTGTTAAAGCCATATTATACTCAGAAAAGTTTCCTTCATCTAGAAGTACAGTAGAGCTAGATGTGTAAGTGTGTATGTTTCCTAACAAAAGTCAAAGATTTGGTGAGTACTTGTGCTTAAAAATAAGACTTAGCTAGATCGAGATGTATTACAGCTGCTTTTAAAAAAAAAAAAACACTGTGTTTTTGGCAGAGGTGAGCATCTATTGAAGATAAGTGTCCAGTCACGAAGGACCCGTATGAACATATATTTAGACTAGGTGTGGGTTTTGGAGATAAACAGCAATCAGATTTGAAAAAAAGAAGCTGAGAGATTTGTGTTTTCTTTGTGGGTCTAAGACTTTGTGTATGTCTGCAATTAACTGAAAGGAAGAGAAGAAAATAGAATCCACAAATAAAATGAAAAACTGAATGACATTTTTAGATTGCAGACATTTGCAAACAAAACATCCATCATGGTGACTGCACAGCCTGAGGGACTGGACTGGGCTTGCTCATTACTTGACTCCAAGCGGAAACCTATTTGGGATGCAAAGAAGCTTAATAATTATATTGATCCCTAAAAAACTTGAATAATTCTTCTTTTAAAGAATGTAGGCAGAAGTTGATTAATGACCTTTTTGTGTGTTTCTGTGCATTATTTCCAAAAAAGAAATTATTTCCGGACCACATAAGCCGATACTGAATCATTAATACTATACTGACTTCACTGGAAGGTGTTTTTTTTTAATATATGCAGACATGATACATTATGTATATCCTGAATAGAAGACAAAATCTGTCTATAAAGTCTGTACACCTACTATTTTCATGAATTGTGTGTGCACAGGCATTGCTAACCAACTACTCGGTATTTGTGTCGTCAGATTCGCTTCCACAAACAAGTCTAAGATAAATAGACTTACTTGCTATATGGTTATCATTGACAGATATGTTTTAGATCATGGCCCTTTGTCAAATTCCAAACTGATCATATATGACATGTAGCACTGGATTTGGACATGATTACCAGAGCAGTGGTATTCACCCTTTCAATTGAAGTCCACCAGTGCTGTTCAGAGGTACATTTTGTGCTAATGGGGTCCAAATATCCACCAGTTTTGCCTCTTATCCCAACTACCTATACAAAAGCGAGGGGATGCCACACATACTTGCCCACTGGCCCTTCTAATGATGCCACAATAGCATGGAACATGGTGTGAGAGAGAGTAATTAGCAAATAGTTTAATATATATGGAGCTAATTGGGCTTCACTGCTCAGCAGCACTTGACTAATGAGGAAGCTTTACTTCACAGCAATAATATAATTCCCTCTCTCATCTCTCTTTCTCCCCTCCTAATGGAAAACCCCAAAGTCAGGTCAAGTCAAGTCAATTTCAAGTCAACTCCACTGCCAAAATACAGAGTCCTTAAGGGTCTAGCTCCAAAAGCAACAGCTTGCAACACCACAATTACCACCTAGCCTCTTTCTGAACTGCACATTCTAAACATTTGTAGACTCCATTAATTCTACACTATGTGGCCAATGGTTTTGGGTCACCTGAGCATCACATCCATGTGGTTCTTACCTACAACTGCTGCGGAAAGTTTGAAGCGCACCATTGTATGGAATGTCATTGTGTGTATCTATTTTACCGAAACTAAGAGGCCCAAACCTGTTCTGTATACAAAGTGAGCTCCATGAAAACTTTTGTTGGCATGGAAGAGCTCAATTGTCCTGCACAGTTCACTGACCGAACTCAAGACCACTGATAACCTTTGGAATGAACTGGAACTGAAGTCTCTTTTCTGAACATCAATACCTGACCTCACTATTGCTCTTGTGAACACAAATCCCCAAAGCTCTGCTCCAAAATGTAGTCAAATGCCTTACCAGAAGAGTGGACCTTATTGTAAGAACAATAGGGGAACTAAATTTGGAATGGGATGCACAACAAGCACATATGGGTGTGATGGTCAGGTGTCCACACACACCTCCTAGTTAGACAAGACAAATTTTACTTAATTAAATTTTGTCATTTTCCCAAAACACCAAAAATTCTCTCTCAGCCAAGAACAACCCAAAGATGTTCCTTGCATTTCAATGCCTTTAACAACATTTAGACTTGATTCATTACGCAGCCTGCAATCATTTGCTGTTTGCCACTAGGCTGCACCATAGCTATCCAAAGAATAAATAGAGGCTGGTCTAAATAATAGTATCGAATCTATCTAATAATGTGGCCTTACAAGGGCCTAATATCTAAACTGACTCTTGTTAAGGACCATGGATTTTTGGTAAACCTGTGAGGTTTTTTAAGATATAAATATTAATCTCAGCTCTATTGATTTTAATTAGACGGATGGCCGCTTGAATTCCAACCTTCGCCCTGGAACCTGTTCAAAACAACACAAGAACTATTATGCAAATATGCCACTTCCATTGACGTCAAGTTTGCGATGCGGAACAATGCAGAACTGAGAGGTCAAGAGTGAGAGTAACACACACACACACACACACACACACACACACACACACTACTGACTGCCTAAACCAAATAAAAATATGTATGTCAAGAGGGCATCTGTCTATATACCACACTGTCTAAGTCAGGCTACGAAACTGAATTTAGTATAATGGTGTGTGTGTGTGTGTGTGTGTGTGTGTGTGTGTGTGTTTGTGTGTTTGTGTGTGTTTGTGTGATAATCCTTGTTATGTTAGTCAGCGATTCCTTTAAGTATCTAAAGAAAGTGATGAAAGATGTCTTCTTTCATAAAACAGGATTCTCAGTCTGGTTCAGAGGAAATGATTCCCAAAACACAAAACACTGTTGACACCATAAACTGTGTAGTGCATGAATTTAAAAAAAGAAAAAAAGAATATGTTTTGCTTAGAGAGTTGCTTTACAAAAGTAATAAATCAAAATACTTAATAATAATAATAATAATAATAATAATAATAATAATAATAATAATAATAATAATAATACAGTAATTTCAAGATAATTGTAACCTAATCATGAGCAAAATCTAGAAGGAAAGACAAAACAACAAAGTGTAAAATAGAAGAACTAGACTAATGTTGTATCCTAACCAGGGCTGGAGAGCATACCAAACAACTGCTTGGGGCCCACGGTTACAGTGTTAATTATGGTAATACTGTATATCCATCACACGCTTATTCATGTACAGCTAACATAACATGTTAAAGTTCTCTCTTATTTTTGTTTTCCATCACCATTCATACACAATTTTCTGACAGACACCCTACTCATATCATTCTTCTTTAGCTCATACTGTATAGTTGGTTATCCAACAGTGAGCCAGCTCTCCCCAAAGTTACTTATTTCATTAAGAAAGAAAAAAACATGTTTAATTTCATCCCTGATTATGTTGGTACCCCAGTGGAGACAACACAACCCTACTTTCCCCTGAAACTGTCTTAGGTTGCTTATCTCCACCCAGCAGTGCAGTTGAGAAAAAACCATGGAGTAAAACCAGTAACAGCACATTTCTGATGACTGATTTCATGCAAGAGGAACTTTAGCCAACCAATCACTGATCTAGAAAGCAGGCAGAACCTGAGGTCAGGTTAAGGTAAAGATACAGCTTTAATGATGTCACCAAGGAGAATGTAGCCAAGCACTGCATAAACAAACAGACAATCTTTATGATGTGCACAATGGGAAATTTTACATTGGGAGACAAGACTAAGAGTTTAGGAAGGATCTAAATCAAGCAGAAACACAAACAATCAAATTATTGCACTGGTTGAGCAGTGTGATGCAAATGTGATGCAAATCTCCAAAATCAGGAAAAAAAACAAAAAAAACAAACTGAGTTTCATGTTATCATAATTGGCTGTACACCTAATATTATCAAGTGGCAGACTGTAAGTTTGTCAATTGTCGTTCAACTGTTTCAATTTCCGAGCACCTTGTTGGCTTGTTTGGATGTTTATGACAACACTGGGCAGGAAATGTCTCAAACACTGGAATGGCTTACGTGGGAAAACAGGTGCAAAAAAAAAAAAAACCTTTCCAACAGTGTTTGACTGATGGTACTTAGTTAGTAACCTACAGTAGTAACATTGTAAGGATTTATCCAATAATGGAAACTTAAGCACTTTTGTAAGTCGCTCTAGATAAGAGCATATGTCTAAATGTAAATGTAAATGTAGGTAGCATACAGGCCCACAAACGAGGAGTCCATGTGAGATTGCTAGAGCCGAACAAAAAAGCCAAGGTATGTCTCTTGTGGTAGTCAACATCCTTAACTTGTTTCTAGGTGATGAAGCTCAATCATAAGAGCTTTCTGTTACATTCTTTGATGTTTTTCCTTCTCAGCTTCTTAGTACAACATTGGACTATCCTGAAAAAACATGACACACTTAAAAGTTGAAAGTGTCAAGGCTTTACGTTACCAAATGCCTTAAGGCCTTGGCTGGGCT
This sequence comes from Heterobranchus longifilis, assembly GCA_028570985.1. Classification (NCBI taxonomy): domain Eukaryota; kingdom Metazoa; phylum Chordata; class Actinopteri; order Siluriformes; family Clariidae; genus Heterobranchus; species Heterobranchus longifilis. Next base: position 24,150,919 of record JAOVVB010000002.1, on the reverse strand, counting down.
TATTACTTCTTCAGCAGGATGCTGAGAGAACATCTATAAAGGAAAAAAATTTTTTAGCAAGAAATCATGTCATGGGGTTTCAATCTAGTAAAACATCTTCTATTCAGTAAACATTGTGAGTAAGTTATTTGGGAACCTTGATCTATCCATAGAAACACTTGGGAAGGTAACAAAATGGTTTAGACAGTATGGTAGACTACATGGATAAGGGTCTAGCACCAGCATGGACAGACAGAAGAGGGCTTTAGAGAGCAGTGAAATTGAATTTAAATCTGGTGTTACCACAAAAAGAATCAAAGCTACAGTTTCTCTATTAGCGTACTAAAGAATCTCGGTCCACTCCTGAAAAGTAGCTCAATCAAGAAGTTTTTCTTATTCCTCTTGTGAATACAGACCCTGACCATGTGTGAACAAAACGTGATATAGTAGACTACATTTATACTGCAAACCTGCAGCACAGCATTTTGCCTTCTGTTAACGGTTCCAGTTACCGTAGAATCAGGTCAAACTTGATGCCCATTAAGATCTCATTAAGAGTTTATTAAGTATCTCCACTCCATGATGTCACAGGAGAGACTATGCTTCCTATAATCTCTGTTGAAATCATTGCTTCATTTGAAAAGGCGAGAGTCTATAGATAGATGTTTCACTGTAAAAAAAAAAAAAAAAAAACAGGCCCGCTTCAACGTAAAAAAAGTTTAGTAACAAGTTGCACAGCTTTTTTTAAGTTTACTCAATTTTTTGAGAAATTTGTTGGCCAAATTAAATATTTCACATTGCTGTTTAGTTGACACATTGTGTACCCAGTTCAAAATATTAAGTTGACTTAAGTTGAAATTTGATTAAATTTCTTTAGGTTTAGCTTAGCCCAGCTTTTCATCTATTCAAAAAGGTATGTTGTCTCCCATAGATATTTGTAGTATGTTAAAGTAATTGTTTTTCTATAAAAACAGATTGGCCTAACAATACTCCGACAATTAAAACACACAAGCATTGCTTAAAAAAAACGTTATTCTTCCAAACGAGTCAAAGTTAAAACAGTGATTTGCATAAGACAGGAAAATACACATTCTATTTTGCTTAAAATGTCAATAAAATCTGTTGTCTCAACAAATGCCACTGTAAGAAGTTGGGCCAGCAATACAGTATTAATTCATTCAACATTTATCTAGTTGGATTTTTTACAGTGTGCAGTAGACCTAAGGGAATCTCAATAATAACACTGATATGAGAGCATGACATCCAAATAATTTGGTTAATAGGTTTCCTGGAGTAGACTTATGATGTTAGAGTTAAGGCTAGATGTTTCTGATGTTAGAGTTTTCAGAAACACCACTGAATCTGACAATCACAGGTACATGAACAAATTCTATAAGTTGTCTTTGAATCAGTATGATTATGTAGTAGAGTGGTGTGCTATGGACATATTTGTGTGAATGCAGTTTAACACTTATGTGAAACACATAAGGTTTTGGTTGAAGATCTTAGAATCATTATAAACAACTAAATTTTAGTTACGTTATCTAAATCCCATGGATAGACATACTTGTTTAGCATCGCTATCAGGAATTAACAGAGTGTTTATTTATGTTGAGTGCTATCTCGCTAACTGATAAGTGGCTGATTAGATAGCTAGTGGGATTAGATATTTGTTAGCTACCAAACCGGCTACAACAGCACCAAGCTTTTTTCCCCCTCTGTGACAGTAGAAAAGTTTGATTTTGAGAAGGACTTACAAATTTTTAGACATTTTAAAATAATAGTTCAATAAAAAAATTGGCCACATTCTGCTCAGACTTTGTAACAGATGTTAAGAACATCTTGATTGTGATTTTAGTACATTTGGATAGGAATAGTGTTAAGTGTAAACGATTACATCCAGAAGACACATCTAATTTCATGTATTGTGTGTAGAATTGTTCATTGTGTGATTTTAGTAGACAGCTCTTCTCCTTCACCTTTTCATATTTTAATCATTATCATCCCAGAGACTGGGCAGGGAGCTCGTGACTCATGAGAAACCTAGGCAAACAAGATTAATTTGTCTGGAGCCAACAATTGTGTCATGTTCAAAGTCACTTAAATCACCATCCTTCCCCATTCTGATGCCCAGTTTGAACTTCTGATCGTCTTGACCATGTCTGCACGCATACATGTATTGAGTTGCTGCCATGTAATTGGCTGTTTGAATATTGTATGTAAAAAAAAGTTGAACAGGTGTACCTGTTCAGGTGATTTCTGTGATTGGTTGTTTGAATATTGTATGTTAACAGGTGATTTCTGGCACCAGGACATTGGCAGCGGATTCTTTGGTGCTGTGAGCTGTGGGGTGGGACCTCCATGGATCATACTTGTTTGTTAAGTGTATCCCATGGGTGCTCAATCGGATTGGGATTTTCGGAGTTTGGAGGCTATGTTAGCATCCTTGGGTTCTCAGCCTGTTGGACCTCATGTACGGTAGGCTGTGGCGCATTGGGTGTTCTGGTCCCTGAATCTTGTGGCCAGCCATAACTTTTTAGCAATTTGTGTCTTGTGGGATCGGAACAGACAGGCTGGTCTTTGTTATGGTCGATATGTGTATTTATACACATGACTAAGTACAAAAACAAAGGTGATCAAGCTTTTGCTGTGGCTGCTCCAAAATTGTGGAATAATTTGCCTTTTAATATATGGCTGGCTTATGTTAAACCTTATTGTTGTTTTGTTTTGCATTATTGTTTACTTTTCACTGTGAAGCACTTTTTTTTAAATGTTATTAAAGGTGCTATATAAATAAACGTTTGATTTGATGTACACACACAACAGTAACTGTGATATAAATACAATATCACACTTGACGGCACACTATTGTACTTTAGCATATTTTAATGATACATTCATCAGTAAAAGATAGGCAAAGTGGCTTAGTGGAAAGCACTGTCTCATCACACCTCCAGGGTTGGGCATTTTTGTCTCTGGGTTTGGAGTTCTCATGTTTTGCCCAGGCAAACTCCCCTCTGGGTGTCCAGTTTACCTACAACAGTCCAAAGACAGGCAGAATAGGCAAACTGCCTGTGGTGTATGATTGTGTATGTGCGTGCTTAGTTTGCTTGTGCACCTCAATGGATTTGCACTCAATCCAGGGTGTACCTCGCCTTGTGTCATGAGTTCCCTGAGAAATTCTGGCCCCTGCAAGCCTACACAGAATATGGGGTATAGACAGTGCAGTGGATAGATAATTGGATGTATAGGTGGATGGGGGAAAGACAAAAAATAAATATCATCATTATTGCAACATAAAGAAGCAATACTTCAAAACGTCATTACGTCAGTCAGTCCAGGCTGAATTAATTTTCAAAAAGTGTGCAGAAGAAGCAAAAGAGATGGGAAACAAGTAAAAAAAAAAAAACAACGTCCTATAATCTTTTAATCTTCTTATTGTCATCCCTAAATGAGTGTGCTTCGGCAAAGGGCTCATAAAAAGCTGTAATGTGTGTTAATTAGACATGAGAAGCCAGACAAGCAGACATACACAAGGCTATGTTGTGTGTGTTATGGGCTGCTTGAATCAGGTCTATTGTGAGAAGAAATCCAGTTTAATCCTCCTCTGAGTCTGTCTGTCTCTCCTGTGTGAGGAGTCCCTCCCGTAAACGGACTGAATCCCTTAAACACACCACTCAGTCCTCTAACTCAACCTAACCTCATTAGTCTTATACTCATGCTTAAAAAAATAAAAAAAACTACAAAAGCACTCAAGACACAGCAGAATTAACTGTAACTGAAAATAAAGCTGTGCTTTGCATTCATTCTTGTTTGTTCTTCTCACCAATATTATGTCAGCATTCTTTAAAAAAAAAAAAAAAGGGGGGAAAGTTCACAGATTTGTGTATCTCTCTCTTATATGGAGCTTCACAGGTTGGAACAGCTGATCATCATCTTTCTCAAACTCAACACATTCTGATTAGACCATGTCACCCAACCCTTGTGACCTCTGACCCCTTCTTAATTACATACAACCAAGATAGCGATGATGGCACACATCCAGAAATGTTTTAAACGTCTCACGGATCTCATTCCAGATGCTGCCTGAAGGAAATACGCACTTCAACTAAAACTTCAGTCACAGGATGTAACAGTAATCAGCACATCAGACTAATTCAACGACATAGATGTTAAAGATAAAGAGAGTTGTTGAAGTTAAAACTTGCACTGGGCTGAACCTGAGGTCAGGAAATAAAATTAGAAAGCTTATATTGATTCATTTAGCCAAAACAAACTTAATGGCATATTATAACAAACCTCGATTTCAAATCATATTAATATCAAGTTCATATCAATACTCTCATTTTGATGACGTTGGCGGCATGGTGGCTTAGTGGTTAGCACTGTTGCCTTGCACCTCCAGAGTCTGGGTTTGATTCCTGCCTCGGGTCTGTGTGCATGGAGTTTGCATGTTCTCCCCATGAATGAAAAAATTAACGAAGATTGAATTTTCATCATGAATGAAATCCCGGATTCCACCTGGTACTGCGGTTTTCTTCTGTCTAAAGACATGAAGATTAGTCTAATTGGTATACCCTAATTGTGTGGGAATTGAATGTGTGTGTGGCCTGCAGTGAATTGGCACCCTGTGCAGGGTGTACCCTGTCTCGTGCCCTAAGTCTCCTGGGATAGGCTCCAGGCCCCCCACAACCCTGTATACAGGATAAAGTGGTGTATGTTGATGAGTGAGAAAATGATGGAGTGTGATGATGTCATGACTCCTACAGTAAACGTTTTTCACAGAGATTTGCATGGATGACCTGCCACAAATTCTAAGACTATTAATAACTAACTTTAAAGCGATCTGTAGTTTACCTGAAATTAGACGTTTATTTAACAGATATTGGAGATCCTTTAACAAATGATGCTGTTTTATGCAAGTTTTTTCCCTAATGAGCAAGATGGAGGTGAATGAAAAACTCTGAGATGTCATGAGAAGAAACTTTAAGAGGAACCAGACTAATGACCTGACGTTAGGGGAAAAGTGTTTGTTCACACGCACATTGAACACACATCTGAATGACTCCCATCTAAAAGATGACTAAACTATAATGTTTAAAAAAAATTTTTTTTGCTAATGTCTCATTAAAATGAAAACCTAGGTTTTTTTTTGTCTTAGCAAAGAATGTTGGGTAGGAAAAGCCTGTTTACAGATGATATCATTTTAACTTGATGAATGGATAAAATATGAACGAATGAAATGTTCCTTAATGAACAAAAATGTATAATTGTGGACATGTTGCTGAGATTTAGGAAGAATAAACGGTTCGGAATGTTTTGTCATAAACAAACAAAAATATTCCCGTATCTGATTATGTTCTAACCTGTTTTGGAAACCAGCGGTGGGAAAAGCATATGACTCCGTCCTACATTTTTACTCTGACATTTACTCAAATCCTTTGGAATGAAAGCATTTTCAAAATAAAGTACAGCAACACCCATCAAGGCACCAGTGACCACGTATTTAATTCTTAATTCTGTCTGAGGTTAAATTTCACTCTCAGGATATTGTCGAAAATACTTGTTTTGTCTACATCTGCAATATATGGAATTAGAAAGAAGCTTTTAAAAGTTGTTTCAGTGAAATTAAGAATGGTTAGTCATTATTTCACAATTACAGATGCTTCATAAATCTGTTTACTGACTCGACTTGCCAAAGAGACCTGGATTCGAGTACACCCACATGCATGAACACACAGACTCTGTGTGAAAGGTTTGAATCTGCTTTTTAAAGTGGCATAATCATTTTGTCTTACACAACAGAGACAGTGTTTTGTAGAAACCTTGATCATGCACAAACATCTGCATGGTGGTATTCACTTCTGTGTTTGTGTGTGTGTGTTTGTGTTTGTGTGTGTGTGTGTGTGTTAAAGGCAGCCTCTATATACAACTTTTATATCATTTTCCAATAATATTGTTTGGATGAATGTGTATGTGTGTGTGTTTGAATGAGCCCCAGCATGCTTGCTCATGTCTTCAAGAGGATTCCTGAACACTTTTAATACCCCAGGGTGGTTCTTCCCATCTGCTTTGGGCACAACTTTATTGTGTTTCACCACAAATATATTGCTTTGCATCATTCCTCTCTTAGCTCCGCACACACAACAGAAGTATGAATTAACTCCATTGTATTTAGGCAGACATTAAACAGCGCTGCTTGTTGGGGTAACATGGCATTTATTGCCAATTTAATGAAGCAGAATAACTGGGGGAAAATGCTGCCTTGTGCTTCCCTCACCTTTACCTTTTACACAACCTACATTTCTTATTGCAGTTATTCATTTTTAAAATGCTGTTTAGGCTAAGCATAAAGAGTTAGGTTTTGCTTAATTATTAATAATAATTTAATTTAGTTAAACTAGGGAAAGAAGACAGCTGGGGCTGCTACCCTTCCATATAACACACTCAATTTACATCCAAAAGGGTCACATCCTGTGCAATTCATACAGAGGGGACAGAGGAAAACTACTGTATAGGCTACTACATGAAATGTTATGTGATGGTTTTTCATTTAACACTAACAAGCAAATTACATTCTGCAAAAGCAAACTTAATTAGGATTCGACACTTTTTCTTCCCTTTTTTACCACCTTGTGTCAACAAATCTGGAATGACACTAATAATTCAGAATAATTAATCAGAAAAGCTTTTGCTTTTATTTCCTTACTGGAATTAGGTAACCACAAACCACATGTCTGTGGAAATCATTACTAGAATTTAGGAGTGTAACAATGTATTAATAAATGTGATAATCTGCATTATGGAAATATTCTGTTAATTATGCATTTAATGCAGTTGCACTGTTTTAACACCAGAGGTCCAAAGTTGTGCAAACCATAGACTTCTTAACCACTGAGGCTGGTATCAGACTAGGGCCTCTGACTGGGCATGGAACTGATCCCCAAAGTCTTGTATGGTTTAGTAGCGTGAACATTTTGTACCGCGCCCAGACACAGATCAGTGTACCATACCTGAGTCAAAATGAGAAGTGCATTGTACTCGGGTATGGTTTGAATCTGGTATAAAAGCTCTAACTGTACCAAAAATTAAAGTACCCTGTAATGTGACGTCACTAACACGGCCGGTATTATTTGAAATCAGCATATGTGCACAACATGACTCAAACTCATCCTCTAACCTCCATGGCCATAGCTGATAAATTAGGAATGCCTGTGAGAGGATTGTCCTTTACCTTTTCCCCAAAATATCAATATCAACCATAGAACAAAGGTCAATTCAGTTCAGCCTGTTTTTTTTCTTTGTCATTTTTGGTGAATCACAAATCAACTTAGTGCATACTGTCACCTACAGTTTCGGAGTGTGTAAATAAACAAGGATACACAGGTATAAAATACAAATGATAATGTGGAAGCTGAACAAAGCAATCATGTGTAGTGTAAAAACAAAAAGCCTAAAATTAGTTTCTCAGTAGGTAGTAATGAGAGATGTAGTAGTAACAACACCAGCCTCTGCAATCTACAGTGCCAGAGAAAGAAGGTGATGAAATTTACCCAAATAGAGATCTTTAGTTCAGAGTTAATTATGCCATGATGATGTTTTAATCCAATATTTTCACTGGATCAGAGAGAAAATTTTAAAAGAATTGATTAATTATGCATGTTTGCTAATCATCATTATCGCCTATACTGCTTTATCCTGTGTACAGCATCTCAGAGTAGGTAATCGCTCCTAAGTAGCCAAAAATTCTTAGAATGACCCCATTTTAGGAGTAGGATTAAAAGCTATTCATTACAATTCTTATAATAGAAAATCACTCCCATCTCCACCAACATTTACGAGATCTCCGGAGGTGTCCTAACTATTTATGAGTAATAAAGAAATGGCGTTTATGCAGAGATTCACGCAAAGAAGAGACTTATTCGTAACAATGAGTGACACGAAACTCATAAAACATATGTTTGGATAAAAAATAAATTCAATTCAATTCAATTCAATTTTATTTATATAGCGCTTTTAACAATTGTCATTGTCTCAAAGCAGCTTCACAA
>JAOVVB010000002.1:24100212-24127902 GCA_028570985.1 Heterobranchus longifilis | reverse complement strand
AATTCCATATGTGTTATTTTATAGTTTTGAAATCCCCAGTATTGTTGTAGAATGTAGAAAATAAATCACTAAACAAATACAAAGAAATTTGCAAGTGACCCCAAACTTTTGAACGGTAGTTTATATATGATTGATGAGAAGTTGATCTTAATTCTGCTCATCTCGCTCATCTTAATCCTAATGTTTTTTTTTTGTAATACAGGTTTCAAATTTGCATAATTTCTGATATGGTGAAGTTTTGTGAGAGTAGATTTGGTGTAACTTTTGTGGGAGGAATCTCTAGTGTCAGTGCTTTGTAAGCCAATGCTGTCACTTTAAGCATTTTGACATGGAAAAGTTTTAATAATTTGAAAGTTGCCTTAGTGGTTATCTCCAGGAGAAAGATAAGTAGAGGTTGGTGAGTTAAGGAAAATGACTTTTCATAGCTGCTTCAACACTGCAATGTTTCATGGATGTTCTATAAATGGATAAACAATGTAATGCTTTGTTATTAAAATAAATAACTGTAAGCATCGACAAATTGCAGTGATGTTAAAGCAATTTAAAAATTAAAAAGTGCTAACTGTAACTGATTGTAATGGTTGCTTACTTTCAAAGAACAGCATGAGCACTAGTTTTTTATTGCATATATAGTTAAGTAAACTTTTTAGTAATAAACTGCGTATCATTTGCATATAAACAGTTTACTGCCAAAACCTATACAGTGATAGCGAATCCTGAGAATCACAATTTGACAACATTCATATCTATTTCGAATAAAATAAAAGGATGAGTCATAAATTTGAATCCTAATATATGGTGGAACGTTGGACAATCATCCAAGCATGATGTTATACATTGCTGTAATTGCTAGGAATCAAGGTATTATTATGTATAACATAAATTTGTAAAATTATTTTAAACTTGTTGAATTGCTTTATTGTTTTCTGTTTTTTTTTTTCTATTCTCCTCAGAGGAAGCAAAGGCCTCAGGGGTCAGCTTCTGAGGTCATGAGGCGTCACCTGAACAAAACCTGATACCCGTTGGGTGACACGGCCCTCTGACAGATAAGGAAATGAGATGGGTGACTGGCCGCTGCTAAAGCCTTTTATAACACACACACCTACACAGACTCACATATGCACACACCTAAGAACCTATACAATACCCCAAGAGGGTCAGTATGTTCTCCCTCAAAACGCTATGTCCTTCTCTCATCTTAGTTACCCCTCAGTCCTACCCCAGCGCACACGCACACACACACACACACACACACACTCGGAGTGATGATAGGCAGTGCTTAGGAGGAGGGTAAGACCAGTATTATCAAAGCGGCACGTCCATGAGACGAGTGTGTGTGCGTATGTTGGAGTGGTGGTCCAGAGATGATGAGAGATGGTCTGAAGTGAGTCTTGCTTCCAGGTCAGTGAGGACTTCCTCTGTAATCGTTTCCATATTATCCCTAAGTCAGTGCTAATGGAACTGTCCGTAGTGGCTAAATACATTCTAGATAACAGCCTTACTCAAATGTAAGCCTCGTCCCAAATGTAAAAATGTGTAAGATTCACAATATCACAAATTCTCTTTAGTTATTAATTCTAACTGTCAATACAATGTGGCCAAAAATCTAACATTTGAAAAACCATGTAAGTAAAACAATGTAAAATACACTTAAAGAAAACCTTAAAGGAAAGTACAGTGAAAGAATGTGCTTAATCTGAACGTGTACATTGGTTCCAAGTAATTGAATTGAATTACACAAATTTTAACTTATTTGTTTTTTCAAAGCCGTAAAATAAAATCAAACCCTACAGTCGCACCTGAGGTCAGGATCAGACCTGGGTTTTTGGCATTCTGAGGCACTATTCTTTTGCACGTGCCTTAATCACCTTAATTAAATACTATAGTAATTCTTATTTTGCAATAGTAAGATATGAAATAAGATAAATCTTAATTAATCCCAAGGGAAATTGCAGACAGTATAGGAATTGATTGGACTTCTTCTAAGTAATTAAATCTACTAATTAAAAACATCTTTAAATTACATTTTGGATAAGCATTTAAATCATATTTTGATGATGAGCTTCTTATTTTTATTTTATATAAACTATACATCAGATATGTTCTCTGAAATCTGACCAACCACTTATTTATTTCTAATTTCTATTTTAATTGCTTTACATTTTTGTAGTTGTGTGTACACCTTTTTTAAAGTAAAGCATTCATCATTCTAAACAGCTCGTCTTTGTTTTTGATAAGAACCATTCAGCTTTAAGCTAGAGTCTAAAGAACTAACCGGACCTCAACTTTGTCTTCACCTCAAACAGGAAGTGGATATTGCTGTGCTGATGGATGTGTGTGTCCCTCTTTTCTTTCAGCCAGGTGAACACTTTCGCTCTGACCCCGCTGCTGCTTCTACGAGCTGTGATCTGCAAACGATGAGTGACGAGGGGTTAGAGAGACAGAAAGGGATGGGGTGACTGCTTACAACTGTGTGTGTGTGTGTGTGTGTGTGTGTGTGTGTCCACAAACCCACAAAACCACAATTGGTTTTCCCCAATCTTTCCATCGATATTTTAATGGATGAGTCATGTCGAATGCTCAAACCTGATTTGTCAGAAGGTGTTTATAAATATAACAATAGTCGCCACTGTAATTCAAATGAGACATTTACATCAATGCTGTTTCCATAGTAAGAGCTAATTCAGCTCTGAGAGGGCTGGCAGGTTTACCTGCTAAGTGGTAAGACGAACAACTCACTCTTTCTCACACTCATTTCCAATACAGTACCTCTTATCCTGGACAGGGTCATGGGAGGCATGGAGGTTATTCCAAGGGACTTCAGGCACTAGGCAGGGTATACCCTGGATGGGGTGGCAATTCATCTTAGGGCACACAATGTCAGAAATTCCAATTAGCCTAATCTGACTGTTGGAGGAAACAGGAGTAACTGGGAGAACCCGCCAAAACAGGGTGAACATGCAAACTCCGCGCACACAGACCAGAAGGTGGGACTCGCACCCTTGACCTTGGATGTGTGAGGCCAATGGGCTTTATAACTAAAACTATGTAGCTACAAAGTTATAATCAATGGCAAATTAAATAATACAAATTAAAACAATTCAGGATATAATGATAGATAATAAACTTCTGAATGGTAAAACCAGACATCACACATGGATTATGGATTATTATCTCAATGGCCTAAAGTGTTTTATCCCTTACGTAATAAAAGAGTCTGAGATTTGGGTAAGAGTTTTCTCATTAAAATAAAGGATCTAAAGGAAACTTTAGGATCTGCAAATGCACCAAAGCATTGAGTGATTAATTGTCTACAAAAACAGGCCTGAACACTTTCGGCAGGCATTTTCGGGATATTCCAAGTCTGCTGAAGTAAAACGATCCTTCAGGTGCATGTGATTTCACACACTGATCAAAGTGGCTCTTGTGCAGCTCTAGGCATCAGAAACACGACGTTACCCCCTGCAGCGAATTGGTGTAGAAGAGTCTATGGAACATGTGACTGCTTTGATGGTGCTGCTTAATTAAAATACATTTTAGACACTGTTTTCTGCTCATTAGTTTTTTTTTCCTATGATGTGGTCTGAGTTCTGTCAACTCCAAGACAGTGGTTTAAAAAAATATGGCATGGTTCTTTAATTAGAAAATTGTCAAGTCTGTACAGCTACAGAATAAGCAAGGTACAAAAAAACCTTGAGTAGAAAAGTAGAAAAATAAGAAGCTTGCTGATTTATGTTTACAAATCAATTCCTAAAATTTGTGTCTGCAACGCTGGAGGTGTGTGTTTGGGTGGGTGTGTGTGTGTGTTTGGGGGAGGTAAAGTGTGTGGCAGTGCAACATGCCCACACATGTAGACAGAGGTGGAAGCTTCCTCTGGTATCCTGAGTTTCTCAGCTATTAAAATTAATAACGGGATTTGCCGAACACCTTAGATGGGGAATGCCTCTCTGAATTGTCGCACTCTTCTTTTTTTCCAGACCTTTCTCATAACTGTCTTGATCGTTTTCCTAGCTTCTAATCTAGTGTTCTCACTTCACTAGTGAACTTTTTTCAACAGGACAAGAGAAAACAAGGGTGATGTGAAGAGGAGAAGGGAAACTGAGAATAAAATAGAGACAAGGTGAGGAGAAAGGAAGAGGAGAAGAGAAGGCAAAAGGTCAAAAGGTCATCTCAATGGATTAGTCAAGACCACTAATCCAGGATTCGAACTAGCCATCCTAAGCGTCTGTTTGCACTCCGGACATCTTATTCTTTCCTCTGAACAAGTGCTTTCAAAGGAGCAACATATACATATGGCCAAGAGGCTGTGTTTCCGAGCTGATCAAAGATAACACTAAAAGAACAAACTAAAACCTAGATCTTTTAGTGATCTGTTCTGGGTCTTTAAACTGAGTCCATGGATTATCTCTTCAAGCAATATTTGTAAAAAAAAAAAATAATAATAAAAAAATAAATTCTAACAGTTGAAAACTACTTTGTTGAATTTTCGATCACTATAGGAGTATGCTTAGATACTGCGTAACATTATCCAGACATACCAACATGTTCTAGGATAATTAGTCTGTTACATTAAAAACAAAAATAATATTCTGGAAAATTAAAATCATCCAGGAAAAATTAACATTTCTACAATTAATAATCTTGGAACAACGTAGCAGGAACATTTAGAAGTGAAACTTAAAACAGCAGAAAACCTGACCAACGTCCAAAAGTGGCATTTAGAAAAATATTAAATTTATCCAACTTTAACTATTGACTGGTGTGTTTCTAAAAGGATCTGACTGTCTAAAGTGCAATTATGTTTTTCTTTTATTAAGTTACAGGATGTTAGCTGGTTATTTGGTTTGTCAGCTCTTGTATTGTTGGATGAACCTGGCAAGCGGTTTTACTGCTTTTGCTAACTCATGGCTGTTATTGAGGTATGTCAAGAAGGTTAGGTGATGCTGGTGGTCTAATACATGTGCTGAGAGACGGAGAGGGAAAGAGACAGAAAGAGAGAGAGAGAGAGAGAGAGAAATGTATATATACAAAGGAAAAATATTGAGAATGGCACAACTGCTCTACTCTTTGGACTATGTTTTTTATCTCCATTCATTTGATTGTGCATTACTTCAGCCTTACTATCTTACTGGAGTTCACCACATCATCATAAAGACTTATAATTTTTTTTCCATAGGCTCATAACATGCCATTAGTGATTATCATTGGGGGAAAAGTATCCATCCATCCATCCAACCATCCATTCTCCATACCAATTGTCTTGTACATAGTTATAAATTGCTATGATAAAGTCTGTAAATAAGAACCATCACTTCATAATGCAAATACTTGCATAATAATAAGAAAATACCATGTGTACAGATATTTAGATAACAAAACAGCTTGGTAGCGTAAAATGATATTAGAATTAGAGAACTATAAGGAAGACTTATTAGTCCATATCTCACTAAATACTGTACATTACACATACTGTACATGTACATTCTTTCATTTTTATGACTTTTACCATGAAAAAAGAGAATAGAAAAATGCTGACAGAAACAAACTTGGTTGTTGCATATTTTATGTACTTTTTATAGACCTATAGCATGTCTAGCATATCGTTACACATTATCCTAGCCTAATAATAGCAAGGAGTTAATGAGAAATGTTCATACCATTTCAACCAGAATTCACTTAAAAAGTGTCAATAAAAATAATTAATTGTCTTAGTGATGTTTTGTTGTCTCTAAAATAATAATTAAACTGTTAAGATATTGTAATAATTAATGTGAGAAATACCTGTAGTGTATGCGCCATCATGGCGAATCTAAAGTAGCCGTTACAGTGACCGTTACCTTTTAAAAATCTCAGGCAGCGCGAGACGCATGATCTAACAAGCGCGAGAAGTGTTTTAAATACTGTGTAGATGTTATTTAGCATAATTAGTTAATAAGAAAATCATGAACAAATTAACAGAAAATCTACTTTTAATAAAAATTATGGATAACAAAACATTTTTCATTAAAATGTTTAGTGAACAAACAAACAAAAAGGCGGGGAAAGAGGAAATTTTGCCCTGCCGGTTAAAATGTTTGTGAGATGACAGTAAGTAACTTTAGCTGAGGCCTGAGGGAAACATTAGCTATTCCATGAATAAAAATGTTAAATATTTAAAGTCACTGCCAACTTTATACCTTTTTTAAATTATTACATTCACTATGTTTTAACAATACTTAAAATATTATAATATGTGAGAATTTCACGCAGCGAGCCTTAATTCTGACATAATTTTAGGCTTAAATATGCTCAAATATGAGTCCGACGTTTGATTAACGTTATATGTTGTATGTTAACGTTGTATATTTTAAGGTATATTTGTATCTTTTTTATTTCAGTTTTAGAACCGTATCACAACTCTTTTATCAATTGAAAATACAATTACACGGGCATAAACAAACCTGGAAGAGGCAGCACCAAACTTAATTTAAAGTTCTGCGTAAAGAAAAAGTAAGCAAATAAATAAATGCATGAATAAATTAATAAATAAAATACATGCACAGCTGCAACGCATAATGCATATATATAATTTTAAAAGGCAAATAACTAGGCCTATATTAGGTTTTAGAATAAATTTTATGGTGCAAATAATCGACACTAAAAATAAGTTTGTTTGCTTGTTTGTTTTAATTCATTCATTCCTTCCAACTGATTAGATGTTTTGGAGGGGAAAAAAGCGGGGGATTTATTTTGTGAATCTGATTAATTGGTTCTTTAGATTCTTTCTCTCTCACTCTCTCTCTCTCTCTCTCTCACACACACACAGGGAGAGAGAGAGAGAGAGAGCGCTTGTGATTGGCTACCTGCTTATTCTCTCTCGCTCCCTCTCTCTGCTCTATAACTTATTCCCATCCCCAATGATTTATCAATGAGCTCTTCATGATTTAGGAGGTAAAACCTTTCTCCATCAGTTAGTATTTAGTAAAGGATGAGAAGACGGAACAGAGCACACCTTCCTGCAGAAGGATAACACGCCCAGAGTGCTTACTTTTTATATCATCATTATTTTTCTTGTTATCTTGCAAGTAAATTACAGGAATTATTTGTGTCTTGTTTTTTATGGCAACATTTAGGTAAGTAGTATAACCCTTGTATTTCAGTCATATGCTACTTTTTTTTTACGGTTTAAGCCTAGTTTAGTTCTGCACTTGATCTGCAAAGTCTATATAAATCTTATTATATAGGATCTGGAGCTTAAGATCAAATTTACGGTATAAAACAGCAACAAAAGCGGCATCGCTGTTCTTTTTTTTTTCTTCAATAAGACAGAATTATAGCATTTTTATGTTATTACCAATTTGACATGCTCGTAATTAGCCAGATATAGTAACCAAAGCGTGATTCTGTGATATTCTTTAACTTTGTTAGAGTGTAATATTGCTATCTGGTCTGTATAGCTATTAAATGCAAAACATGCCTACAGTGGTAATGCAGTATCGTTTTGTTTGCAGCAGCATGTCTATGATTATTCATAACACCATTTACAAAGAACTTAAATTAATTACGCTGCATTCATAAAATTAAATTAATTGTGCACATTTGTTTGTTAAAGTCCGCTATCATCCAGTCATGCTATAAAATGCATTTTAATAAACAGAACAATTGATCAAGTATAAGGGGATGATATAGAAAGTTAAAAGCTAGAAAGGTTTACGCAAACGGCATTACGCATGCGTACATATACATAGCTAGTAACTATGATTGTTCATGCAAAGAGGTCGCAGAGAAGATGTTGAGCATGTTCAATGTTCTAATGTTCCAACTGTACACAGGCTACTTTATAAAGTCGGATGAAAGACATGCTAGCGCATGTAACTTGTAAAACTATTTGGCATACCTGTCAGTTTCGTCTTTCGCGTTTGGAGCAGACGGAAAGTGCCAAGCATGTTTTTTTCTCTTTCTGAAAACTAACACAACTTTTTATACATCCTCCTAGCAACCTGATGAAACGTATCCACCTCCTATAAAGAGCTTAGACGCTTGGTTGTTATTTTTACACTCCTGACAAGGAAGACGTGATTTTTATTTTTATTTTTTGCTCGGTTCTTATGCTTGATGATGATGTTTGGGAGTGAAAGCTGCGTGGTGTCGGCGCTCCTCGCGCTCGTCCGCTCCGTGGTTCCGGCGCTGCTGCTGCTCGCGCTGTCGCGACGGCTCTGGGCGCTCAGGTGGCGCGCAGCCCGGGACAAGACATGCGCGCTCCCGCTACCTGAGGGCTCCATGGGGTGGCCGCTGATCGGAGAGAGCTTCCACTGGCTCTTTCAGGTAAGATTAAATTTAGATTAAGATGATCACATAAAAAACGTCAATGCGGCGCACTATATGAGTCCTACCCAGTGCTGAATTAAAGCCTAGCGCTAAAGAGTATCCGAAAGGTCTCCCAACATAGTCTCCCAACAAAATGCCATTTTATTGACAACACATCTCGTCATTTCTTTGTAAACAAACTTGCAGTCGTCTCTCCAGATCATGATGACCTGGTTCATGAAGAACACTGTATTATAACGCGCAGATGAACTCGTGTGAACTTTTATTTCAACACTGGGGATTTTGCGGTGCGCACTACCTGTGTGATGGTAGTGCACAATTTTCAGTGGTTTTGGACGTAATCCAAATGCCGGATTATTCTTAATACACAAAATAGAACAGGACGTTTTCTTGTGTTTATGCCAACTTTAACCCTAGTGAGTTTAGGCTTTTATTAAAAGAGCATGAATCTCAGTATTGGTATTAGAATCTCTTAACACTTGTGGTCTGAGACTCTAATCGACACTAATTTCCTAAAATATGCTATATAGTAGTCGCATATTTAAAAATACAAAGTCTTAAATTACCACCTGAAGTGTCAAAATGATCTATTATACTATCCAGATGCACTGATATTAAGTGTTTATTCAACGCTGGGGATTTTGCTGTGTGCACAATATGATGCTGGCTTTATTCCAGGACAAAATTTAGTGCGGTTTTGGACAGAACCCAAATTATACAAGTAATCATAACCTTCCTTGTTTCTTTTCCCTCTCTCTCTCTTTCTAAAGGCACATTATGTCTCAGTCTCACTTTTGCAAATTTGTAACTTTTTACACAACTCTGTTTGTGTGAAATGTTACAAAGGTTAGGAATGTGGTTGGGATAAGATTAGTGTTTGCCCATTTTCTGATGACTACATCCGGAAAAAAACTGAATATGAACGAAGGACATGGCCCATACTTGTTTTAATTTCTACGAATTTCCCACGAGATCAAGTTGGTCCCAATACACTAAAAGTTATTAATAGGCAGCATTAAATCACTTAATATGTGGATACAATACAATGATACAACTGCACTGTGCAGTTATAGAAAAATAATGAAGGATGCGGTGGTGTGATGCACCTAATTATTACTGTTACCCTATGCTACCACCCTAACAGTATTGCCAACAAATATTTAAGAGCGCCAAATGGTGCTTTCATCCCTTATAGTTGAATTTAATATTGTAGAATATCTGTAACACAAGTTACCATTTGTATTGTAGCGACTATAGAGTCATTCCACCACCTGCCTTATTTTTTTCTTGTTGATTGAAATTAAAAAGGTAAAACCCAGCTTATCATTTTACAGAGAAACTGCATAACACAAGCCCCTTTGTCCTAAAGCAATCCCCTGCAACAAGAACTTACTCTGCATTACAACATCCTTATATTGCAGTCTTAAATAGGCTATTAGTTTTCTTTTTTTATCCACACAATCATTTGATTTGCAGTTGGCACAATTGTCAGTCGTTATAGAAAGGTTATTAACATGCTGTGACCAATCAGGTCTAATAATTCAACAGACCTGTGGTACATTTCCTGATATACCACCCATTACCCACTAAGACATCTTATTTTGAGTACCATAGAGCACATATGAGTATGGGCTTAGCAGCAATCTATTACCTTTTCGCTTTGAAATTATTAACCAGAACTAACCACAGCAGAGACACCAACATTAAAGACAGGGGTAAAATATATTAAGATTAAGATTCTTAAAGTGTCTTTTGTCAAGTTGTCATTGAGTATTATTTAGGGGGTTACAAATATGAAATCTGTAAAACTAACAATGTTTAAACCATGTACATCTGATAAGTCCAATAAGCTGATTTCGATATGATACATTGCTTATTGTGAAGACTAATACATGTTATTAGTTTTCACAATAAGCAAATTTTTGTTTCTGAATAGAAAACAAGAAAGCAGATAATGGCAGTGTACACCAATCAGCATTAACACTGATTATCAATTATATACCAGTAAACTGGATCATAGCCACCCAAGGCTGATTGATCTCTTGAGAGACCAAAGGCCAACTTGTCAGGTCTGATCCCGCAGAAAAGCTAATGCAGCACAAGTTACTAAAAAGAATGACTTGCCACAATAGAAAGGCACTTTAACTCTCAGTACATCACAGCCTTCTGCGTATTTGGCCTGGCACACAAAGAGCCCAAGGCTTCAACTTGGTCTCTAAGTTCCCCAGATCCACGGAGACCCCACCCCACAACCAGACAACACAACGCCACCACGCCCAGGGCTGTGCGGAGCCACGTCCAGAGAGGCCAATGTTTTTATTGTTGCTGATTGGTGTAGGTTTAGGATTTTGTGTTTGAGGTGTGTGGATCTGTGGCTCATTGGATCTGTGGCTCATCAAATTACAGGTATAATGATGCACAATTAAGGAATATTTGTACAATAACCTTGCATAAGTTAACATTAACCTACTGTTGGACTTTTGTGCTTGCATATAATATTTCACACAATGCATTAAACACAATAATAATAATAATAATAATAATAATAATAATAATAAAATGTACAATACATAGTAAATAGGGTACTATTGCCATTACTGAATTACCACTTTTGAGACTTCAACTTATTCATTTTACATGCTAAAAAATAAAGGATGGGACATTTTGCCAATACTGATCAAGTCGATTAGAAGATTAATTGTGTGTTTAAATACTACATATGTTTTCAGCTATGAGAGCCTTCATGCCTTGGTCATAATCCTATCACAGAGTGGTGTTTGGATAATTGTCATTGGGTCAACATCCAGAGAGAGAGAGATTATTGGTTTATCTCTCTAGCATTTTGCTAAAATCATTGAAGACATCACACTGCTTTATGCCAACTGTCCAACTCTCACTATTAATGTCTCCTTTAACATTTGTCCGTAGTGCTGTAGTTCAATACTATTGAAAGAAACTCATAGTGTTTTACAAGTTTACTTTAAATTGTATTCTATTGTATGAGGTCATTCAATTTTATTGTAACATTAAAGTTATGGCAAATCTCTGGCAAAATAAAAAAATCTTCAGTCTACTGCTTTGTTAATACACGTATGAAATTATTTCCCTGCATGCGCAGACCTGAAAGTAAAATACAGAATTCCCCTCAGTTCCAGGCACAGTACCCTGCCAAGGCAAATCCGTCGCTCAATTTCAAAAGACTCCTGTTTTTGAAATATAGAGCATAACTGGGGAGGAGTTAGGGAGGAGGGAGTTCTTTGAGATTTAGCTTGAGTCTGTCTGATGAGATTCAACCAAAGCACAGAGAAAAAAAATCCTAACCAAAAATAAGCTTCTTTCACCATCTAATGATTTAGAAATAAACATTTGAATAATTCTCCATATTTCCTTCTTATAAACATCTTTGTGTCTTTTTTCCAACTCTTTTTCTCTCCCCTGTCTATCATTCCACAGGGTTCAAGCTTCCACATCTCCAGGAGAGAGAAACACGGCAATGTCTTTAAGACCCATCTCCTGGGGAAACCTGTGATTCGTGTAACCGGCGCTGAAAACATTCGCAAGATCCTGCTCGGGGAGCACACACTGGTGAGCACGCAGTGGCCACAGAGCACGCGCATCATCCTTGGACCAAACACGCTCGTCAACTCGGTTGGTGAGCTACACAAGAAGAAAAGAAAAGTAAGCAATAACTTCAAACAGTCAATGTGAGATGGTTGCAGTTTTTTTTTAATCAAACACAAAATGACCAGAAAACTTGAGTTAGAGTTCTTAAAGTTTTTTTTTCAGAGACAGCCTCAGTATATATTTAACATAAACTACAGTATTTAACCCATTATTTGGGTCATAAGTTACATAGTTATACATCATTTCATTTGCAAAATTATTTATTCTAAGTGTGGAGCTTTTTTCATCCCAAATTTGACATGAACACATTGGGTCCAACTTGACATTATTTATATAGTTATTGATGTTTGGATTGAATCCTTCAAGGCTCCAGATAAACTATAAAAATTATAATACATCAATTATGTATAAATATACCTTTAATGATGAGTTATTGTGATTTCCATTATATTTGGAAATATTGGAATTATTATAACAACAACAACAACAACAATAATAATAATAATAATAATAAGTAGAAAAAGAAGAAGAAGAAGAAGAAACAATATTAAACTGGTGTACAATTCTAAATTGAGATTGGCCTAAAAAGAAATGAAGTCTTTGGCCAATCTGAGTTGATGATAAGGTCAAAATGTTTAAATGGAAGGAGAATTTACTCTATATCTGTATTTGTTTATTTATTACTCATTCACTCACTAACTCACTCACTCACTCACCTTCTAATACACTTTATCCTGTATTCAGGGTTGCGGTGTTTATTTATTATTTAGATTTTATTTGTATTTGGCATCAGTGACTTTCAATTAATTCATTTTAGTGCCATTCAAGTCTCCAAAGTATACTATATTGCCAAAGGTTTGGGGACCCCTGACTATTACAGCCTATATTTGGATCTTCCCCAAACCCTTGCCACAAAGTCTGAAGCACAAACCAATATAGAATTTCTATATATGATGTAGCATTGACTGAACTTAAACCCACTGAACATCTTTAGGATAAATTGGAACTGGAGAATTCTTATCATCCTAACATCTGCACCTAAGCTTCCTAATGCTCTTGTTGCTCTAAAGATGCTCATGTTGTTCTAAAAGCCACACTGTAAAATCTAGTGGAAATCCTTCCCAAAAGAGAGGGTATGTTAGAATAGCGGAAGGGGAACCAAGTCCAAGATTTTGGAATAGGCACATATGAGTGTGATGGTCAGATGGACATCAATCTTTGCTTTTAGATATACTGTATGGGAAATACTTGGGAGGATTTTTTTTTGAAATGTCAGGTATATATGCATACACTTTGTGATTTTTACATAAGTGATAGAGGGAACAAGGCAGGTTTTAAATTTCATCTTTAGCTTTAAATATGAACACAATGGTCAAAATGATCTGACTGAAAATATGTGTAATATATAAAGTGTTTTTAATAAAAAAAAACATTTATTTGTGTTATGTCAAATAACTTGTTGAATTTTTAGAAATAAAGGACCATTTAGACAACTGCAAAATAAATGTTTAACTGAGTTGCATGTACTTTTTAAAAATACTTGTCTCCTTCTTAGATCCTGGCAAAAGTATTTAACTGTGAAGCACTGGAGACCTATCTGACACGCCTTCAGGATGTGGTGAAGGGTGAAATCACTAAGTGGTGTGCTGAGGCTGGCCCTGTGGAAGTGTACAGTGCTTCTAGGTCACTCACTTTCCGTATCGCTGTGCGTGTCCTTCTCGGCCTAAAGCTTGACGAACAGCGCATCACCGACCTCTCAAAGACCTTTGAGGAGCTCATGAACAACCTGTTCTCACTTCCTGTGGATGCACCTCTTAGTGGCCTGCGCAAAGTGAGAAAACACATCACACATGTCACAATATCTCACCTACAATCCTTATGTTGCATAAACATTTTGTTTTATAAACAACCTTAAGAAGTTATAGACCAAACTGAGAGATTTGTTTATTTACCCATTTTTGTTCTAACCTTAATTACATTACTTAAACCAAATGGAATAAAATTCAGTTGATTCAAACAGCTCCCTTGTGCCCATAGTTTCCTCTATAGGCTCCAGGCTCTGACCCTGTTCAGGATAAGCAATATAGAAGATGAACGATTGAATGTTGTTCTTACATAATAACCTAATGAAATATATATTATTAAAAATCTGGTGTTGTTCTAAAATGTAGAAAAAATATCAAAGAAATATGAGTCAAAAGATGCTCCAAGTACAATTAAAACAACATGATAAAAACAAGCACTTTAGTAACATTCTTGTACAACTTTCCCACCAATATTTTTCCTTTCAAATTCTCCTCTTAGGGGAAAAAAGCACGAGACATTCTGCATGCAGAGATGGAGAACATTATCAAGGAGAAACTGAAGAAGCAGGAAATGGATGAGTACTGTGATGCTTTTGACTACATGCTAAGTGGTGCGAAGGAACAGGATTACAACTTGACCATGCAGGAGCTTAAGGTACAGCATTCATTTAAAAGCATGTTTAAATGATGATGTAATGCCTTTGGAAGGAAATAAGGGCCTGTTTAAACTGGCTCCTCATTGCCACTATCAATTAAAGTTCTGTGCCAGTATTGAAGGTTTTGGAGTCCTGATTTAAAGGTTGTGCGTCTAAATCCCAGCACTGTCCAGCTGACACTACTAAGCTTCAACCAAATGCGTTTCGTCCGTGAGAGATGTGAATGCACATCAGGACTTGGATCATGTAAAATCTTTACTTTTTTACAAATGCATACAGTCCTGACCACACTCCAAGCCATTCCAACATGTTTGGACCACTAAAGAAGTTTTGGGGAGGCCATACATGCAGCAGGCAGTCTGATCATGGCTCTGGGCGAACTGCAAAAACTTTGATGCTATCCAAGCACTAGTGAACTGGGATAAGTGCTTTAGTGTTGCATTGGATTATGTAGAAAAATAAAGGGAGATTTTACTCTCATAACTGTGTTCTGTTATTCTGTACAATCAAAGGTCCACTTTAATGCATCTGTGCAGATTACTCATTATAGCCATACAATACATTTCATTATTTTAGTACTAATATCTCTGTTAAACTTAATTTTAACACACATAATAGCAGCAAAGCAGCCCAAAGGCCTTTTTTTGGGGGATTTTCTTGATGACATGTACATGCACAGTAGGATAAATAATAGATGGAGTGAATAGGATAGCCAGTAATATCACCTTTGGTTTTTACCGGACGAAAGATGCCAAAAATACTATTTTTGGTTTATTTTACAGGCTAATTTGCAATGAATAGTTTTTCCTAAATTATTCTGATCACATTTTTGATATTGCAGGAAACCGCAGTGGAATTGATCTTCGCAGCACATTCCACTACAGCGAGCGCGTCCACATCGCTCATACTTCAGCTGATGCGCCATCCTGAAGTCACAGAGCGTATAAGGGCCGAACTGGAGGCTGAAGGTTTAATGGTGGACGTTCCCAGCACTTGTTGCTTATGCTGTAATGAAAACAGCAACACATGCTCAAACAGTCAGGCTGAAAATTCTACAAATGACATGGCACGGTCTCGTCTGAAATCCAAATCTCTGCTCAATAAACCCACCTGCCTTGACAGACAAGAATCTCATCGATCTTGGATCAACGTTCCATATTTGAGTCTGGAGAAACTCAGTCAGCTGTGCTACTTGGACTGTGTGGTGAAGGAGCTGCTTAGATTTCTACCACCAGTGTCCGGAGGGTACAGAACAGTGCTGAAGACGTTTGAGCTGAATGTGAGTAGACAAAACTGAAGCCCCCCCACCACCACCACCACCAAAAAATAAATAAAAAATTAGATAGAAAAAAAAAAAAAATTAACATAATTCTCTAAAAAATATTTTCAATTTTATAAACTAACCAAAATACAAATAAGGAGTTAATATAAATTATGCACAGGCTCAAATAAAGAGTTATTTATTTCACATTTAAAGTGAAATCAAGATAATTTATGGGAAGGTAGTGTTGGCCTGAGCTGATTTTAATGCAGTGCCGATTTCAGATGTGTCCATGACAATGATTTTTGGCATTATTCTCAGAAACTATATTTTGACCATTTAAATTGTTAAAAAAAAAAAAGAAAAAATGTCTATTATAGCTAAAATAGTTTCTTTCTGTCATGACATATGTGGCATAAACAATGTACATGATGATATATGATCTATTAAGGATTTCTTTAAAATTTTACTTTTAAACAAAAAAAACAGGTTTAGATTTCAAAGTCTACATTTACAGAATCCTAAAAGTTGAAACATTTACATCAAACAGTTACAGTATTTATCATTTTCGTAAATGCTAACTATTTAGTATTGAATATTTTCTTTCTCCACATAAAGCACATGTTGAATAAATATAATATAAAGCCCTGTAATACTTGTTAAATAATGTTAAATCCACTTTTGCCTGTCCCTTTCTACAGGGATACCAGATCCCAAAAGGCTGGAGCGTCATGTATAGCATCCGTGACACGCATGAGACTTCTGCTGCCTACACAACCCCAGAGTTGTTTGATCCTGACCGTTTCGCCACCGATCGTAACGAGACCAAAAACAGTCGATTCAGCTATGTGCCATTCGGTGGTGGTGTTCGGAGGTGCATCGGCCGCAAGTTTGCCTTGCTCGTGCTCAAGGCACTTAGCGTGGAGCTGTTGGCTACGGCCGAGTGGAAGCTAGCCACAGAGACGTATCCCAGCATGCAAACAGTTCCCATTGTCCACCCAGTCAACGGACTCCATGTCAACTTTAACTACAGGAATTATCCGAGTGGCCGAAACCGCAGGGAGTCCAAACACATATAAAAAAAACATATTTAGCAGCAACATTTATGAGTCTACCTAATGATTTTTGAACCGTCCTGGAGTATTTTTGACCAGTCTATTAACAAAATCAGAACACAAGGAATGACTGAAGTACAGTTCAGAAAGAATTGTTCATAATAGCATAAATATAAAGTCTAGGCAGTAACATGGATGATGCTTACTGCTAGCAAATCAATAAATAACTAACCTGCCTGGCCCAGTTTTGTAGACTGGAAAAAAACAGATGAACAAATGAATAGAGAACATTGATTCAGAGTCATGAGAAAAGGCTGCTTAGTTAAATCACCGCAGCCCATACACATGGATGTTGTAATAAGAGACAATGCTTTGGTATACGTTGAGCTAAATAAGGGCCCTGGAACATGCAAAGACTGTCGTCATGGTGAACTGCATTTCTCAGGATGCTTAGGATTTGTTACCGCTTTCATTTTACATGCAGAATGCATGGTCTTTTGGTTAGACGACCTTCAATACTATGCTGGTTCCAAACACTCTTTTAAAGAAATCTTGAAGGAGGATGTAATAATTATGATTAATTTGTAGAGTATAAATGATTCAGATTTTTTTAAATACAAATCTTTGGTTTTTGTTTTGATCAATCAAAGCATGATAAAAATGTATCTTTCATTCTCTGATATTTATATCAAGATGTGTAAAACACCCATTTTTGATAAGCAAAATATATTGTCTTTAGGCAAATTAAACTAACTAAACATTTAATATTTAACATTTAACATTTAATATTTGGTGCATGTGCAATAACTGCATCAAGCCCGTCACCCGCATCAATAATCTTTTTTTTTTTTATTGCTGTTCACATTCACATGAAGAAGTCCCTCCCAAATAGATTGGATGAATTTGCTCTTAAATTGGCAGGCAGGATATTTCTGTAGACCTCTGATTTCATTCTGCTGCTACTATCATGAATTTCATCTTCAAGAAAGATTAGTGAGAAGTGTTTTAAAAACGAGCCAAGCCCAAGCCATGACAATACCTCTACCGTGCTTTAGTGATGAGATCATATGTTTTGGATCATGACCAGGTCTTTTTTTTCTCTGTATTTCTTTTTGAATTTATATATCATTCATATATTTTGATCTCAAACCCAAATGACTTCAATATATAGCAAAAATTAAAAAAATGGCCGTATATATATATATAAAGAGAGAGAGAGAGAGAGAGAGAGAGAGAGATTATTTTCTATTTTGAACTTTATTATAACCACTTGTTGAGGGCTTGATCAATTTTATACCATAATTTGTTCATATGTAGCACTCAATAAGTTGCCTAAAACCATAATTTCTCTGAAATATGCCTTTAAGTATGATTTATATATATTTTACAGGTAATTTTCCAGAAGGTAAAAGAGTGAATTACCTTTTTAGATGCACATACAATTTACCAACATGATGGTTTCATGTTTTACTAGAATTCCACAGACACAGTAGTGATATTTATATCACCCCGCCTCCCTATGTAAAACCAAAAACCTTTAAAGGTACTTTCAAATAACTTTTTTTTTATTAACCAGGCGCTTGTTAGAGGAAAACTAACCACTCTTTTCATTACAAATATAGTTTTTACTCTTTTGTGTAGGTGATGTACAAACAAAATGTATTTTGTTTGCTAAATGAAGTAGGAATTTAAATAAGCTCTATTTATGATAATTTTTTAAGGTAGAAAAATAAAAAAAGAACAAAAAGAATCTGTAGCTACTAGGCTTACTACACTAACATGGAATAGCTATCTGTCTTTTTTGGCTTCCAGATGTTTACGGTAGTGCGTAGGAATGTGGTATTATTTCACACTCTGTTAGCATGCTATTAATTAACTGCATTTATTCCAGATGTGTATGATAGGACGTTGATGCATGGCATAATTTCTAATTGAGTTAGCCTATGCAGAAATGTTGCATTGTTAATTATGTACATTCTAATTGCAAACTGTGAATAAGGGTCCTTGTAGGGATCGTTCTAAAACAGGGAAGGAGAAATCAGCAGCACTTTTACAAGTTTTTTTTTTTTTGTATATCTGTAATTGTAATAATTGTATGTAAGTTTTGTGCATGTCCCTATAGACACTTACTCAGTATTCTTTATCATTTGCTATATCAGTCCCTAAATTAAAGGGATATTGCGACCCATTGAGATGCGTGTAAATACATTACAGTAGGTCTTGGTTGGTTGCAATTTTCTTGCTCTACGCACAAATTGTGAAGTTTGTCACCCTCAATGTGAGTACAATGTAAGTAATCAAGGCCAAATTCCACAACAATTGTTCCGTGCAAAAATGCATTCCAAAGTTCAGCCGAGACTGATATGAAGCTTCTGCAGTCACACTAATATAAACTGAGTTGGTATCTTTCAATGTTATTAATGTGTTTGTATTTAGTACAACTTGTTACTTTCCTTTTTTTCCAAGATTTCAGGTTTCAGATGTTAGTTCGGGAGAAAGAAAATTGTTAAAGACGCATTGAAAAAGCTTCATATGCGTCTCAGCTGAACTTTGGAATGCATTTGTGCACGGAATAAGGGTTGTAGAATTTGTCCTCAATTACCTCCACTGTATTTGCATTCCATGTGACAAACTTCACGGTTTGTGTGCAGAGCTGAAAAACAACCATGACCTATTGTAATGAACTTAAATTCACCTCAATATTTATTTAAGAGCCTTGAAAAACCTGAACTATCCCTATAACCTACAGCTGACTGGCAATTAGTGTTTCTCTCACTAAGTAAGACGTTTAATGAAAAAAATGTTGGATTTATTTATGCTCCATTATTCCAATATTCAACTATTCAGCATGCATAAAATCGATGGACTCACCACTTATTTTGGGCATTATCATTATCAACACTGTTCATTTACTGTGGCTGAATAAATCACAAATGAGTAATATTTAAATAAAATGTTTTTGCTTGTTAAAATAATAACTTTCTTGTTTTTTTTTGGAATTTTGAAAAAAATCAGTTGACATGCAAATCATCAACCTCTAAGAATGATAATTTCTGTCCCTAACCTTCAGAATGTTAAAAGCTGCGATTTAGTTGACTTTCCAAACATCTGTGTGTAGACATTTGTGAGCACTAGTTTGCACCTAGAAAACAAACTTTTAAACACAACAAATTTTGGAGCAGAATAAAGTATTTCCTTGAATTCTTTTTTAAAAAGTATATATATATATATAGAGAGAGAGAGAGAGAGAGAGAAATATCAGTTTGTTTAACTGCTGTGTCAATCAATTTGACTTCTTTCTACTAAAGTAGGCAGGTTTTGGCCACACTGACTGAAACAAAATGTACCAGACTCCAGTGAAGCTGGAGATATGTTTTGCGAGACTTGCCGAAAGCAAGAAAGTGGGTCACCGCACTGATGCACACATGTACAGACATAAAACTGCAAAAAGAATCCGTCAGACAACGACCTTCTTGTGCACACACTAGAAGAACACAGCTTGAGGGCACAGAGACATTTATTAGAACTGTATGAGAGGGAAGGAAAGGTAAAAGAAAAATGAGAAATAATGCAAGGGATAAAAAAGAGGAAAAACCAAAGAGGTTGGCCACATGATAACAGTATGGGGAAAGGGGAGGGATTTAGTCAAATGGATTGGTATGCTTTACATTGTATA
This sequence comes from Heterobranchus longifilis, assembly GCA_028570985.1. Taxonomy (NCBI): domain Eukaryota; kingdom Metazoa; phylum Chordata; class Actinopteri; order Siluriformes; family Clariidae; genus Heterobranchus; species Heterobranchus longifilis. The sequence goes on along the minus strand of JAOVVB010000002.1, from coordinate 24,107,518 downwards.
TTAGTGCCAAAGGCGTATAAGACTCACTTTTTCTGACTTACAAACGTGCTCCTGGAATCGAACTCGTTTGTAAGTCGGGGACTACCTGTATAAAGTAAAAAGCAGTATAGACAGTGAGTGAGTGAACTAAATATACAAATATAATAAAAGCTTTTTATTTTATATATAAAAAGCTATATTTTTTGTTTATAAATATTGCACATTTATAACTTCAAATAAATATCCCTGTTTTTTTCAATGCGAGCCTTTGTGCTGTACACCTCCTCCTTTGCGTAGCCCCACAGGGAAAAAAAACATTCACATGGAGTGAGATCTGGACTTTTTTGAGGCCATTCATGAGGTCTGTGTCGTCCCAGCCAACATCCTGAAAAATGCTGGTCTAACCACGCACACACATTAAGAGCAAAACGGGGTGATGCACCATTGGCTTGTGCTCCAGTGATACTACAAGTTCTATAGATATTAAATATTGCTTAGTTAATTTTCACCCACCCTGTATATTTTATATACTGTATACACTATTATTTCCATCGATAGGTGCCCTTTATATAGTCTCATAGACCTTTATATAGTAACTTTGATTAGACCTTGATTTGCATTGTAAAAATGACAACAAAAAAAAAGGAAAAAAAGTATTTGGGCAAAAATTGAAAGTTTTGGCTTTTGGTTTATTTTGTAACCAGGAAAAAACTGTTCTTGTTGTTTAATAACACTTAAACATCTTTGGGCTTACCCATCACTTTATCACTTTACAATCGTAAGGCTTAAACAATACAAATGTCCATTACTGTATTATTTTTTACATTATCCCCAGCTTATTTAGGTATGCCGCTTTCCAAAAAATACCACAAATACTCTGGGGATAAAGGTGTTTGTGGTACCTCATGATAGACGGGAGTCACATCAAGCCTGCAATTCTGCCTTAGATGCACCATGACCCTGAACAGGAAACAAGTGCTTGCCAAAGATGAATAAAGAATGTGAATGCAGAGGGAACATACTGTAGCTGTTTGCTTTTATGTACAGTATTATTCTATCATGGCCATTGTTGTTGTGTTACTTTTGTTTGCAAGACTGTGTCACTCATGATTCTCGGAAAGCTTTATGACTTGCGGGTGTAGCACTCTTCTGTGCACTTCTTGTGAATCCCTTTGCATAAAAGTGTCTGCAAAATGAGTAAATTGAAACGATAATCTGGTAATAAAGACAGGATATAAAAGATAGTTACACAATAGAGAGATTTATTGCAAATCTTAAACAAAGTAAATTCTCTGCACTGACTCTGATCTCAGAGATCAGATAGAGTGCGTGCGTGTCTAAGGTAAGTCATGACCTTTGTTGGCTGTATCAGTGTGTGTGTGTGTGTGTGAGTGTGTGTGTGTGTGAGAGTGTGTGTATGTGTGTAGGAATGCAGAAACAGCAGCTGGTGTCTGAACTGTAATTATAACCTCGCACCAATGCTTCCTGTTCTAAAAACACGCACACACGCACACACGCACACGCACACACACACACACAAACACACACAGTAAGGTTCAAGAATTGAGGGCAAAGTTGAGGGCACTTTCAAGCTCAGTTTCTCTCTCTCTCACTCACACACTTACACACACTCACACACACACAACAGTGGTTTTGCTGCATTGACACATTTTTACTTTTTGTTTATCTTATGCCTACTTTGTGAACCGTAAATTTTCTTATATTTTATTACTCTCTTGCTCTTGGAGCAGTCTCTGGAACAAAAATGTCCTCCAGGATTAATACAGTCTTATCTTATAAGATAATATAAGATAAGATCTTATCAAAAAATATTACCATGGTATAGGTACCATGGTATTTTGACATGGTAGTTGCTGATATAGTACATGTACCACACTAAGCTACATACTTTACCATTACATTACTGTGTACCATAGAATGGTTATTATGGAACACATACAAGGATACTGTCAAAATATGTCATACATGCTTATATGCCATAATGGTAATATTTATTGTTAATGTCACTTCTGCAGTGCCATTTTACTTGTTACGGTAACCTCCAAAAGTTAATACACATTACTTTGGTAAATACCCTGCTATAGCATACCAGCAGTATGTACTAACATATCTAATATGGCATAGTATGTACTAACACCAATATTATATATTTGCTGAAGTCCGATAACCACAGTGGCACCTAACAAGTACCATGGTAAGTACATAGCACTACCATAACACTTTTTTTATTAAACGTAACATTATCATTGACAAACTGTATATTGACACCGTCACAAACACACCTGCTGGCTGATTTGTCCATTGGGATAAGATTGGGGCAGGTGCAGTTATAGTGTTTTACAAAATCATCCAAAATTCACATTGATATAACCCAAACTATTTTGACATAAAATTTGGGCATTTGTGCTTGTTAACACCCTTTTAAAACTAACTAAAATAAAGTTTGGATTTTGCTATTAAATTGTTCAGATGTTAATGTATAAAAAGTAAAAATAGCACAACTGAGTTTAGACAGACAGTAAAAACCATAGGAACATCATTTGTGCTTGTAGGATATATTAAAAACACCCCAAAACTAGGTAGGACAGTATGTCTAGCCTGACTTCTAGCAAATTAAGGGCATGAAATGCATATAAGTAACTTCTATCTTGTTGCATATAGCATGCCAGTTTATGACATTAGGAGTACGGTTTTGTCCTGTACAGCATGCGCTACAGTGCATTCCTTAGAAAAAATAAAGTAGTGTTTTCCATTCTGAAATAAAAAGCTTATTGATAAGAAATCATAACATAAAGTTCATGCCGTTACTTTATCTTGAGGCAGAGATATTTGAGATATTTGCAAAAAGTATGTTGTGACTATCTGGTGGCAGGAGTTAAAACCAACACTGTGGGCAGAGAAAGGGAAAAAAATTACCTTACTTCAGATGTACTCAGAAGGGCAAAATCAACCGGTGGACCCAAGGGGAGTTAGGCTTGTTTGCAGGAGAACCAGGACATGTGCAAGGACCAGGTGGCACATTGATATCAAATTTATAGCCTTAAAGTATGGAAATTAATGAGAGAAAAAAAAGGTACATGAAGCATCCCGAGATCACTGTGAATGGTCATGGTTTCCTAAAAGCAGGTCAAGTTCTTTGGCCTAGTTTGCATGTTTGCATGTTTGTATGTATGTATGTATGTATGTATGTATGTATGTATGTAGGTATGTAGGTATGTATGTATGTATTAAAAAAACACATAGAACATAGCATGTTTATAATATGAAAACTCAGTTTACCCTGTCTACATGTCAACATTGAAAAAAAGAGTTTCTGAATATCTTCACGCTAAAAAGAGTTTACAAACGGTCCATTTCCAGTGACCAAAAACACCACACACATACACACAAGCTTTAAAAAACACCCTTGTATGCGTGGACTACGTGCAAGTCCCTAGTGCATCCAGTTGTGTTTTCTCTATACAATCCTGCTGTCTCTATGTAAATCAGAGGCTCGTACCCATCACAAAAATGCCATAAATTCCTCTTGAAACCTCTCCATGAAGTCTTTACTTCAGACTGTATTGCAATAAGTAAACTCTCTGCCAGTCAGCGGCAAGCCTTAACAGCATGTCCTTTACCATCGTTCCCACATCTAGCAGGGGATGTGGTGCATATTTTTTATTGAAAAAGAAACCATAGAAATTGGACTGCGTTGACCTTGCAGAATGCCTAACATACAGTATGGTCTGCATTATCCAACATAATATGATAAGCTTCAAGAAAGGGTGCAAGACTATTTCAGAAGAGTTACCGGTATGTTTGCATGTTCTTACTTTAACATTCTTGAAATAATAACATGATCAAATGAAGCCAAAGTCATTTTAAGGAACCTGAAATTCTACTAGCTTCTGAAAAGGAAATTACCGTAACTGCATTCCAAACTTCTTTTATAGTGTCCACATGACAATGAAACATGAAAATTTCATATTTTTCATAAGTTCATATTGATCTTGTATCTAAACAATATTGCTAATTAATAAGAATGTCATGTTCTTATTTCAGAACACTTATTTATAAACTGCATATATTGAACCTCAATGCAACACACTATGCAATGTTTGAATTAATAGTATACAGTTCTGTCTCAGCCAGTGGGCAGCTGAGGCTCTGGGTTGTTAATTGGAAGGATAGGGGTTCAAGCCCTGCCCCTGCCAGGTTTTCACTTTTGGGCCATTGGGAAAAACCCTGTGCCCATATATAATACCAAGCCAATAAGATGAAGGGCATCCGCAGTGCCAATTCCAATCCTGGAGAAATGGTTAGGCTGTGTCAGGAAAAGGGTCTGGCCTAAAAACTCTGCCAATAACTTTTGGATCAAATGATCCAATATCAATGTCAACTGGATGAATGTTTCCTTTCAGGTCCTATTAAGGTTTCTTCCTCATGTCTTTTTCTTTGCCACTGCAACCATTGGTTTGCTCTAGTAGGTAGCGTAAAGTAGAACAGAAAAGTCAATCATTGTCTATACCGCTTTACCCTGTATTCAGGGACGCAGGGGGCCTGGAGACTTAGGGCATGAGCCGGGGTACACTCTGGACAGGATGCCAATCCATCGCAGGACACACACACACACTTACTCACATACTACGGGCAATCTGGGAACACCAATTAGCCTAATCTACAGATCTTTGGACTGTGAGATTAAACCAGAGTACCCTGAGGAAACCCACCAAGGACAGAGAAACTATACAAACTCCATGCACACAGAGACAGGAACTAAACCTGACCGGGAATCAAACTTGGACCTTGGAGGTGCAAGGCAAGAAAGGTAATTTTTTTTTCAATTATTTAGTGTTATTCAATGACATCATTTGCGTTTGAGATCAAAAGATAAACATGAGAGAAATATCAGAATTTTTACTTTAATTTCCATATATTTACATCATGTAAGGTGTTAAACCACACTAACACAAAATTACAACTCTGTGTCCTATACACTACAGCTTTAATATCAGCAACAGCCTGTCTCTGTCATGCTCGGCAATGAATGGCGAAAACACCAACCAGCAATGGCATGCCTCATAGAGCTTTCATAGATCTTCATATTCTTACGATTACTTAATCGTATGCAGGGAGATCATGAGGTGATTATGCCTTGGAGGTAAATTCCGTACCTGACCTGATAAACAAAGCGCAGAGATGAATTTACTGGAATGGGGGTGGAGACGAGGTGTAGGTGGGATGCTGGAACGTTGCTTCAGAGTAGGGTGTGTGAGCTATGCACACTCCTCCTGACCTTTCGTTACTGACTCCTTTGAGAGGAAACCTGCTGTTTTTATTTTTGGAGAAAACCCATTTCATGAAGGAAACACAGTGAAATTTCCAAGAAGCATGACATGTAGCAACAGACCTACAAGTATGTGACACATGAAGATTATCTTTTGCATTCTTTTATTATGAATATAACCCAGGCAAGTATGCACACATCAGTAGATTGGCTGTGTTTAGTATTAGTCATTTTATTTATTTATTTAGTTATTCATTCTAATATTTGAATTTTCATTAGTATTTTATTACTTCACTAATGTTGCCCAACTTACCATCGCATAGTATCCTTAAACCTGGACATTGCAATTGACCTGCATCCAGCATTGGACACTCAAAAAGAAGTGTGTGTCTTTTACCTGCACATGTAGTGTTAGTGTTAGTGTAGTTTTACCAGCCTTTGAGGTTCAACTATGCACCTTTAATGATTTTTACATTCACATTTTCAATTTAAATATATACACCACATGTTTAAACAATGTGCCACTGATGTCACTAAGAAAAAGTACGAGTAGCAATCCTTATTTCTGAAAGTATGTTACACTTTATAAGTTACAGATACCTTAAAAAATAAAAACACCTTCATAAATGAACCATGAGAAACATCAGAGAGAGTGTCTCAGCGTCGCCTGAGGTCAAGTGCATATTTTGATGACGTTTTTCATCTGACTGACACAAATCCAGAAGATGATGAGAACGTTTCAGGGTTCAGTGCTATGCTGACTGGCACTCTTTAATAAAAACAGAGCACATTCACTTGTCTTAATTACCCCACTCCCTGATTCGTGTGCACAGATACAGCACAATTATCAAATTATATTCTCCATAACTGACATCGATGTTTTACTAAGCGCTCCGTGTGTCAGACACAGCACGGTGTGGCTTAGAAAATTTCCCTGGAAGTTCAAAAGCAGGTCAAGGTGTTCCAAGCCAACAGTCTTTCTCACCTCAGGGTGACATACCTGCATTCATGACTAACTACTAGCTTTACACACACACTAATCATATCCTCTCCCACACACCACACAACACACGAATACACAGATACCAAGTGTGGCATGTGGGCATATTTATTTGAATTGATTTCTAAACAGAGGTAAGGAGACAACCGGGAGATCTTTAGATAATAAAAAATTCAGCTGTGCATTATAATGCCTCTAAGTCATCAACAATGTGCCCAATAGCCTTTTACAAATATTGTAAAAAAAATATATATATAGTAATTTTCTAGTCATTGCTTTACCTTTGGAGAAGGTGAAATGACTTCCTGAACTATAAAGTGCCCACTACTTCCTCTAGCAGTGGAGAAACTACATTGAGCAACTGTATCTTCTACACTTTAATGGCAGATCCAATCACTAACCTCAAAGTGAAGCAACCAACCCATGGGGGAGTCCAGTTGTAAGGATCTGAAATGATGAGCCTGAATCTTTTCACCCAGCCCTATTCGCACGGGATTTGTATCTCCTGGGGACCTCTAGTTATTTGTAATAATTGTCAAGGTTGTCTGTGATCTTAATCCTTGGCCATGTCTGTAATTTTTAAAGTAAAAATTCCTTCGCAAATGACCTACCATTTTTCGCCCATAACCAAGGTCCTGCGATAATATTAGTCCCGTGCGAATCAGCATGTTTGTGATTTGGCCAGGATTTGGCAGAGTCATATATCATTTATTTAAGGTATTTGTTTCCTGTGCGCCTTTTTATCCATCTTTCACAAAGGCTGCGTGGGATTGCTTTGAGTATTTTGAGGGAAAGCTTTGCTTTGTATTTTGGGTGCTGGGTCATATTGCTATACACCATACGGCAATATACTGTAATGTGCAGAAAAAGAAAGCTGAAAACCATCAGAAGAGCCGAGAGCAAAAAGAATGATTAGATGGAGATGGATAACGGATAGCAGCATGCGGTAAGAAACAGTCTTCTGTTTATATCATACAGCTAGGCCTATAATGACAAGTTTTTTTATCTTGACATCATATCTGGGAGATAAGTCATAA
>JAOVVB010000002.1:24087224-24097966 GCA_028570985.1 Heterobranchus longifilis | reverse complement strand
CACGAGGCAGGGTACACCCTGGACAGGGTGCCAATCCATCGCAGGGCACACACACATACACACACTACGGGCAATTTTGGGAACGCCAATTAGCCTAACGTGCATATCTTTGGACTGTGGGAGGATAGCGGGGTACCCGGAAGAAATCCATCAAGCACAGGGAGAACATGCAAACTCCATGCACACAGAGACGGGAATCGAGCCTGGCCAGGAATCAAACCCGAACCCTGAAGGTGTAAGGCGACAGTACTAATCAGTATGAGTATGTCCCAGAGACAAATAGCTAAAAATCTTGAAATCCCCCTTTCTACCATTAACAGAATTAGAGTTTGGTTTAAAGTAGGGCTGTCAATATTAATGCATTAACGCATGTCACTAATGTCTGTGAAGATTTTCTGGAAGTTGAATCATGTCATATTTTAGTAGAACTAAGAGGAAAAAGTCGTCCAGTTGACATGGCATGTCACTAATCTAGAATTTTTAAGGTGTTGCTATTTTTTTTTATGCAAATTAATCATTTGGCGTCTTTCTTTTGTTTTGTTTTTTAATTGGAAGAAATTATTTTGAATATGTAGAATTATTGTGCAGCAGTCTGCAAAACATTATGTTGCACAATTTTGCTACTTACTCCACATAGTTCTTGAAATAACATATGTTAACTCCAAAATGAAAAGGCTAAAAATTGCATTTAAATATTTCTCTCAGCTGGAGGTGCAAAACTGGCATTTCTACAGCAGGTTTCTGATTGCAGACTGAACTGATAAAGCTTATCTGTAGTTCTACTGCATGCAGCTAATCATCAACTGTTCATGATAAACATGACACCACTTGAGGATATCACAGTTAACTAGAAATATTTACTCTTTATACAGACAGACTGTTTTGACCACCATGCTTGTTAGCATGATCTTTGTAAGAAAGCCAAGGCATGCTTGGTATGTCACCCAAACAAAACCAGTACTGTGAATTGATTGAATACCACATGACCTTTTTCATTAGTCCAAAGTCCGATATTTATACTTAGTCACATAAATACAAAAGATCATATGGTCTGATGAGATTGACCCTATACCAGAGTGATGGATGCATCAGGGTAAGACGGGAAGTGCATGAAGCGATGCAGCCATCATGCGTAGCGCCCACTGTACAAGCCTCTGCAGGCAGTGTTATGACCTGGGGTTGCTTCAGTTGCTCAGATCTAGACTAGATTTTGAGAGTGCTACATTTTTGCCACGTCATTCCCATATCTTGGCAGAGGTAAAATTTACATGTTATAAAAGGATATCGCAGTTACCTAGAAATATTTAGTCTGATCTAATAAGATGTGTGTTTACATGCTCCAAGCATTTCAACAGAATATAACCTTTTGACATGTGCAAATTGTTCCTGCTTAATCTGCAGAAACACAACAGTATTTTTTCCCCAATTTTGTGGTCAGGTTAGGCTTGCCACTTTTTCCAACAAATCCAGATTTCTGCATTATGATTGGTTACATACATACTGTATATTTAGAATGTAATGGAATATTTATCTCTTTTAAGCACATTCATAAATGAATATAGCTTAGTGGTATTCCTCATTTAAAAAAATCCTTTCTCTTTTCATTTCTCAATGATTTTTATTATCAAATTATTCTCCTCCCAATTCAGAGACAACCCCAAGATATATGCAACATATACAGATATATATGTACATACCTCTCCATCTGTCACAACTGATAAAAGAGGCATTTATAAATATTCAACAATTTTGAGATACAGGTAATGTGTAGTGTTAATGTTGTAGTGCTTTCTGAAGCACATCCATTATGTAAATTGGTAATTGGTAATAATGTGATAATAGTGAGCTAGCGCTGTTTGCAATGCACAGGTACTGTATCAGTCAGAAATGGTTCATTAGCAGGAGCATTAATGGCATGATTGTGAAACGGAATGAGAGATTATTTAGTCAGCATTTGGTCACGTCCTCTTCTGCTGAAATGTATTTTTATTTTTGATCCCTTCAGTGTTCACAGAAGGCAGTAAGTGCGCACACAAACACACTTTCTGTGAATCAGGTTGGCACAGAACAAGTCGATATGGCATGATATTCACAAATAAGAGTCTTCTGTGCGTGAATGTGAGCGTATCATTCACTATCAGATCCTCTCCGACTCGACAAGTGCTCATCCGCCAGCAGATGAACCTGTGAAAAACAACCCACATTAGAGCGTCCACAATGCTGAGTAACAATACCACCTGGTATGGGCGGAGCCAATGCTACCTGTGTGTCTAGGATCCGCTGATAAGCTGGGGCAGAGAGTTCCTCCAGCGTCTCGGCCACTGGCTTGTTGAATGTTTCTGGGAGGAGAAGTCCTGTGGCTCCGGCTGACACACCAGTCAGACAGAACACCATGAACGGCATGGACGCATGCAGCACTTTCTGAACGGTCAACAAAGCACAAATGTTATGTCATCATTAATGTGAGGGATGTACCGAAAGTAATGCAAAAGTAGGCATAATGTTTTTATTAACTGACATAGGTGGTTAAAATTCCACATGTTGGGAGATTAACTTTAAGATTTGGACAGCTGAAGATTGTAAAAAAGATGTCTGATGTGATCATTAACTAAATCTATATCTTCAGGATTTTACGCCCTGTGTTGCTGCCAAATGACAATTTGAGAATTACATATAGTACATCATTTTTAGAAGCATTCTTTTAAACACTATATGCAAATGCTTGTGATGTACATACTACACAGTACTTACCATACTAGGAATAAATGGGGCCAAAATTCCCCCAACCCTACAAGACATGGAGCAGACCCCCAACCCTGCGTTCCTGAATCACATACACGGAGACACACACACAAATCTAGAGAAACATTCCATATCGCAGACTTCATAGTTCAATTGCTATTTGAGCGCTTGCAGTGCAGTATCTAATCTAACATTCGGTAGGAATGAGCGGGCTAGAGTGTGTGTGTGTGTGTGTGTGTATATACCTGATGACAGTGGGGTAAAGTTCTGATGTGTACACATACACAATGTTGAATGCAGCACTGACCATCAGCTTCCCCAAAAGAGCCAAAGAGCTGCCATTGACAAACGAACCTTTTGTGAGAGAGAGAGAAATATGGAAACAGGGATAAACCAAGAGACAGTCAGTCCAATCTTTTTTCCCCTAAAATTTATTTCCATCTAAAAATGAAGGGTCGTCTTATATTCATAGATTTAATTTTTGCATTTATTATATTTCTCCAACAGTAAACAGCGCTAGTTAGACATGCATGTGAAGACAGTCCAGAGCCACAGTTCACCACATTATTCCAAAGCAGCTTTACAGAAAGCTGGATGTATATTTTTGTAGATCAACAATGAACAACCTACAGGTTTAGAAAAGTAGAGTTCAACAATCGGAAGTGTGTAAAAGTTTATGTTCAGCCCCGAATAGTCTTCATGATTATGATTATTTATGATTGTTTTTGTTCTGTTTGCAGATCCACAAAGACATGAATCTCCACCAATCATCTAGTGACCAATCGTGATGTATGGGAGGAGGATCTACACCTTTAAAGTTCGGCTGGAAGCACCTGCATGGGAGAAGACAGTCATTCATGACATGCAAGAGATTGTCGCTTTCTCCAAAATAGATTGTGGTTCTAGTGACACGTTAGTTTCTTTTTCAACACATGTATCCTGCTGATAGTTATTAAATTAGCATGTAGAAAGAATGATTCATGTGAATTAAGTGAACATTTAAAAACCTGCAGTGTACGTTTGCTTTTGAGGTTTGGACAGGTAAGTAGGAGCACACTTATACATGTCTAGACATCCAGAGAAGGGGAGGGTGCGACCCTTTATACTTTTGGTTATTGGATTGGCAAGCATAGTGTAGCTAGACTGGAGTGTTCCTTTTGTTTTTTTAGTTATATATTTAAAGTTGACAAGAGAAGATGTGAGATGTTAAGACAGAGATAGTTGGTTAAAAATGGTCCGCTGTGGCAATCCCTAACATGAGCAGCCAAAAGAAGAAGTTGTATATTAAAAGTGGGACATTTTGGGAACTTTGTGTTTTTGGTTTTCATTTTGTTCTTTCCTTTAGCACCTTCCATCGTTCAGTCATTTGTTAGTTTTGTCTATGTAAAATACTGGTGTCTACTGTTTACTGTCTATCCATTTTTGTGTTCTTTCTTACTTCCTAGGTGTATATAAAAGCAACTGTATGCATATAAAACACTACTAGATTAACTACTAATCTCTGACAAATCTTTTGGGCATTATTGACCATGGCTTCGCTTACTTCCATGGCCTGGCTCTGCCTGGACCTTGACTGTAGACAGGGTACATAACACCAACGTCCACACAAATTACTCCAGGGCCTGTAAAAACCACAGCTGCAGTCGGAATAACATGAATAGTGCATGCAACTAATGCCATATATATATATATATATATATATATATATATGCCAGGTGCAATGACTGACTGACAGAGGTGGGAAGAAACTAAGTACTGTACATGTTCTTTGTTGCTGTATTTAAGTACATATTTCAAGTAACTGTACTTTACTTGAGTAGTTTAATTAGAGGATACATTTTACTTTGCTTTTAAAAGACAACAAATATCTGTACTTTTACTTAACCACATTTCTGCATGGGTGTTGCGTTTCCTAAGAACAGTGATGTGTAGTATTCGAAGGGGGCCGCCTGCTGACTATTATGTGTAACTACATGACTTGCCTTCCCTTCGAGACGCACCTAATAACACAACATGTGTTTGAAATCAGAAGCAGAGCTGATTGGGGAAGCCGAGAGAGCGCGAGACAGAAACAGAAATATTTTTTGATTATTAAAAAGGCTGTGAATTACTACAAGTCTTGTATTTTTAATACTTGAATAAACTTGAAGGTGAATACTTCTGTACTTTGATTCAGGTACACAACTAAATGGAGGACGTCCCCTTTTACTCAAGTAATATTTGCTAAAGGAAATCTCTACTTTTACTCAAGTACAAGATTTCTCCATATTGCCCTCCTCTGCTCATTGGTATCTTGCTTGCTAGCCTCTGGAGACAAGATGAATTGTTGTTCAGTTGTTCCCTGCACTGTTCACGGTTCCCTTTGAAACTGAGCAGTTTTGCACAGTGTTCCTCAGGACCAGGGATGAAAACAGGTATTTTGCTGTTTTAACAGCTTTAAACTTTTTAAAAAAATGAATAAAACAAATGCAGTTTCACATGTTACTGAGAAACCCATTGTCCTGAAGAGTCTGCTTCTTGTCATTAAATAAAGGAGCAGCTTCAGATTAGCAAAGCCATGATAATAATGGAGACCCATTCCCTAGAGGCTAACATCTTGCAGAATTTTTTTTTTTTTGTACCACAGATACAAGTACAAACCTGCGCTTTACCTTGCAGCAGATAATCAAGCCTAATCTACTAAAATATATTTAATTGAATGTTTTGAAATATTTTAATATTTTTAAAATAGGTTTAGAACTATGACTAATTTATAAGCCGGCCAAAACTATACTTCAGCTGGTATCTCATAATATCCTAGCAGTATATTGTCAGTGTTTCTGGTATGTCAACAGTCTTATTATAGTAAAAATACAGTATGGTCTCCTCACCAGGCCGAACAGGGACAATCACAGAGAGAAGGCAGCACAGACCAGCAAGGATAAGAAAACTTGCTAAAGATTTTCGCCTCCCAAACCTGAAACAGGTGGGCGAGAAGGAGGGGGAGAGAGAGAGAGAGAGAAAGAGAGGGAAAGAGAGAAAGTAATGAGTAAGATAATTTAACCAGCATTACAATGTGTTGTAGTGTTCATACAGAAAATACTGTAGGTATCTGCTGAGAAAATGTTCATGTAGTGTGTGTGTGTGTGTATGAATACCAAGGCTTATTGATGAAGTATATGCACAGTGGGTAGGCCGGCAGCTCCACCAGGCCGTACATGGCTACAGTGAGGTAGAGACTGCCTTTATCGTCACTCGCATTCATTGTCAGTCCATAATACACCAAACTGCATGCATACCTGAAAGACAAACGTGATGTAAACATATAGACATTATCATCGACAGCTGAACATAGTTATGTCTAAATCCATCGTCTCATGTTTGAGTATGACGGTGATATCCATTATACAAATTTTACAACATAGAAAGGCTTTAATGAAAGTTAAAGTTTAATCCCAAAATCCCAAACACCCTGGTCCAACATTATCTTTCGGCATTTAAAATGTTAGAAACTTACATTTTTACATTTTAGTAGGACAGACACTTTGCAAATTTGTTTGAAATTTTGAACAGGTGGAGGAAAATCTAGAGAGGTGGAGGTAAAGCAGAGGAACGAAGGTTAGCCACAGCAAGACAGAATACATGTCTTGAGAAGGAGTGAATGAGAAGGACCCAAGTGGAACGGTGAGGCTACAGGGAGCAGAGACAAAGAAGGTGCAGTACTTTAAGTACTTAGGGTCAGTGGTCCAGAGCAACAGAGACGGTGGAAAGGAGGTGAAGCAGACAAGTTTAAAAGGGTGGAGAAAAGTGTCAGGTATGTTGTATGATAAAAGAGTATCAGTGAGAGTGAAATGAAAGGTCTACAAGACAGTGGTGAGACCAGTGATGCTCTACAGCTTAGAGACAGTGGTACTGGAGAAAAGACAGGAGGCAGAGCTGGATGTAGCAGAGCTGAATATGTTGAGGTTCTTTTTGGGAGTGACAAGGATGGATAGGGTCAAAAATGAGTCTATCAGTGGGACAACCCATATAAGATGTTTTCAGAGAGTCAGAGACGCCAAATTGAGGTGGTTTGGACATGTTCAGAAAAGAATAGTGAATATATGGGTAGAAGGACGCTAAGGTCGGAACTAGAAGACCAAAGAGGAGATTTATGGATGTGGTGAAAGAGGACATGAAGTTAGTTGGTATAAGAGAAGACAATGCAGAAAAGACGATGGAGGGCAGGTGATTTGCTGTGGCGACCCCTGAGAGAGAACAGTCAAAAACAAATATTGAATACATTTAATTGGAATTAAACAACTAAAAAGGCTTCGGTTTCCTAGAGAGCATCATGTGGTCTGATGAGGTCAGGTTTATTCCTATTCCAGAGGGATGTAGGCATCAGGGAAAGAAGTGAAGTACATAAAGTGATGAACCCATCATGCATAGTGTCCACTGGACAAGCCTCTAGAGGAAGTGTTATGATCTGGGGTTGCTTTAGTTGCTCACGTCTAGGCTTAGCAATGCTACTTGGCAATAAAATAAAGTCAGCTGACAACATGAATGTACTGAATGACCAGGGTCACATCTACCTCGGTCACCTTTATCTCATCTTACATTAATGTTATTTTAGTCTGTGTTCTCCTTTGATCAGATAAAGAAATTAACTGACTACGCATGGGGTAAATGAGAACAATGTGTACACCAGCCAATCACGTGTCACCTTGTTGTGTGTTTAGTAAAGTGTTTAAATAGTTTATAAGTCATCGTGCACACACGCATACTCACCAAACGTACATGAGGACAACAGTCCTGCAGCGCAGCACGCGGTGCTTGACCAGCTGCAGCAGTCCTGCGTTGGATGCCTCTGTGCCCGGTGTGCCTGGAGTTTTCCGCAGCTTCAGAGTAACACTTCCCTTTCCATTCCGCTGTGCAAAATCCTGCAGCACTTTCTCTGTCTCCCCCGTCCGGCCCTGAGAGTATAGCCAGCGTGGAGACTCGGGTAGCATGCTATCATCAACACAGACACACTCACCAATAAACATACGTCCACACAAATTCCAGAGTTAAACACCCACACTGAACAACTCTATTTAGGCCTCTGACAAGAATTCAATTTGGACTGAGCTGGGGCTTGGGACAGGAGCTTCATGGGCTTTCAACAAGAGCCACAAAATTCTCAAAGCCAGCCGCACTATCATTCTGAAGCCAGGTAGTGGCGCTAGCATGACATTCTTGAAGCAGGCCAGTGGAATCCAGCCCTCTGTCCTAAAAGCCAGGCAGTGGCACCAGAACAACGGTTCTGAAGTCAGCTGGTGGAACCAGCACAACCATCTGGATGTCATGTAGTGGTGCCAATATAAAATCCTTGATCCTGGGAGGTGGTACAAACAGGACATCTGTGATGATGGAAGGTTTAGCACAGCATTGCTGAAACAGGGCCAGGTATGGCTCAGACGGCGTAGGGAATGACTCTGGCTTTACTGGGCTTAGCCTGGGCAGAACAGGGCATGTCAGAACATGGCCTAGCTGACACAGAACTTGGCTTGGTTGACCTGGCATGGAAGGCCATCTGATTCACCTCTGCAAAAATAAGGCTTGGTTTAGACTGAAATCTGTCATATGAGGTCCTCTCATCAATCTTGCGTACTGGGCTGTGCCGAATAACCAGATTAAACTCTGCAGGTGGCAAAAAACCTCTGGAAGTGTGGCTGTGAAGATCACAAAGTTGATCTCCTCAAGTTGCTGAGCTAGGAGCAAGGCATTGAGAACGACTGTGGGTGCTGCCAGGTTATCCTCCACAGTGCTGTGAGCAAAAACCATGCTTGGAGCAAAGATATGCTATAAGCTTGTGTTGGCGTGTGCTGCGGTGAGCCGTCTTATCAAACTCAACCTGAACTCCCCGCCGTTCTGTAAATTCAGAACTCAGAGCTCTATGCAGTCAACATGCGGGAACTCTCGCATCTTACCAGCTGTCACACTGGTTTAAGCTCCACCCTAAATTATTTCTGGTTGAGCCTGATCCCAAAGTTTGGGGTACTGCTGTTTTATGCCCTCCACCAATTCCTATTCAACTTCCTATGCCTGTGTGTCTCTCGGCAACCGTTACCTCAGCCCACTTGCTTATTAAGCCAACAAACCGAGACAGCATGGATGTGTTCCAGTCTGTGCTTGTGGTTTTTGGATCAGGCAGGAAATCCTAATAGAGCCTGCACTGATTAAGGACACTGTGCAGGAGGGTGTATAGACTTCGTACAGATCTGGCACAAGCCACTGCTTTCACAGGGGAAAAGTAACCCCTCTGTGAGCATACTCACATCAGCCCCAAGGCTGCCCCACTAGATCCTGATTGCAGTCGTGCATGATGGATGCAGGATGCAAATGCAGGCAGGTGTTTATTAAACATGGAGTTGCGGTCAGAAGTGGATATACTGGGTTTACAGTAATTGTTTTTTTTCTGGTGTTAAATGAATATACAGCCTACATTCACACGTACATACATACAAACCGCAAGAAATTGTTATATGAGATAGTAGATGTGCCTGTGACTTTTAAGTGTGGAATTTAATTCACTCATAAGCATGTTTTTAAAAAATTACAGCGCCATCTATTGAATGTTGGAATTTGAACTAAAATTTTTACATGTTACCGTGAAGTGTGCGGAATGAAGGTGTGAGATCGCATTCATTAAGTGGATTTCAACTGCACACTCATAAGTGCATATTTAAAAAGTACAGCGCCATCTGTTGAATTTTGAGATGAATTAAATTTTTATTTATAATAAGGGCATTTCCTATTTAAATTTCAAAGTAGCATATCTTCTCTTCCCGTTGGCCGACTATGATGAACAAAGCCTATATGTTACCTCAAGCTCGACCAAATACACCTGTGAGTGTACACGTGATGCATGCACAAACAAAAATTCCAAAAACCATCTTGATTTGTTCTATTACTCATCTTACAACCCCCCTAATTATTTTTTCGCAAATATCTTTAATGTACAGACATGCTATCTGAGTAAACACACTCAAGTTCATTTAATGTTCATGTTATATGTAAACTTCTGACCCCAGCTCTATTTACACACTAAAATAAAATAACATGGGTTATATTTTGGCTAATGCACTGAAATAAGCTTTATTCATCATATTCTTACCTAGCATTATGTTTACAGTATAACGGTTTAAATTTCCTCACTACTGCACACTGTTTTAGTGGTATGCAGCCATTAAAGCCATAATTCAGATAGTCACACGTACATGCAAAAGAGAAAGAGCAGCACACCGGGGCAGTTAGCAGCAAAAGCCAGGTTTCTCCAGGACCTGATGTAGTAGCCAAGAAGAGCAAACAGAGCGATGCCCACTGCAAACGTCATGTTGGTTATCGTCCCTGTAACACACACAAACGAGCAAAGTCTTGCATATTCATACTTTTAAACTTTTCTACATTTTGTACACTGAGATATATTTCTCAATTTGATGAAATGTGAGTTATTCATTAAGAATGACAGTAAAACCTGGAATAAATTTGTTTGAAATTATTTTGCAAACTATATTGTATTTTTTCCTTCCTGCTTCAATAGTATGTGCTATTTTGTGGAGAGTCATGATCAATGTTGGGGGACGTTACTTTTTAAAGTAACTAATAACATTACAAAATTACTGTCATTAAAAAGTAATTAGTTACATTACAGCAGTACTTTCTGATAAAAGTAACTAGTTAGAGTCCTTTTCTATTGCAGAATATGAAAACTCCTTTGTTATTCTTCATGCCTGTTGTTTTAGTCAAGACCTTTATAATTATTCTACCATCATCACTCAGTGAAGTTTGGCCCATAATCTGTTAACAACTGATACCCCTATCTCACCTACGCGGTTTCGCGCGGTGGCGGTAAGTGTAACGGTTCATCATGATTAACCGCGAGTTTTGGCGCTGTCATTAGGTTTCCATCTTTCCGCGCGTCGGTCTTCGCATAGTCAAACCGCATAGGTGAGATAGGGGTTTAACAGAGGGGTCGGGTTATCGGGGCGGGGCTTGTA
>JAOVVB010000002.1:24055902-24068271 GCA_028570985.1 Heterobranchus longifilis | reverse complement strand
TTGTTGTTGTTACGTAATTACCTAATTCCATATGTGTTATTTTATAGTTTTGAAATCCCCAGTATTGTTGGAGAATGAGGAAAATAAATCACTAAACAAAAACAAAGAAATTTGCAAGTGACCCCAAACTTTTGAACGGTAGTGTATATCACAACAAATCATGAAAGAGAACACATTTTGATGAATTTTCACAGTATAGGCAGAACAGTGGTCAGATACCATATGCAGGGTCAAGCAATATGATTCTGTTTTGCATTGTCTTGAGCAACATGGGGAAGCATTTTTTTAAACTAAAAAGAAAACAACAGAGCTACATGACAACTACATCTAACTAACTTAATCTAAAAAAACAAGACTGCATAAAGTGTACAAGCGTGGACGTTTGCAAACTGCAAGAACAAAACACAAAAACATCAAACAGTGAGGAACAGTGCAACACCAACCAGTATAAAGTTCTATGGTGAATCACTTTCAGATTTCATTCATTTATCTCAGATTACAGTACACAATGTGGTTTCCATTTCATGTGTTGCTCCTAGAACACCTTCTTCACAGTCTGAGACCTGTAATATTCCTATTCCATCAGGGGGGAAAAACTCCATAGATGTGCTACATTTTGCTCGTCAGCTGACTTTATTTTATTGCCACATAATGTTGCTAAGCAACTGAAGCAACCTCAGATCATAACAGTGAGAGGCTTGTACAGCGGGCAGTAGGCATGATGGGTGCATTGCTTCATGTGTTTCTCTTCTTACCCTGACGCTCTGGAATAGGATCGATCTGAACTCATCAGACCACATTACCTTTTCCATTGCTCCAAAGTCCAATCTTTATGCTCCCTAAGCAAACTGAAGCCTTTTCTCTGATTAGTCTCCCTAACAAGTGATTTTCTTATGGACAGTTGTTTAGTCCCAATCCTGTGAGTATTTAATCACAGTGTGTGTGTGTGTGTGTGTGTGTGTGTGTGTGTGTGTGCATGGAAATGCTCTTAATTTCCCAATTAAACATAGATATCAGTAAATGTTGATTTCTTACCATGCAACTTCACCAAGTGTTTCACAGACCGCATTTCTTCCACAAAGTAGACAGTTCAGCACTATCCTTCCAAATCAAATTCAGATTTTATTTGTCACATACACAGTTCATACACATTATAATATGGAGTGAAATGCTACAGTCTGTATTACACTGCCTGGGCAAAAGAAATCCATCCATCATGCAAACAAACAAAAAAGGGGGCTTGATAGGCATTGATAATGTGTTAAAGGGTTCTTAACCCAGTTCCAGTAACTTTAAATCCCCTTTGTTTTTTTTTGGCCAGGCAGTGTAATACCCATTTAGTAAGTGCAAACATTACACTACATCCATATTACAGTCAATACAGTACAGTATATTTAAAATAGTGTGAAATAGATAGAATGGTGTTCAGTTGTGTGTGTGTGTGTGTGTGTGTGTGTGAGTGTCTGTCAATTCAGTCCTTTGATTGTCAGGTGTCTAATGGCTTGTGAGAAGAAATGTCACAAATATGTTACACAATATTGAAACATCTGCCTGATAGGGTGCTTGGGTTGCCAATCTATTGTAGGGCACATGCACATACGGTACACACATGCTCATTCATACACTACATGCGATTTGGGAACAGCAGTTACATAATCTGCATGTCTTTGAACCATGGGAGGAAACTGGAGCACCTGGAGAAAATACCCTTAAGCACAGGGAGAACATGCAAACTCTGTGCACACAGACCCAGAGGCAGGAATCAAACCCAGACCCTGGAGGTGCACGGTGACGATGCTAACCTCTATGCCACTGTGCATGTATATATATATATATGTTTATATGTTTTTACAATTTTACTTCTGTTTGGTGGGAATTTCTCCTACTGTATGTACGTGGACACTTTTATTTTTTATTTACACACACTAAGATTTCATTCAATTACATTTAGCTTTGATTACCGCACACAATGTGACAGCCAGTTCATATGTGAGAATGATTCCTTATGCTCTCAGAATCACTCTTTCACAATATTCCTGTGGCATCAGGGAAGGAAAACCTGATTGATGGGATACATTTTGCTCATCAGCTGACTTCATTTTATTGCTACATAATGTTGCTGATCTACATCTGACCCAGATCGTAACACTGAACATGTACATTCATGAAACTTGGGAAACTTGTACATTGGGCACTATGCATGATGGTGCATCACTTCATGCATTTCCCTTCTTACCCTGATGTTCTGGGACAGGGTCAATATCATACTACATGACCCTTTCCATTGCTCCAAAGTCCTTTATGCTCTCTAGCAAATTGGAAATGCTATGGAAATGCTCTTTCTTTCACTATTAAACATAGCAATGGCTTTTACTGTTGATTTTTTTGTCCATGCAACTTCACCAAGTGTGTAAGTAATCTCCATTCCTGTTCTTTTTTCCGACCACATTTCTTCCACAATGTTGATGGTTCAGGACTATCCTTCCAGGTTTTGATAATGTGTTAAAGGGTTATTTTTAATATACAGAGTTACAAAGATACATTTTGCTTTAAAAAAAAAAAAAAAAGTGTTGATTTTTCCTATGTATGGACACTTTTTTAAAATTAAGCTTTATTTAACAAGACAACAACACAGTATAAAATAAAAGCAGGAGAGAACAGTGCCAGGGGTACGTCAAGAAAGAAACCAAGGTAAAGGAATGTCTGAAATAAAAAATCATAAGGTCAGATTTCTCAAATAAATAACTGATGTTCCAGACAAAGTTTAGATGTTTAAAGGTTTGTATGTATGGAGACAGGAATCAGCTGGGATCACCAGATATGATATTATCACAATACCTATGGTAAGTGCAGATTCGATATTTATATAATTTAATAAATATCCTGATTCTGTATAATTATTTTTTCAGATGTTGCTACAATACAACGGTGGCGTAGTGGTTAGCACTGTTGCCTTGCACCTACAGGGTCGGAGTTCGGTGGGTTCCCTCCGGGTACTCCGGTTTTCCTCCCACAGTCCAAAGACATGCAGATTAGGCTAATTGTCGTTCCCAAATTGCACATAGTGTGTCAATGAGTGTGCGAGTGTGTTCGCCCTGCGATGGATTGGCACCCCATCTAGGGTGTACCCTGCTTCGTGCCCTAAGTCTCCTGGGATAGGCTCCAGGCGCCCCGTGACCTTGTATACAAGACAAATTGACGTAGATAAAGAGTAAGTGAGAGTGAGTTGCTACAATGCTAAACAAACCTAGCAAATAATTCCCTCCTACCACACATGATGCTGTGCTGCCTGCCTTGACAATTTGTGTTTGGAGGATTTAGTGGCCACCTGTAGGATTACAGAGGAACAGCAACATTTTACCACCTCAAATACAAACTTATACATTAAAAATGAATGGAAATACATAAATTGGCACACAAAAGAAACAATCCTTCCACCATCTCTACCCTTTAGTACAGAAAAACGCCATCAAACCTACAGAAGGGAAGGAGGAACGAAAAACGACGTGTTCCTGTTTCCGCCCGAACATACATTTTGGTTGCTCACTGTATTGCACATGAATGGAGAAAAACGGAATACGACAATGACGAAATAATCGGTTTATATTAGGACCTGTTTAGAAAATAACACGCCAATTATATTTTTAGAACCGGTTTGCGAGTGGTTTAACTGTCGGTGCAGTTGACTGTTAGAGGTGATAGCGAGACTTAAAGCGAGTCAGCTAGCTTGGGTTATTGAGTCACTGAGCCGCCGCGGTTACTCTGTATCACTGTACATCTCTCTAAATAATAAATAACATAAACAAAAAAAAAAAAAAATCATGTTGAAGGAAATCCTCGACCTGCCTCTGGAGGATAAAATCTTTTATGCCGTCTTGGTGTTTTCATGGACGGTGTATCTCTGGGAGGCCTACCTCTCTCACAGACAGGTAAAGTCATGTGTGTTTATCAGCACTGCGTGTGTGTGTGTGTGTTCTCTCAGATAGACTGTTAGACATGTGGGGTTCTAAAGAGCTCCTTATTTAACTTACAGTGTCTGATTATTTTAGCAATACATCAAAGTACTGCAATAATAACAACTGACTGTTGGCAGAAATAATGAGTGGAAGCATCCATCCATCTATCTATCCATCCATCCATTTATCCATCCATCTATCTATCTATCCATCTATCCATCCATCTATCTATCTATCCATCCATCTATCTATCCATCCATCTATCCATCCATCCATTTATCCATCCATCTATCCATCTATCTATCCATCATCTATCTATCCATCCATCTATCTATCTATCTCTTTTTTTGTCCATATCTGGCTATCTATCTTTTCTTTCTATATTTCTCTATATCATTCTTTCATTCTTTCTTTTAGTCTATCTATCTATCTGTCTTTTTGTTCCTGTCTATCTATTTATCTTTCAGGCTATCTATCTATCTATCTATCTATCTATCTATCTATCTGTTTATCTGCCTGTCTGTCTATCTGTCTATCTATATTTTCTTTCTATATTTCTTTATATCGTTCTTTCATTCTTTCTTTTTGTCTATCTATCCATCTGTCATTTTGTCTATCTGCCTGTCTCTTATATCTATCTATCTATCTATCTATTTTTTTGTTTATCTGCCTGTCTGTCTATCTGGCTATCTATATTTTCTTTCTATATTTCTGTATATCTTTCTGTCATTCTTTCTTTTTGTCTATCTATCTATCTGTCTTTTTTGTTTCTGTCTATCTATCTTTCATTCTGTCTGTCTATCTGAATCCATCTATCTATCCATCTATCTGAATCCATCCATCTATCTATCCATCTGTCTGTCTTTTTGTCTATCTGTCTGTCTCTTATATCTATCTATCTATTTATCTTTCTATCTGTCTATTATTTTTTTCTGTCCCTCTGTCCGTCCCTCTGTCTATATTTATTAATTTATTTTAACATATAGGTATGCCTAAACATTATAGTTTGCCTCATAGAATCACAATAAATGTAAACAATAATTGAAAATATATTCAAGATGAGCTGACTTGTATAACTTGACAAATCCCTCCAGATAAACATGTAGAAGTAATAATATTTTTTTATAAAAAGGTTCACTTAGTCATGTGACTGGGGCTCCTTATAAAATTTGAGGCAGAAACATGTCTTACGCAGAGTTTAAAAGGAGACTCGAGATGGTGGAGACACGAAAGTGCTCCACCACCTACAACCAAAAAACAAATACATGTGACCTTTAACTCAGTATTTTGATTTATTTGATATTTTTATTAATTTCACATTTCAAAGATCCAACCTAGAAACCTTCCCCTACATCTACGCCATGTGAAGAGTAAAAGAAAGTGTATACACTGTATATGTATATACATCATACTATTGTTCTTTCCCTGAAGTGTGTATACATTTTTAGACTCTGTATATATGGGGTCAGGATTGTGCAGTATAGAATGAGATATATTTTTTCCAGCACAAACGAGGCAAAATGAGGAACTGAATTTATTTTAATTTTAACCAACTATACAAATATTACTGACCCCAAAATTCTAAAATGGGTCACATAGGCAACAAAATGGAGCAGATTCATAAGATCACATATTTTTATGGTTGTTTTTCGTTGTTCCTGTGACCAAAAAAAGGAAAAAACATATATATTATAGTACTGTGCAAATGTCCTGGGCACAAATAAATAAAAAGCCATAAGCAAATATGCCTCTGTAAGTAAAACAGCTGGTAGGTTTTACTGAGAGTGCTGGAGAATGAGTTCTTCTGGTAACTTTTTCACACTTGCTTCTTTCTATTCTGCACACAAAACCCAGGAGACTACATTAGGGATTTTTTTTTTGTTTTCCATCTGAAAACTGGTCTCTCATGTAATATGTTACTTTCTTTGCTGGCATGCAAATATTTTCTGTAATGGTACTTTTTAATTAATTTTAAAGGCATATTTGGAAATGGAGATAGTAGAAATAATAAAAAATATAGGTTTTGTACATAATAATACAGACAATAAATACATAAAACAAAATTTGTACTAGGTTACTATGGTGCTTTCACACAATACTGTATATGCAAAAAATGTTAGTGGGTCAAAAAAATCAGATAAGAAGAGCCGAGTATGTGTGTGACTTATTATATAACAGCTATAAACAATCGTTTCCTCACTGTCTCTTTTTTTCCCATTTTCCTTTCTTCTTGGTTTCTGGCTCAAGCTCAAAATGTCACACCAGTTATACGACTGATGTGTCTCAGATCTATGACATGATCTCATCAGTGCCAGCTGGTTATAGTAGCATCTGATATAATAATGCTGATTTCATTGATTTCGCAGTGGATTTTTTTCCACACAGTGTGTATTTTGCCAACACTTGTGTTTTGCCCTCTCAGAGGAGGATCTACAGGTCGGCCATGCATGTGCCTGCCGAGTTGGGAAAGATTATGGACCCTGAGACGTTTGAGAAGTCACGTCTCTACCAGCTGGATAAGAGTAACTTCGGGTTCTGGTCTGGACTTTACTCTGAGACTGAGGGAACGGTGAGGTTCTAATATCACGAGTATAAAGCATTTATCTCCAGCCCTAAGCTAACTAGTTTACTTTGTCTGCATGATGTGGACAAAGACCATATTGTGATCATTTTGTTACACAGGTGCATTTAGAAATTTTCAATAAAACATGCATGTAGCGATTATTGATTTAAGTATAAAGTGATAGTGAATTAACGCAATCAATCAACAATTTCTTTTATCAATAAGTGTTTAATTCATCTTATACAGTAAGTGAATTTTCTTGTAACCTGTAGGACTATAGAGGACCTGCAACATTTTACCACCTCAAATACAAACTTGTTTAAAATAAACATTTTGGATGTGGTGGCGATACATTAACTGCCACACAAGAATCTTGGTACTTAATAGATTTTTGATTCTATTGATTTTTAATAGATTTTTGATTCTAAGTATGTTTAAGCTTTTTAGAATGTTGTGGTGTATGTTTTCACATTAATTCATATTTATTTCTATTTATTTTCCAGTTGAATTCGGTGTGATAGAACTGGCGTGTTTTGAATGGATTAATGGTTTCGGTTTTGTTTGTTTTTTCCCTGTAGCTCATCCTTCTGTTTGGAGGCATCCCATTTCTCTGGAAGATCTCAGGAAGCCTGACCGGGCGCTTCGGCCTCGGCCCGGAGTACGAGGTACGTCTGAGCTCATTTAACTTCCTCTTACTGTCAGCAAATAGTGCGGATCAAATGAGATTCCTCCTCAAATCCTGAGCATTTGTCTAGCAAGACTGGATTTAAAATAAACAACTTATGCACCGGCTGTTGCAGATCTCCCAGTCATTGGCCTTCCTGTTGCTGGCGACATTGTTCAGTGCAGTCACGGGTCTGCCCTGGAGTCTCTACAGCACCTTCGTCATCGAGGAGAAGCATGGCTTTAACCAGCAGGTCAGAAAAACATCGGCAGCACTTCTTATGCAAGAAAGTTGGAAAAGTGTAGAGCAGCGGAAAATAATCCCAAAGTTACAGTTCTCTTAATGTATTAAAACACTACACGTTGTGCTATCCATAGTGGTCGCATTTAGGGTTGGTTACATTTAATTCTTACATTATAGCTATGAATTGTAAATGTTATATTCTATTTAACATAGTTTGACTAGAAGTGTCGTCCAAAATAGGTTTCAGGGATGCATACACAATGTCACATGAATGGGAGGAAAATGTAAAACTTCAATTCATCCCTTATGTTTTTTTTGGTTTTTTTGTATCTTTGTCTGTCTTTTTTTATACTCAGACGTTAGGCTTCTTCCTGAAAGATGCCCTAAAGAAGTTCGTAGTGACTCAGTGCATTCTGCTGCCTGTGACCTCGTTGCTCCTCTACATCATAAAGATCGGTGGAGATTATTTCTTTATCTACGCCTGGCTCTTCACACTCGTCGTCTCTCTGGTTAGTCGCTATCCCGATTGATGTACAGTTTAATCGCATTGTATTATATAAACACAAGTTATTTGTGCTGACTGGGATTATTCAAGGTGGTGGCAATCAATTATTGTGGTTTGGACTGCATTGCATTTCCATATTACATTCATTCCTTTGGCAGTTGGTTCCATCCAAAGCAACTTACAACTGAGCTGAGAGGAAGAAAGATAATGTTGCTTTAACCCTTTTTTTTTTCTTCGTTCAAAGCCTCCTTATCAGGGTTGCAAATTTCACATGTTTTTCTGTAACAGGGTAACAATCAATAATTGATTAATCATTAATAATAAATGATAACGTTTTTTTTTTTACAGTATTTAAACAGTTCTATTGCCACAATCCCAAAATATTAGTTATTTTGTTAAGTGTTAAGCAAGACCAATTAATGAAGCCCAAATAGTTTAAACAAACATAAAAAAAAAAAATCAATAAAAAAAAAAAACCACTCCTGTCCCCCTTGCACCTCCTGCACTCCAAATGTCCCCTCTTGTGGTTTATTGCCTAATAGATTTGTGAGCTACAGAGAAATATTATTTAAAACAAACATTATCAGTTAATTAATTTTAATCGGTTAAATATGTCACGGCAATGGATCAATTATAATGATGACTTATTAGCAAGCATAATCCTTAGGATTAGAGTTACACCAATCTGTATTTCATCTGCTTTGTTGATCATAATAATTTAATCTAATCTAGAGTGCAAGCTAGTTAGCTGGCTAGCTGAGTATTGTGGTGGTGTTTTTTCCTTTTTGCACATCAGCACATTTCTCGGAGAAAACAAGAAAATTACCCAAAGTTCAGGAAGTGCCTTGGCCAGAATGTGAATTCTTATATTTAAATGCTGACCCACCGCTGTCATGTCATTCCCGAATAGATTGCTGATACAATAAGATTTTGCTGCATTTATTGTCCTTTAATATTGCAGTATTGGCAGGGTAATTCTGTTAACTTAGCATTTTATAAATAGCCATATATTCTTGTAATAACAAACACTTTGAATAATAATAATAAATATTATTATTATTATTATAGGGTCCCCTCTGGTCCTCCAAATGTCCTTCAAAAAGTGCACTGATTCACTGATATTATGAAAAGCTTCATCGTGACAGCTGATCTGAACTTTATGAAAACATCCACTCATCATTTTCATTATGTGAAATAGGTTTGGGAGTTGGGAAAAAAACAGCCTTCAATCAAACATGCTGATCAGACCCCATTTTCTCCTCTTCCTCCTGTCTCTCCAACGTGCAGATTCTGGTGACCATCTACGCCGACTACATCGCCCCGCTGTTTGATAAGTTCACTCCGCTGCCAGAAGGAGAGCTGAAGACGGACATCGAAAGCATGGCCAAGTCCATCAGCTTCCCGCTCACCAAGATCTATGTGGTAGAAGGTATTTTGGAACTGTAAAATCATTACACAGACGTGAATATTAAAAGGAACAGAAGAAAATTGTGATTTTGAAACCGATCAGGCTGTGGAACTACTAGAGCTGTCAGATTTAATCACTTATGCAGTTTCATCTGCCTTTTGTTGATTCTGAAATTAATTCAGAATCAATTTTTGCCTTTTAAATAATTTTACACTTTTTAAATTCAAATTATTTAAATAAAATTCTAATTATAGGAATCACCAGGTACCGGCTGATAGAACATTATCACGGTACCTAAAATTCTGTATCACGATTTTATAAATATAACATTTTTATATTATTATTATTATTATTATTATTATTATTATTATTTTTATTATAAATATATATATATATATTACAGTTTGATACATACTTATTCTGTGCAATAGTTTATAGCACGCCACCTGCAGGATTATGAAGAAATGCAACATTTTCCCCCCTCAGATGCAAATATATATAAATTTTAAATAATAATTTTTAAAAAGTCAGTTTTGGAGTCACTGAGGCGATACATGAATTGGCACACGAATTAATCAAGATACATTACTGAATATATTTTCCCCCATCTGTATTATTAAGGTAAAGTTACAAACGTTAAATTGTCTAAAATCACCAAATTCCTTAAAAAAGCAATACATCTGGTGCAGAATATAAAACCTGCTTCTTCTCTTCTTCTTTTGGGTTTATGGAGCGGTTAGTACAATACCGCCACCTACTGCACTGGAGGGTGGAGCAGCAGATTTTTAGGGGAAAAATTTAAAAAATCAGTGAAATGCAGTGTAACTTGAATCTATGAAGACTGTTGTGCATTGAAATGCTGTGTAACTTGAATTGTTGATGTAAGAAATGTAACTGCTTAAGACAAATCACGAAGTTAATTTTAAGTGCTTTTGAACACTATTGAAAAACACAACACCAAACAATAACCAAATCAACTCAACACTTTACCTATGATTTACATATTGAATTTTTCACACTATTGATTGGTGTGTTATGCAGTTTGGGTATTTGCCTATGAATGTTTGAGTGCCTTTTTTATTATTAAATCATCAACTTAAAAAAAATCCACAATTATATAACTTACCTAGGGACTTTTTTTCATCTTCCACCATCACTTCCCAGGCTCTAAAAGATCCTCACACAGCAACGCCTACTTCTACGGTTTCTTCAAGAACAAGCGCATTGTTCTGTTTGACACGCTGTTGGAAGATTACTCACCTCTGAACAAGAAAACCGATGGAGACTCCACCTCCGAACAGGACAAGAACGAGGAGATGGTAGAAGAGACCAAGCTTCAACCTAAAGTCAGTACTCAAGAACTACAGAATAACAGACCTGAACTGAATTCTGATAAACTAAATAATGTATACTACAGCACTGTAGAATTCTTGGCAGAGGGCTGGATACTTGTTGGTGTTGGCTAACTTTTATTTTCCTTCAGTAAATGAAATAAAAAAGTCATGTTTACTCTGGTTGCCTTTGCTTTAAGTTAAAGTTAGTTTGAGTATTTAAAACAATTACATGTAACAAATATGTAAAAATAGAAGATTTGCAGAAGGGGCAAATACATTTTCACAGTAAATACTTTAGCACAGTTTACCTGAAGTGTTGCTATGATCTTTTGTATATTCTTATATATTGTTTTATTTATTTTTATTATTATTATTATTATTATTATAATAATTATTATTATTAATTGTGTTTTTATGATACTGCTTTACACTTCAAAATAGTCTTTATTTATTATTGTTTTCTAGCACAAGAAGCAAGGCTGCAGTAACTCTGAGGTTCTGGCGGTTCTTGGCCATGAATTGGGACACTGGAAACTGGGCCACACTGTGAAGCACATCATCATTAGCCAGGTGAGCTAGAAATTATGTGCAGATAACACCTGCGATTTTAAACTAGTGTTAAACTGAGCATGTGTTGTTTCTTCAGTCTTGCTGAAAATAATCCATGCGACAATGATAATGATACATACTTGTACCTTTATCGTTCACTGAACACCTCCTCCATGAGCCATCTGGATAGTATAATCTAATGTTTCATGTCTGTGATTTCAGTTTCTGTTTTCTTTTCGTTTCTCTTTTTCAAGCAGACACTGCAACTGTTAGCAGCTAGACAACAATCTTTTAAACGTTATAATTCAGGACACAGACTGAGACTCCTCTGGGGAGCTGAACACAGACTGTCGGAACAATTTATCATGTCTTGAATAAACCATATTCCACCTGGAATTTATTTCTCATTTGCCCTTTACAGGTGAACTCCTTCCTCTGCTTTTTCCTGTTCGCTGCTCTGATTGGCCGGAAAGAGCTCTTTGTGGCTTTTGGCTTCTACGACAGCCAGCCGACTCTCATCGGGCTCCTGATCATCTTCCAGTTCATCTTCTCCCCGTACAATGAGGTATAATAAATCAGTCTACGGTGTGTGCACAGGTTTTTGTGATTGGACCTCGACTCATGTGGAGGTGGTCGATAAATTTGTGTGCTTTAGAATAAAAAAAAAAAAGTGGCACGCGATTTTAATCAGTGTGCGCAAAGTGGTGGCGATTCACACGAGAAAATGACTCTTTCACAATTTGAATCAGGGAATGTGACTGTGACAAAGGGGGAAGAAAAACTCCATAGACTTCATTTTATTGCCACATAACGTTGCTGAGTCTAGACCTGAGCAACTAAAGCAACCGCAGATCATAACACTGCCTCCAGAGGCTTGTACAGTGGACACTATGCATGATGAGTGCATCGCTTAAGGTACTTCCCATTTTACCGTAACGCCCACATCGCTCTAGAAAAGGCTCAATCTGGACTTATCAGTCCGCATGACATTTTTCCATGGCTTTAAATCCAATTTTTATGCTTTAGCAAACACCTTTGTTTAACAATTAGTCTCACTAACAAGTGGTTTTCAGGCGGGCTGCCATGTGCCTTTTACTAAGGAGTGGCTTCTGTCTGGCCACTCTACCATATAGGCCTGATTGGTGGA
>JAOVVB010000002.1:24010394-24043400 GCA_028570985.1 Heterobranchus longifilis | reverse complement strand
TTATATGTTGTTTGTCTTGATGTTCTTTCCTTTGTTTCTTTGTTTTACTAATATGACCCAATATATGTTCAGTGATAATTCAAATAATATGTTTAAATAGCATTGATTTCTGTATTGTGTTAAAAATTGATCTCTACATTAATGAGCCAGTGTATTATGATTTGGGCTGCTGTAGGCCAGGAAGTCCAGGGCCATTTTTTGGTCTCAGTCCGCCCCTGGGCATCCCCATAAATGCACTGGTGGGTAAGAAGGGCAACCTTGTATTCAATTCTGAATGAAACAGGCAGCCAATGAAGAGATTTAAGTATGGACGTAATATGATCGTATTTAAGCCCTCTCATCAGGAGCAGACGTCTTACACTTATGTTTGATATGAGCCTCATACTACAAATGAGAGTCCATTTAAACCCCAGGGTTAATAACAGATGTTGACAACGGGATATCCTGACTAGTAATACTAGTGATGTTAGATGTCTTAACCTGGTATGGGGTGCCTACTAAAATAACTTGAGTCATAGGGATGTTCACCTACATGACTTAATCTCCTCAAACAGATGGTCGCTGAAAAAAAAGTGTACAATGGCTAAGTAGATGACGAGGTTGAATTTATCCTGAGGTAAAGCTGAGTATCATCAGCATAAAAGTGAAATACAATTCCTTGCCAGCTGATGACACAGCCCAGAGGAAGCATATACAATCTAAACAAAGTGGGGCAGAGCACTGAGCCCTGAGGAACACCACAGGTGACACTGTGTGTAGCGGATTTAACCTTTCCCAGGGCAACATGCTCTGTTCTTCCAGTAAGATAAGATGAGAACCAGTTTTAAACAGATTCAGAGAGACCTACAGTATGATGTAATCTGTGAAGAAGAATGTTGAGATTAACAGTATTACAGCATGAAAAAGTATGATGATGTGCTCTTCCACTATGAAGACTGTTGCTTCGTCTAAGGGTTGTACATATACTGTACACCCAAGTTTTGTCAGCGTTAATGATCCTCAATGTGAAGGTTCGACTTGTGATGTTCCATCTTCTCCTATGTCAGCAGCCTGGGGACGAGCTTGGCAGCAACAGGGCACATGATCAAATCATACACGAGCATTGTCTGGACTGTTCCGTATGACACACCAACAATGGTAGCAATGTCGTGGATGGTTTTCCAACGATCATAATGCACAAGTTGTCGAATTGTTTCCATATTTTCAGGGGTTGAGCTTATTGAAGGTCTTGCGGTCAGAATAGCTCCAGTTGCACAGCTCCTGATGTACACAGGACGATGTCTTTTGGTGCACTGACTTGTGAAGGTTGGCGCTCCATGTGACTGTGCGTGCAGCCTTGTGCTGCCACCTGTTGGCGTGTTACAAAACTACTGTATTGTCCAAACTTTTTGATACCACCTTGTATGTAGGAAGCCAATGAACACTTGATTGAGTTTATTAAACATCACCATTTGTGTCACAGTCCTCAAGATAATAACTTTAATATTTATCTAATTAAAACATTTATTTAACTGCATTGTTTTTGAAGCCATTAACAATCAAGAATAAATATTGTTTGCAAAAAGACTGTTTATTTTAAAACATTTTATTATTTTTCGTTTAATATATTATGAAACAAACGTTTAACAAGTTATGACAAATAAACGCGCTCTTTTAAAAACAACCTATTAAGTATAATTAAAATTATATTTTTTTGAACGAACGAATTAACTTCCTGCTTTGTCTACATTCGTCATTTCCTCATTTGCTGTAGCCACGCCCATACCCCTGCCTTTTACCGCGGGTCAACCCGTGCGTCTTTCTTTTCCCACATCATGGCGGACCGGTTCCATAAGGTGCGTGTCTCAGCGCTGTGCAAACTCGCTAAAAATATTATCATTACACGTTTTATAAGAACTTAGAACAGAATATTTAATGCTCTACAACACCTGTGTCGTTTAGAAATAGTTTTTTGTGGTGAAAATGATTTTTCCAAGCAAAGCTTTTAAGAAGACTTTCCGCTATGAACGGTATTAGCATGACGTTAACGGAGCTCGATTACTAGCTAGCTATCCTCGTGCGTGAAAAAAAAACATTTAAGATGTCCGTTGGCAAGGTTTATGCTTGACTTGGAGATCCATTTGTGCTAAATAAGTGAGGTAAACCCAGCATTTGGGACCGTACATGTTGTCAAATCGCATTTTAGGTGGATAATTTGTCCAAATGTGAAAGTGGGCTCGGTGTGCTAGCTGACGAGCAGGCCAGCATGCATGCGGTAGCGTTTAAGTCCACGAGCGTTAATGTGCGGCTTGAAGATCACGCTTAGGCCAAAGTTGTAGACGTTTGTTTTATTACAGAAAACGGAAGCTAAATTAATCTCGCCTGACGCCCTTAGTGCCTCAGTGTCTTATGAATGATTGCTTCATTGCGTTTTTGTTTATTTAGTTTATGGTATTATTGGTATTAAATCTGATTTCTAGATGCTTAATTCATTAAGTCCATCAACTGTAAATATTTGGTTCATATCTCTTGGATGCTCTACACTTGTTTAACATGCTTAAATATTACATCTAATTAACTTAGTTAATTTCCTGGGTTGTAATTCTTTTTCCCTTTAATTATAATCATGCTTGTTTAAAACTAGTGTGCCTGTAATGTTGGTTAAGATCTTGACCAGTGTGTACATTTTGTATCTTAAGAAGCAATTAGTTGTGAACATGGCTCTCTGTGCCATGCTTAGTGATGCAAGTAAAAAATGCTTCCTACTAATCTAAATTGTTTTTTTTAGGTTCTGGTAATTGATGGCCGAGGCCATCTCCTCGGTCGTCTCGCCGCTATTGTGTCCAAGCAAGTGCTGCTGGGTTGGTAACGTTTTCAGAATTTTATTACTTAAAAAAATTTTTTTTTATAGTAAGCAGTCATATCAAATTGACCGTCAGTGATGTCTTTACCTACATTGCTTGAGTTTAACGACCATGAGAAAACCTTACATGCACTACCATCTGAGACGGTTTCTAAACAATAGTTAATCCTTGGATTCAATATTTAAATGTCCAAGATTTAATTATGGGGTTTAAGGCTATGGTCACATTACATGTTACGAAGTTTAACTTATTTTAACTTTTTTCCATGTGATGTGTGGATGTTGACTTGTCCAACACTCCAAGGCTTCTTAAATTTTATTAAATACTAAAATCAAAAATGGTTAACTTACTTGAGCACAGGTCTGCTCTGGTCTGATGACCTCCCATTCATGTTGCATTTTCACTTATTTGGCACACATCAGCTTTGGTTGTCAAATTAAAGTCAAATTGGATTTCACTTCTGCCTTATGATGTGATTATAGCCTTTGATTAGATTGCCTTTTAGGTACATTAAAGTCACAAATGACTTGGCAATCTTGTACTGTTCAGCAAATAGTCTGAATTTGTGCTTTTATGTTATATTACAGGCCACAAAGTAGTTGTTGTGAGATGCGAGGGCATCAACATCTCTGGCAACTTCTACCGCAATAAACGTGAGTGAATTTGTTTTTGAACAAAGTAATTCTTTATCCTGCAACCTCTGTGCAAAGAGGATCATTTTAAACTGCTCATAAGAGTAAGAATTTTGTTCTTAGCTTAACTATTCCTGCCGTCCTGTTTCTTTAGTGAAGTACTTGGCTTTCCTGCGTAAGAGGATGAACACGAACCCCTCCCGTGGTCCTTACCACTTCAGAGCTCCCAGCAGGATCTTTTGGAGGACAGTTCGAGGTGAGCTTTCAGTCATTTCTTCATTGGAGTCATTTATTCTGCTACCTGGCGAACTGTGATGAGCACTTTTTATCCCGAATCTGAGTCTTTTGATGAGACAACTTTTACGGATCTGACTACTGAGTTCGACCAAATTCAAATATTAATTTGTAAGTTGTTCGTGTGCAGAAATGTAACTTGCAATTGTCTAATCACACAGGTATGCTTCCCCACAAAACCAAGCGTGGTCAGGCTGCTCTTGAGAGGCTGAAGGTGTTCGATGGCATTCCTCCTCCTTATGACAAGGTAACTTTTTTTTTTTTTAACTTCGCAATCACTATATATGCGAACATGTCTGTGATGCTAATTTCTATTTACCTACATTGTTTGATTTTCCTCTGAGAACATTGAATCTAACTGAGACATGTTGGGTCTGTTTTAGACCTCATTAGGTACATTAGGTAAAAAATGTATAATAAATTTAATTGGTCGCCCTTTCCCCCCCTGCAGCGGAAGCGTGTGGTGGTGCCAGCAGCATTGAAAATTGTGCGCCTGAAGCCGACTCGCAAGGTAAACAACAAAAAAGTAAACGCATCAAATCAGTGTTGAAGGCAAATACGGTTTATACATGGGAAAAATAAAAAGCAAGTCTAATGGAATCCTCACTTTTAAATTTTTTGCAAAGGTAATGTGCATTAGACTTAGAGTGTTGAAGGGCTTTTGAGAGCAATGGACCAGTAGAACTTCTGTTATGTCTTGGCTTTTTTTTTTTTTTTTACACTCGTACTTGTGGATCCCTAGATTTAGCAGTACACAACTTGCATTACACAAAGTAATCTGGTGAATTTTAATGAGTCTTAAACTAAAAAGAGCCAAGTAACACATGCAGTACACTCTTTAGATACATTCATGGCAGCCACAGTTTTAGCATCAGGCTAGACTGTTTATTTTAGTGGGCATTGCGATTTTTTTTATTTTTATTCATCAGCAGTGTTTGCTGTCCGATTTTGTCAGCAATTCCTTAGTTTAGAGGATTAAAAACTGCTGAATATATTTAATAAACATGGAAATGCTTTGGATGCGAACTTTTGCTGTCTGGTACAAAGCTATAATTTTTTTAAGCAGGTCTTCACTCTCCAGAAGTGAAATTTGCTGAAGATGTCAGATTTTGTATTTTCTGCAGAAACTTTTTGAATAATTTAGTGTTTGGGAATAACTTGTTTAGCAGGGGGGGAAAAGCTGATTTTGAGCTGAAAATAGATTTTTTTTGATGGAATTCAACCACTGTCCGTGTGTTGTGGGTGTAGGTTTTCCACACAACTTTAATTTTAAGTATTTTTCAAAAATACGGAAGTGGTCATATTGGTGTCTCTCCTGAGAGAATGTAGCTAGATTTTCTGATGACGGCTTATACAAAGCATATTGCACAACTTATAGACAAGTCTATTCATAGCTATCTGACTTCAGAAAATATGCATTTTGTATGTGCAGTATAGTCTTTGTTTTCCTTAGAAGTAAAATACTTGATGGGGCATGCATACACAGCAAGAAGGTATAAATTTTCATACTACAAAGTTCCATGAGGCTTTTTTTTTTTTTTTTTTTGAAAGTAGAAGCAATTGCTCATCAGTGATGTTTTATTCCACTGAAGTATTCGAGTTTAACGACCATGAGAATACTTCACATGCACTACCATCTGAGATGAGCAGCATCGCTAATCTTAAACAGAATAATGAAGATTATTGTATTAACCCGTCATGTTCTTTCTCTCTCCCTCCTTCTTTCGGTCAGTTTGCCCTGCTGGGTCGTCTGGCTCACGAGGTTGGCTGGAAGTACCAGGCCATCACAGCCACGCTCGAGGAGCGCCGCAAAGAGAAGGCGAGAATGTTCTACAACAAGAAAAAAGTGCAGATCAAGCTGACCAAACAGGCAGAGAAGAACGTCGAGAACAAGATCGCAAAATACACCGATGTACTGAAACAGTACGGTGTCCTGGTCTAAACTGTTCACCCGGCTAATCTAATAAATGTTTATAGAAACTACAGAGTTTTGTTATTTGGTCCATGGTGTTTTATTTGGATGTCAGTTGTCCTGAGCGTAATGTAGATTGAAGCCAAATGTCCCCCCAGAATTGGTTATTCCTCCCAAAAAAGGTAAATGGCTCTATAAATTCTAGTTTCACATGGACAGGAGGGTGATGCTATTACAACCCCAAGGCCCTGGGTTCAATCTTAAGTTTTGGCTTGCAGTTTGAACAGTTACAGAAATTGGGTTTGAGTTCCCTGGTGTTCTCCCAGAGCCACGAAGTTAATGGAGTTCTTCATGGTTATTAGCTACATCCCAAATCTCTCTGTACTGAAGAGGTGGGACTGGATATGTGCATAGCACTATATGCATGTATGCATTAGTGTGGCATTTATGATGTATTATTTATCCTGTAATGTGGTCTGCTCTGTGGGAAAGGTATGATGCTAAAAATTAGTGGTTGTGTCTTTATTGAAAAATGATTAACCACAGGATGGCATGATGCAGCCTAATGCAAAGTAGGGTTTGCTTACCAGGTAAGCTTATTTAAATGTCACTGGCACAATTATAAAGGCTTGCATCTATAAAGATGTTCAAATTTCTGGACTTAAGGGTGTATCTGGCTATTGGACAGATTTCTTGGGCTGTGCAAGTTGCATAGCTTGATAAAGTTCCTGTTCTATTAATTCTATTAACCCCCTTTAGGTACATTTGGTTTCCATATGACATGATTCATTTTTAAAGACTGTCAGTACAACGCATGCAACTAGCAATATGCAGTTTCCTGATATCACCTCCTGAGTGCAGTGTAGTCCAGACTTTCTTGCCACTGTAAATTATACATGGGTTATATTGCACACAGGAGGAAGGGAATGATAAATGTTGAGACCTTTCAAAGCCTACAAGTTAAAGAGCAAAGCAAATTGTATTTGGTGTTCTGAGGATCTAATCTAGCTAATACAAACTGAATTTTATTCAGATTGCTCAGGTCAGAACTAATCTTTAAAATATCATAAATAGGTGCATCTAGCTGTTTCTAATCAGAACAGATTAAATGAGTTTAGATCCGTTATTCTGTGGTGATGGTATAAAACCACTGTAACCTATTTAGACCACAAAGTGGGTTAAATTTTCTACTTAAACTCAATCTAAGGAAATTGCTTCAGTACATAAAATGTTTAATTATGAAACAATTTCAGTTCGTGTTCAGTTCTTGCTCCAGAGAGGGTGCAAAACTTTAGTAAAGAAAGTATTGTGTTTGTTTGACTGGAATTTGCCATTTGGTCAAACACAAGGTTTCCAGAGTGGGCCATCAAAGACCGTTTTAAAAAGAGCTGCTTAATTTTCAAAAAAAGTATAAGTAGAATTTGCTTAGTCACAAATCCTCCTGAGGTTGAAATATATATTTGTACACACCCTTTTTTTATCATATGTATAATAAATTATGAAACAAAGGAAACTAATCTTCCTTAGTAGATTTATTACTAGAAAGATACTAAACTTAAGTACAGACAAAAAGAATCATGATTACTGGAAGGAATGACGGAATACATTTTTTTTCTCTATATGAAGACAAATGAAATGTTGCCAGATGCCATTTCACAGGTTTGTACGTAAGCTTATAAACATCCTCCAACGTTCCTAAATAGTTGAAGGAATGCAGTGCTTCTGAATTATAAACACCCAAAATAGACACCATTTCATTAAAGTGTTAGAAGTTTTAAGAAACAGTTCCTCTGTATATTATTACAATAGAATGCATGGCTGACTGGTCATTAACCACGTTCAAGCTATATAAGTCATTGGTGCACTTTCGATTCCTATCAATCATAGGATTGAATGATTAGGTGCTTTCATCAATTACTGAAGGGAAACGGGTAGGGGAGTATGCTAATGCTACGTTGTAAAAGTTTTGTTACGTAATGACTCTCTCTCACTCACTCATCGTCTATACCGCTGTAGACAGGGTTGCTGGAGCCTATCCCAGGAGACTTGGGGGACGAGGCTCAAAAATGTATTCAACAATTATTTATGCCCTTAAAAACAACCTCTAATTGAATTATGGCAGTATGAGTAATATTATGTTTCGATGTATATAGATGTCGTAAGTCACACCATGTGATCATCAGAAGAAAGGTGTATGTTAAAGTGTGAAATTTTTTTGGCCCTTCTGTATAAAGAGTAAACACATAAACTCAACTAACATATTATTGATACTAAATTACATATTTACATTGCTACAAATGAATTATTTATCAATTGGAACAAACTGTGGTAGGTGGATTTATAGTGTTTTGCAGAATTCATGCTGATATAACAGAAATAAAATTGACATATTTGCCATTTATGCTTTACAACACCCTTGCGTGTCAAAGAAACCATGCACAAAATAGTGTCTAGGTTTGCAATTATTGCTTGTTTTGTTTTCCCAAAAAGGCCACAATGGATTTATCTCATTTTGTTGTCCAACACTTCATATATGGAAGTGGAAAGCTTCTACTTCTGCCTGATACAGTGATTCTTTCCATGCATTTTTGTCTCCTTACGGAAAACTCCACCATGTCAATAACTTTCAAATCAACATGTTCCCTTGTTAAATGTATATTTAATCTGTTTAGTATTAGACTAATCTCATATTGTGTTACTTTGTTTACTGTAAATAAGCTGTTAATATAGAAACAATAACATATGAAAACAATCTTGTTAATATATAATTTAAATAACAGCCAGAAATTCTGCGCAATCAGAATCGAGAACTCCACAGCAACAATTTTCAGGATTTCGTTTTAGCAGAATATAAACTAATTCCTGACGTTCTAAGTGAAAAACACTGGCTCAAAACATCGATCTTGTGAAGCTTCACTACCTCAAATACCACATTATCAATTTTTGGTTGAGTACGTAAGGTTTTCACCTTAAGCTCATAAATCAGTCGTGTTATTTGTGTTAAATGCATCAGTGTGGCTCAATATTCCGATATTTGTTCGCCTAAAGTATGATAGGATCTTTTCGAGCATAGAATGAGAAAATGAATAAACTACACCCACATTATCTTGGATCTTGAGACATTTATCAACGTGCTTCTTCATTTCAGATGGAATTCAATTCAATTCAAAAAAAGGCTGCAGATTGCTGTCGACTTCGTCAGACGGCATCTTTTACTTATACTGATGTGATGTTATGTGCTCAGATGCAAAAGCTTTATAAATGCGAAAAGCTTTTTTTTGAGATTTGCAAATGAGATCATGCTATACAGTGTGTGTGCATGCGTGGAGGTTTTCATTTGAATCGCTTCTAACTGGTTTGACAGTCTGTCCTACCTAATCTGCATGTGTATTGCGTCAACAACTCTTGTTAAGCCGTACAGTCATTTAAAGTACCAGCTCAGTTAACTGAATTGTTGAGGAGAAAATAATCCACTTGGTGCGTCGGAATGGAAGACAGTAATACGCAAGCGGGATGAGTTACGAGAATGGTTATTTGCATACCATTTCCTGGAAAAATGCCCTGACATGCAAGAAGTAGCAGGAGTGATTTGTTCGAATTGTTTATCAGTCTGAGGGTGGACTGTTCCAGAGTCAGTTATGAATATCTAATGCCCCCTTACTACTGTTAAGAGAATTCTAGTTCAGTTTATAGAAGAAGGTAAATGATCAACAGAGTCACGGCCTTGTTGACTTGGACCTCTTGGGTGCTTCAAAGATCTGTTGAGAACTGTCCTCTCATTCTATGCCTAGATGAGTTGTTGATCTTAAAGCTGCTAAAAGAAACTTAAAGTATTAATCATGTATTTAATATACATACAATACATAAAATACATCTTATTTTACATTAGTTAAACCTAATGAAACATTTAACTGATTTTGGATAACTTGCACTTGGGCGGCACAGTGGTGTAGTGGTAATTGGCGTTCCCAAATTGCCCGTAGTGTGTGCGTGTACCCTGCGATAGATTGGCACCCTGCCTTGTGTCCTGGGATAGGCTCCAGGCCCCCCGCGACCCTGAATACAGGATAAAGCGGTATAGACGATGAGTGGGTGAGATTTTTATCAAAAGTATGAATGTCTATTTGCTTCTCGAATGTCGGAGGCTAAACTCAACTTACACTTGCTTAAGACGCTACAAGGATTCAATGAAAGTGGTATCTGAATATATTGCTGAGTAGTTCAGGAGTTAAAAGCTTTCCTTAAAGATCCCATATTTAACTGCTGGCAAGGTAGCACAGGTCTCAGAGCTCCCCAAAGTGTGCATGTGTGTGTGTGTGTGTGTGTGTGGTAATGCTCCAGCTGAAATGCACCTTTTATAACGCATTTCTTACCTCAAACTCTCTTTATTTCACTCTTTCTCCAAATATACCACTTCAGTGTCTGCGTAAATGAGCTATTGCTGAGCCACGCCCACCACAGAAAAGCAGAGATGAGCAACAAGGCAGTGAAGGCCATCTTCTTCTATGAGGTCACACCTAGGGCACAAGGCGAGGTACACCCTGGACAGTATAAAAATATATAAAAATGGAAAACAAAGAAAAAGCTGGGATTTTTTTTCTCTTTTTTTTTGAACCAGCACCCTGGAGACCCGTCTTAATGTCTAAAAATGAATAAAAAAATGAAATGCGCACAATAGGTTAATTTTAAAAGGCTAACAGAAACTTTCTACTGTAGCTGATTTTGTAAAAAATAAAACAAGTGATTATACGATTTTCAGCATAATCGTTAATTTCTATTTGTACAGTGTATTTAATGACCACAAACAAAAAATTGACTCAGCTGTATATAGTGAAAAAAAGAATAATTCCCCCCCTCTAAATTACTTTTAACTTACAGTACAGTACATATCTAAGGACAGTTGATGAATTTCATCAAAACATGTTTAAATAAAGAAAAGGGTATTTATAGTGCCAATTTTGATTAACTGCTGCTTTTAAAACCCTTAACAGTAAATCGCTAAAATGAGACAAAATGAGAAAAAGTTTTGTAAAATTTCAGACACCTAATACTGATCACACATACTTCCTTTTGAAGAACTAGTTCCTTTTCCATTTCCATATCAATACACAATTACCCAATTTTCATTTTGATTCTGTATGATGAATTGGTGGCCAGTAGGGTTGCACTATGAAGACGCACTGCTCATTACTCTGTACACCACCATCCTAAGAAGTCGAGTGATTGAATGAAGGTGTACGACATTTAACGCCATGGATAAGGATAACTACCTTATCGGTCCGACTCAGGGGCATCCCAGTGTGTTTGAAGCTCCATATCTCACATATTCTCCCATTTGTTTTTTATGGATGACAATTTATCAGAGCGTACAGGTCTTCATCTTGAGTGAATTGCAAGTATTAAAAACACATTCTTTATTAATCCTTATTAATCTAGGCTGTATGGGTGCTCTAAAGTAGACTATTCTCAAATCTGGCAATAACAGTGTCATTCAGTCTCCGTGTTCACATCTCAGGAGCTTCTTAAAGTTGTCAAGCGCAGCTTATCCCCCACACACACAAGATAATACCGTTAAAACCAATTTACTGGGTGTTTTTCCACACTAGTTGTAATTCCCTGTGTCGTCTTTTAGATGTAAAACACCTAAACTCTTTGTAAAATATTGCTATTTTTTAAAAAGGGAACTAAGATCAGAGCTAACTGATACATATGGGACGTTCAAGTCAAACCGGGACTTTATGGTGAGCGAAGGTGTAAAAACGATTGACATTTACGGAAGACTTCAAGCACAGTCAGTGATGAGACTTTTAGCCACAGTAAAACATTTAAAAGGTGCAAACATTTTAAAGAAGGCCCTATGTGCATAAATGATGATCCTGCCCGAGGTGGCTCGGAGCCCACTGCAGTCGTTCCCATGAATGCCTGACCCCTGAAAATCGACAGATAACTTGTCACCAACTTGCAAAAGAGACGCATCTGTCAGTGGGAACTGTACACACAATCATTCAACTAACACCACTTGCACGTTACAGGAACTCGGCTGAGAAAGTTATTACTACATCCCTCATACAGTCCTCGTACAGTTATGAGCCATTTCCACATGTTTGGAACTCCTAGGAGGCCAGTGTTTCAGACGTGATGCAGGCAGTCCGATCATGGGTACGGCATACTGATAAAACTTTCTCACTCGATGGTATCAAAGGACTAGTGAAACGCTGGGATAAGTGCATTAGTGTAACAGGGGATTATATAGGGAAATAAAGGGATTTTCAGTTAAGGTTCGTCACATATACATTACTGCACAGTGAAATTCTTTATTCTTTTCAAATCCCAGCTTCTTGTTAGTAGGCTTGGGTCAGAGCACTGGGTCGCCCCTTGGAGCGGACAGGGTTAAGCTTGGCTCAAGGACCCAACAGCGGCAACCTGGTCATAACTGTGTTCTATTATTCTGCACAATCAAAAGTCCTGGTTTGACTTAATATTGAAATGGTCACACTCCTGGAGTATCCTGACTACAGACACATGTCTCTCTCATTAATCATTAATCATCCACTCTGTTACTTATTTTCCTACACACACGCGCGCACACTGTACAGCTATTTAATATCAGCGGAAGCCCTGAACATAAATTGGGAAGAAAACAAGTGTGACGTCGTTAATTAAACTTTGATTTATTAGCTCATTACTTTGACTTAACAATTTAACACTCCACAATCAATCAATCAATCAAGGTAATTAATTTACTGGATATTAATTCATTCTAAGGCACTACAAGTAGAAATAACAGTATAATATGTTATAATCAGTTACAAGCTATGAACGAAAGCAAGCTCCCTTGATTAGGCTCCAGTCCCCTCAGGAACCAAGGGGCAACCTCTGGTTCTGAAATATCCCCTCAATGAGGAAGTGTCAAAACATGCAGCTCCTCAAATGTCCACTAGGAGCTGGCTCCAAAAGTGAGTCAATCCCC
Source organism: Heterobranchus longifilis (assembly GCA_028570985.1). NCBI lineage: Eukaryota > Metazoa > Chordata > Actinopteri > Siluriformes > Clariidae > Heterobranchus > Heterobranchus longifilis. The sequence continues at coordinate 24,030,749 of JAOVVB010000002.1, read as the reverse complement.
ACAGGGCCTCATAATAAGACATACAAAGTTGTTATTTATAATTAGGAAAGAGGTCAATTTGAGTGACAGCTGCAATGCAGGTGTGTCGAAGTGCTAGCTGTTTGCTATGCATGACTTTAGCTAACCAGCTAACTGGAATAATTGTACTAACCACAAGAAATGTAGGAGTTGAAACTGGATGATGTGTAGGGTACGGATGACAGGGTAGAATCAGATGAATTAGCATTTAAATGAACGTTACCCATCTTAGCTAAGCTAAAGCTAAGTTCGCTAACTTGTGGGTAGTAACCTAGTTAGGTAGGTAGGTAGATTCCAAACAACAGCCAGCCTTTGTTCGTTTTGCCCATTTTCCCCCTTTATGGATTAACCAAGGTTTAGGCAGAGTCAGCTCCTGCCAAGATGACGATAACCAGAGCTCCTGCAGTTGAGCTTCAAAGCCGCTCTTCGTCTACACTCTGGACACAGAATAAGAAGTATAGATAATGTATGGGTGGATGGATTTTACTTTCAATTTCTTCAAACAAATTGTTTTGCAATTATGAGATTATATATTTATAGCATGAAACAGAATCTTGAAATCCCCATTTCTAACATTAACAGAAATATGGTTCAATTTATAGAAAAGAATGAGACATCAGAAAAGTCATGACCTGGTCAACCCGGGCTTTCCAACAAACTGTTCATACTGTAATGTGTTTATACGTAGTTGCTCAAAAATATGACACATTTTGGTGCACAAATTTAAGCACAAAAGTAAGGGTATATATTTACTTCTTACATTTCTGCGTAGGATAAAATTAACTTAGACTTTTATCAGACAAACTAGTTTGATTTTGAGTTTCAATTTGCTAAAAAACAGCAGCGATCTTCAAGGAGTTAAAGTAAACAAGTAAAGCACACAGCTTTTGGCTGGCATAAAATAAATAAATCACACTTAAATTTTTTGAACTATGGCATAAGTAAAAGTCAGAAACAGAGTTTACACTTCAGTGCCAAGCTTTTCATGAGCATTTTGCCTTTGAAGATTCTTGTTCTTGTTCTCCTCACATCATAGTGGTGTGATATCTACTGAAGCTCGTGACCTGTAGAGTATCTGCATGATTTTATGCATTATACCGCTGCCTCATGATTAGACAACTGCATGAATGTGCAGGTGTTCAGTGTATGTAATGAATCTAGAATGTATAAGAGTTTTACTTTTTGATTTCAATAAAAATATATATTTTTGAGATATACTGTATATACTGTACCTTAAATAAGGCGAAAGTAATTAGTGTGTAATCAGAGAGTGTATTTGTTTTCTCTAAACTGGATAATGGACATTTTTTCGCTTTAGTAGACATTCTGCGTACGAGTCTTCGACATGAGCCGCTGCACATCATCTGTAATTAGATCCTGTTATGTAAATGTAATTATTTTTGACTCATTAATCTCCGGAAAACGTTTTCACTTAATCTTTATCTTCTTGTAGTAGCCTCTGGTATCTGTAATTCAGGCCACGTTCTTCTTTAAAATCCATCTTTCTTTTTTTTTTTTTTTTGTGGTGTAGCGAACTGGAAAATACCCCGAAGCTTAGACGAAGAGTGTGTCTTGATTTCATCATATTGTGGACTTGTGTTACCCTGGAGCTAAAACGCCACAGCTGGCCTTTATCAGAGCTGCACGGCCGCAATTCTGTACGTTTAAGATGGAAATTAATTTTACTTCGGGAAAAAAAGACTTTCTGCTTAAATGAAATTCTTTCCTCTTGTTGTGTGTATAATGCTGCGTGTGTTTAATGAGATGTTACGGCCGGCAGTCTCCCGCGTAGTATTTTATTCACAGCCGTTTATACCACAGGGGGGTAGCAGTCAGTGGCCACACAGCTTCACTGTGTGTGTGTGTGTGTGTGTGTGTGTGTGTGTGAGAGAGAGAGAGATAGAGAGGGAGAGAGAGAGAACCAAACTTGTTTGTAGCCCTTGAGCATTGAGTGAACCGTTGAATTGTCATTGCAGGCACGTGCATACACAAATACAAGCTTTTTATATAAAGGATTATCCCACACTGATAGCGTGTCTAAATGCATAATAAAAGCTTTCAGGAGCTGTTTAACTTTCTACGCCAACACACCACTCACGCTCAAACTTCCCCTGCGTCTTTCTCGCTCAATTGCTCACCTGATGAAAAAAAACTGGGATAAGCAATATCAGATCTGCTTACATAACCTAACTCGACAGGATGAACTTGGACATACTTTTCTGGGAGAAGTTGTGCTTTTATAGAGGAAGTCACACTTCTTGAGGATTAATTAATCTTGTGCTTCTCATTAGTAACACCTGGTTGCTAATTACAATCTTAATGATTTTGGTTGGAAGTTGGAAGTGTGTACTTATTTTTCCCTAAAGATTTCTAAACATTGAATTTTTGTTTCCTGGGGTTATTTGTCTGTTTGTAGATGTTGATGCAATTGTTATTCAGGCCCTAATGAATAAAAGCCTCGGACTGAAGAAGGGTGTACTTTCTTTTTTCCCCCCATGTCACCTGTATTATGCATTTACATACATATGATTAAAACCTTAATAAACTTGCATGGTGGGTTAGTGCTTAGCACTGTCGCCTTGCACCTCCAGGTCCTGCGTTTGATTCCCGCATTGGGTCTGTGTGCATGGAGTTTGCATGTTCTCCCTGTGCTTGATGGGTTTCCTTCAGGTTCTCCAGTTTCCTCCCACAGATTAGGCTAATTGGCGTTCCCAAATTGTGTGTGTGAATGTTGATCGGAGGTCCTACCATGTACTACAAGTACTATGGTCACCATTGGCCTCTATGGTCCCTGGTTGGACTACAGAGGTTCCTAGATGGAAACTTGCTATATGTGTGAAATCAGTTAGATGTGGCTGTGGCTGAATTCTGAATACACACTATACATACAAACTTTTGAATACTCACTCACTCATTGTCTGTACAGCTTTATCCTGTATAGGGTCACCACTCCCAGGAGACTTGGGGCAAGAGTCAGGGTACGCCCTGGATGGGGTGCCAGTCCATTTCATGGCACACATATACACATACACTCAATCACACATTACAGGCAATTTGGGAACGTCAGTTTTCCTAATCTGCATGTGTTTGGACTGTGGGAGGAAACCGGAGCATCCGCAGAAAAGCCACCAAGCACGGGGAGAACATGCAAATTCCATGCCCACAGACCCCGAGGCGGGAATTTAACCCTCAGACCTGGAGGGTTTCTAACCATGCCTTGGCTATCTTTCTCCAAAGGACATGCTGTGTAACTTACCACGTTAATGAACATGGTGATAGCCGTCAATGTGTGTAAAAGTGTGTAAAACCTTGCTAGCTAAGTGTGATATTGTCACACAGTGAATATCACACTTTGATCAGGTTGTTAGATATATCATGAGTCACAGCAAAATGCACAGAAGCTTAAATCAGTTCCGTTTGTAATCAGATATCAGCTTTCAATATGTTCAGTGCAGTTTTTTTTAATTTTATTTTGTAACCCAGGGCCTTTAGAGGGGAAGGCAGAACAAGAAATGGAAAGAAGGTTTTAAGACAATAAATTAAATAACAGCTCTTTTAAATTAATTTCATTAATCTCTTAAACTCTTAATTAATTAACCTCCTGAATTATAGCGAGCCACATTCAAACACAATACAGCCTCTTTTTCTCCAGCCTCTGTCTCTGTCTTGCTATTCCATGCACATTTTCTGCTGGCTGTGAGAGGCATTTAATAAGTGGTGATATAGAGCATAACAGCCCTGGGACATTTATATCTGTGTATCACACCACATCACCGGTGTTCTAATAACCGTTACTTATGCTAACTGTCGGTTACAGCATGGGAGAAAGAGGGCGGTACGGTCTGGAAACAGCAGCTGCCTGTCAAAACCCACATTTAAAACCAGTCACAGAAGCACTTTCAGTAAGAAAACACATCTGATAACATTATGTTTTTTTAAACAACACTTTTTAAGTTGGTCATTGCCTCTGAACTATACATATTGTTCTGTTCACAGGTAATATGACCTACAAAGCTAACTAGCTTCTACACCAAGGCTGAATCCCATATCTAACTTCTGATCAAGGCCACTAATTACTGTGTGGAACAAGGGACTGTCCACCCTACATAGAACACTGGCTTTCCATTAAATCCTATTTGGGATTCAACCTCGAAACACAGGAAGTTAGCTGATATTCTAAAGCGGAATAAGTAGAAACGTAAAGTAATTCTTGTAAAATTTAGGACTATCCAGCACCTCCATAGTGTATCCCTCTCACCTACATAGTGTACATGTAATTACATTAAATGTTAATAGGGAAAAATGTGCAATATCAGCAGTCGATTAATCATGCGTCTAATGCAGTTGCTTTGTTTTTGGTATAAGAGGTCCAATCTGCAAAAGCCACAGAGTTAAAATATCTAAAAGTGCATACTGGTCACATGATTATATTCTTTTTTTGGAGCGCCAGCACTGTTACTAAAGCCCTATTCATACAGGATTAGTATTATCTGGGGACCTTGTGTGATTTAGAAATTAGTGAGAGTTGTGAGTGTTAACATTTGTGATGTGTGTGTAGGATAGGGAGAATTTACAGTAATGTTAATACCTTCAAAAAGCTGGTGTGTGTCTGTGTACATGTGTGAGTGAGGAATGAGTGTGTGAGCGTTAACATTTGTGATGTGTGTGTGTATGTGTGTGATGTCGGAGTGTGTTTATGCGGCGCGGTTTGGTGGCGATCGTATAAATCCCTTAGAAGGGGAAAGTTGTTAAGCTCAATGAGCTGTGTACCGAGTTTTGTGTGCATACATGCAAGTGTGTACGAGCTAAGCAGTAAAATCTCGTGTGAGGGCCCCTGAGGGCCCCGTGCCACACGACTCTCAGGCATCTTAATGAAAATTTTTATGACTTTTTGAGCATGTTAAGACCCCCAAAAAGCTTAAACTGGTGGGGAAAAAATTCTTAGAGGGTCCTGCGCAACCTATAGTGCTTGGGCCCTAAATATAGTTGAAAGCACCTGAGCACCCTGTGCCATCGCCATTTAAAGGGGATATCCCAATACCATTATGACATAATTTTGGAAAAGTGGAAATTTTATGTTTAGACCTCCAAAAAGCCCCAGATGCTGGAAAAAAAGCATCACACTATGATGTGATGTCACTCAATGCGATGTCCCACAGAAAGTTATTATGCATCGTCTCAGTGGACCCGTTTGAGATATCAAAAATCCCTCTGCAATTTTGCATCCTTAATGTTTTTAGATCATATAGGCCCAGTTTGGTCGCGATTGTATAAATCCCCTATAAAGAGTGTGTCAAATTCCTTTAGGTGCATTTTGCAAACAACACAAAATAACTGACTTCCTGTTGAGTAGAAAGTTGTTCAGTTCAATGAGCTCTAAATGTTTACCGGGTTTCGCGTGCAAGTGTGTATGAGCTATGCAGCAAAAAATTGTGTTAATAACCTTGCCCGGGCCCAGACTCTCAGGCATCCTAATGGCAGCAGATTCCAACCGGTCTGACAATTTTCATGAGTTTTTAAGCATGTTAAGAGCCCCAAGTGTTGGAAAAAATATTCCTTAGGAAAACAATAGGGTCCTTCACACACTATGACGACATAGAGCTGATGTCATAGGGCTTGGACCCTTTCTCTTTCTGCACATTTGTATTGTTGTATGGTGTAAAATCACTCCAACACAGCCTCCATTCTTTGTGGAAGATGGATAAAAAGGCGCACAGGAAACAAAAATCTTGAAAAAATAATATACAACCCTGCCAAATCCTGGCCAAATCACAGACATGCTGCTTCACACAAGTCAAACCGGGACTTTTGATTGTGCAGAAAAATAGAACACAATTATGAGAGTAAAAATTTCCTTTATTTCTCTATATAGTCCCCTGCTACTCTACTGCAATTATCCCAGCGTTTCACTAGTGCTTGGATACCGTCAAGGTAGAAAGTTTTCTCAGTACGCCAGAGCCATGATTAGACTGTTTGCTTCACGTTGGAAATGTGTATTGTGATTGTGTGTACAGTTCCCATAGACAGATGTGTCTCTTTGGCAAGCTGGCAACAAGTTATCTGTTGATTTTCAACAATCAGATGTCTTACTCGCTGAATGTTCATGGGAATGACTGCAGTGGACTCCGAGCCACCTCGGCTGGGATTGTCATTCATGGATGTACAGCCTTCTTTAAAATGTTTGCACCACTCAAACCACTTGACACTTTGACACTCCTTAGGTCAAAAGTAAGGCAACTCTTTTTTAATAGTCAAGTCTCAGCATCCATGGTTCATATTCACAACTTCACTCCATTGTATAAGTGACACAGCCACTGTTTACTAACTGCTTGCATAAAATCTGTAGTGAAAGTACATTATATTTTATTTATTGATTTTGTTGGATCAAATATTTCGTGAATTTTTGTCTCATTCTCATAGACTACCAGACTTCTCTGATCTGGTATGGAACTCCATTGAAACAACCATCATTCAAATCAATGCTGCAATGCAGAAGTGAACCTGGAGAGTCAAATCAGCAAAGATGATGGCTGATGAGGCAAAAAACGTCCCTCAGAGAAATCTCTCCTGAGTCTGATGTCAAGACTGAAATGAATGATTTGACACTAGCTGTGAGTGATATACTGGTGAAAACTTTCCCACATATTTTGACTGAGACAGAATTGAATCCCAGGGTAGTAACACCTTCTGACGCAAAGGGAATTATTGAAACAGTGGTCGATGTCTTAGTCAGAGGGAAAAGTTAAGGAAAATGATGTCCATGCCTGTTCTAGTGGTACCTCGAGCTTCTCGAAAAAGCCTCACTCAGGTCTGCAGGGTGCAGCTCCCGCAGTGCTGGTGACTCAGGAGGAACCTTCCAAACAGCTGGCTGATGTTTACAGCTGCACTGAGGAGATCATGTGCCAGCTTGAAACATTACACTTTCATGAAGAACAGTGCAAGTCTATCTTTTATAAAAATCCACAGTCTACAGTAGTGTTCATTTAATCAGCTATTTTCAGTTTTAGTCTTAGTCTTAGTCCCAGGATAAATGGCCCTGTTAGTTTTTATTTATTCAATCTTATCTTTTTTTTAGTCAAGTTTTAGTCGACTAAAAGTCTGGACATTTTAGTCTAGTTTTAGTCAAAGGAACTTAAATAATTTAGTCTAATTTAAATTTTATTTAATGAAAATGTAAAATCTTAGCAATAAGATTATTATTACTTAACCCTACAGTCAATCTAGTCTAGCCAAAACCATTTTTAAAGGTTTTTCACAAAATAATTATTTTAACATTTAAAATGTATCTTTTCATTTGATGTTTTCAGCTAATTATATTTATTTTTAACCATCACAACAACTGCTGAATTTCCATAATTTTTTAACTTTAAAACAATAGGAGTGGCATGGACAATACGTGTTTTAAAACTTTTTTTTTTTTTAAATATCAGTTTACACACTTGGACTGTTGTAGGGATTGCTCCTATGTCTCACAATCATTTGCTAACCTATTAGCTTAATGTGTCTGGCAATGGTTTAACTATCAAATAAAATCAAAGAAAATACATCAATAAAATACAACGTAATTATGTTAACATGTGGAAACGTAATTACCACAAAGAGGCTGTAAAACTGGGTGATTATTATGGGATGCCTTGATGCGTCTCTTCAGGCTTGTGGTATTTTTTCCAGCGATTGCGTGCCCACACTGTTTCCCCTCCAATATTACTACACATCTGCTTTTTTCTCCTGTTCAATATGAAGAAAATGGGCCCAAATATCGTCTTAATTACTCTTCTCTTTGGCTCGAGTAATATTGTAACTTGTAGCTTGTAACATCCCGTCACTGTGCATGCAAACTACTCCTGATATGCCGTGCGCCGTGACCCGGGAAATACTGCTGCTCGTGCCATAATGAACACCGCATCACAGCGGATTGTGACGAAAATTATATGTTAACAAAAATAAAGACAGATGTTTTATTATATTTTATGTTTTTAAACCACATTTTAGTCTCGTCTTTTTTCGGCAGCAATATTGCATGTTGATTTCGTCACTGTCACTGTTCATTGATATTCTTGACGTCCCATCATCGCCTCATCTTATGCACAGGAAAAACATTGTCAACGGATATTTTTCGTCATTAATTTTGTTTACGAAATTAACACTGGTCTAAAGGGAAAATGTATATTGTAGTGCAGAAATGACAGAAAAATTAGTTTCATCACAAGTAGCTCTGCTGTGGGGCATTGGTCCGGGTTCACTTCTCATCCAATGCTCCAGCCACTGGATGCATTGTTGATCCCAAGCCTAGTTAAAACAAGAAGGTTCGGTCAGGAAGGGCATCAAATTTTGTGTGGATTAGATGGTCCGCTGTGGCGGCCCCTTGACCAAAAGACTAACCTTTTAGATAATCCAGTAACCACATTATATGACTCTAGGCCTTATAGAAGCCAATTGGTGTTAAAGGATGGCACTATGGATTATGCTGTGGTTATGATTCTAAAGCAGTTTTATGTGATGATGCAACTGATGAAGTGGTAGATGTGTCGGATGCTCTCGCTGGCTTTGGTGAGTGACTGTGTCAAGATTGGAAAAGAGCAATCTTTGAAAAGTCTACATGCCTTCTTAGAAAAGGCCTGCAGTCATCTGCAAAAATGTTTTTTTCTTAAAAAATTCGGTCCAGAACATTTTGAAGAGAAAAAGGATGAGCTGTTTATTGACCTGTGCACAGAAGATGATGTAAACAAAACTGGAATGCACTGACAGGCACAACTCCATCCACAGATACCAACATACTGACACCAGCTCAATTTCAGACTAAGTTATTCCTACTGTGTAAAGGAGATCGTCCTGATTCCTGATTCCTGATTTCGTCCTGAATGGCAGATTTCTCAGATATTTCTTGTGAGATTTGGGGTTCTGTTAGCAGAAAAGTGCAGCAGTTTGCAAGCTTTCAGCTCGCTTTGAGAAGTGGCTCATCTTCAGTGAGCCCATTAGTGAGGGCACAGAAGCATTCAGGTCATGGCAGCTTATTCTCTCCTTTGGGTTTTTTCACTGAGATGCAGAAAAAGCTGAAGAATTTCTTTTTTTCCCCTATTTGTTTTTGGAAGCTCTTGAGAAACCAGATTTCTCAGGGAGTCAGAGAAAGATGATGATGATGATTCTAATTTTTAGCATAGATGATGGCAGTGTTCATGAAATAGCAGATAAAAGCAAGGTTTCATTTAAGAGAGAAAATCTCACACGGCAGGATGTGATACATGAGCAAGTGCACGTTTCAACAAATCTAACAAATCAAACCTAGCCGGACATCGTGCCAGAAGTGTTCCTCAGATTCCCTTCTTGAGACGTCAAGACTGAAGACAACGCTGTACAAGCCCATCCTGTACAAGCCCATCCTCCTGAGCTTGTTTACACTTTTGCAGAGGCGTCCATGAAGTGCTTACTTCACTATGTGCTGAAGACAAGCCCCAAGCACTCACATCAGACAGAGTCTAATCAAGAAGCTTCCTGTGGTACTCCTACAGTCATTTCAGGCTCTGGTGCAGAACACAAAGCAGATAAAAACATATTGGACAGATCAGCTGGGCCTCCATCCCCAGCATCACTGGGAAATCTTACCATTAGCAATCAGCAGAATCCCTCCAGCTGTTGTTCCCCTCTTTCTATTCTCTTCTTCTTCAAAAGAAGAAGAAGAGACATGAGTTTGACATTATTCTGGAGAAAAAGCCACCTGTGACCAGCTGTGGCTGTAAGGTAAGAAGAGTTTTTCCCCTAAACTTTCTCTTTTATCTTTCACTCATCTGTACAGTAGCTTTAAAAATGCGAAACAAACTTTAACCAACAGAAATCACAACAACATTATCTCAACACAGAACAACATTAATTTAAAACACAACATTAACTCAAAACACTACAGTATGTTAAAACACAACAAGAACTCTAAGAACAGTAATGTTACCCAAGATATGTCAACATTAACCCGAAACACACCATTAGGGTAAAACACAACTACATTAACTCCAAAAACAGTAGCGTAAAACACAACAACATTAAATCGAAACACAACATTATGTTTAAACACAACATTAACAAAATTAAAAATTAACAAAATCGTTAAATTTAACAATTAAACATCAACAAAATTAACTTAAAACACAACATTAACTGCAAAATAAAAAAAGGAGTGTGAAACACATTACTTCAAACATAACTTTAATTTGAAACAAAACACTAAGTCAAAATACATTGCCTAACCACAGCATCTTAAACACATAACCATGAAAAAACCACCAGATTAACTTGTATCTGATTGGACACAGGACATGACTTTCACAGTAAAAACTAATGAAACAAATTTTTCAGTCTGTTATTATAAAAGCCAAAAAAAAAATGGAATAAGTTATTTTCTTTTGTTCTAAACAGTGAAATGTTTCCCCCTTACTGTGGGAAAAAAATTAGAGTGTTGTGCATTTTAGGGCGACTGCATTTCTGCTGACCACAAAAAAGTACAATGTTGATAATTCAGGACAGAGTTTATGCACATTTCACAACTTATTTATCATTGGAAAGGCCAGTTTCTACATCTTGAAAACTCTTCTTGATATCCTTTTATAAATCTCACTCTCTCACTCATCTTCTATACCGCTTGATCCTGTATTCAGAGTCGCAGGGACCGGGAAAATTCCACAAAAGACAAAATCAAGGGGAAAACCATGACAATGTAGCTTAAAAAAATTATTTGCAGATGCCCTTATTCAGATTGACTTTTTCTCCCTTATTATATACCTGAGCAGTTGAAGGTCAAGGGCCTTGCTCAAGGACCCAACAGTGGTACCTTGGTGGTGGTGGGGTTTGACCCTGGGACCTTCTGATCAATAATCCACTGAGATACCGAGTGTATTCATACTAAAACTTTAAAAATGTTCTAAAAAAGAGAAAAAAACCAACTCCAACATTTCCTCTAACTGTGTTCCTATAAAATCCAAGCGAATCACACTTGCTTGTTAGAATTGAAATGGATTTAATTTGTCTAGCTATTCCTTAAGCGTTATTGCTATTGCTAGCGACACACAAAGGTCTATCACCACAAATGACTGCCCTATACTCTCCCTGTCAGCCTTCAAATGTGGGATGAAGGGCATAGGAGACAGAGGGAAAGTGATGGATTTGCTGCATGGACTTCATGATGACACTGTCTGCGGGGAATGGAATGAGGTCCATGAGCAAATATTCACCTCTGCGCTTCCGCATACTTTGGATGAGCCATTAGGGACATGGCCGAGTCCTTCAAAGGGATAAAGGCATTTAATAAAACATCGCAAAGACAGAAGAAGGGGATGTGGAAAAGAGTTCATGGCCCCAGGCTGTAATTCATTTCTGTCCGCAAGCAGTGAACCGGTGGACAATCCCATCAAGAGAATGGGACACATCTTAGAAAGGACCGTTTCTCGACTCTCGATTTTTGCCTGCTCTGTGCAGTTAACATGCCTGTCAGGATTTCTCGCACGAGATGCGCATGTATACAAAATGTTTCAACAGACAGCTTCGTTTAGACATGAGAGATGGAGACTGTCAGAGGAGAAAGAATCAGGGATCAGTCATGGGTAGAGAGGTGTGTTTTCAAGGATGCATGTACTGTAACATCACATCACACACCCTGATGTGCTGGATTTTAAAATAAATGTAAATTGAATCCTAACATAATACTACAGCTCCATTTAACGCCAGGACAATAAGTATTTATGTTTGTTTAAGCGCAATTTCTTGCTTAAGCTTCTTCTTAGACAATCACACATCTTTAAGAAAATATACTCGAACTAGAGGACACTCCACTGTAATCAGTCATCATAGCGATGTCAAAACTGCCCGGTCGCTCATGATATCGTCCACAGCATGTGTACATGGAATTGGAACAGACCATGGAAGTGGATCTGCAGCAAAACCCTAAACACTATTGGATTTAAACTCTATAGAGTCCATGTGTAAGCTGAGCATTTTCCAGGAGCAGCTATAACAAGTCTAAGCATCCTACCGACACTGCAACCGAGTCTAAGGAATAAAGAAGTGAAAGTCCACAAAGGAAAGAGAATAATGGGGAGAAATGTGTTATTTAGTGAAGCCAGACTCAGGAAAAGGTCAAACTATACAAGCTATAGTGTCTGGAAGAGAACACACAACATGCATTTGCCCAGTCGATTCTCTGCCCACACAGAACAAGAAACTGGGGTATATATAGGGCTTAAGACAGACAGCTGCACAGGATGTATGTGTGTAAGTGTGTGTGTGTGTGTGTGTGAGTGAGTGTTACCCAAATATTTCATCATATAGTCTCTGTATTTGAGGCTCCTCTTATCACTGATTAAAACCTGCTACCCGCTCTTGTCTTTGATAGTAAGGTTTGACCATATGACCAAAGTCTCTCTCTCTCTCTCTCTCTCTCTCTCTCTTTTGCTCTCTCTCTCTTCATTATTTTCTGTTATTTCTCTCTTTTCTTATTCCCACTTTCTTTCCTATCTGTGTATTCCCCTCCCTCTCCCCTAGGTCACCAACTGTTAGGAATATATAAAATCGATCTAAAAAAGTTTCTAAAAGAAAAACTAAAATAAGAAGAGAATTAATTCGAAAAAAACTAATTACACTGATCATACAAATAGACAATGCAAAGAAACAGAAAAATGTATTATGCATATCAAAAACCTACACAGTTTGCTGACAAAACATTAATACATGACCAATATATATATATATTGCTCTCAATGTGCCTGTCTTCCCCTATTATCTAATATTTCTCTCAATTTTCTTACAATATATTCGTGATCCCAATCTGTCTCTCTCTCTCTCTCGCTCTCTCTCAGTTCAGTTCATTTCAGTTCAGTGCTTTATTGACAAGAATGTAAAAAAAATTACATAGTTGCCAAAGCAATTATAGAGTGTGGATTGCATGGTAAATAACATTTACCACCATATATAAACATTATAAACATATTAAATATTAAAGAAGAACATAGAGGAATCTCTCTCTCTATCTCGTACATCTCATAATGTGAACACTATTTTTAAAATGCACTTTTTCTTTTCTTTTTACTTTCATTATAAAATAGGCAAATTAATAATCATTCCATAACCCTAAATGCAAAGCACAACCCTCATCACATGACCTGTCATACGGTCCACATCCCCAAACACAGGACTTCTTCTCACCCTCTGTGTATCATTATTCTGCTTTTAACTCCCCTCCGCTTGGATATCTATTCCATCCCTGACCTGGACCTGTCACAATTTTGAATTAGCTTTACTCCTTAAGAAATGTCTGCATAGTGTGTTTCTAAAAAACCCCATGCATTCTTCGGATTTGTATGTTTAAGATGGTGCTTTGATGCTTTTCCTGGCCACTCACTTTTTAACTCATGACTGCAAATAAGATAAAAAAAATAAATCCTGGGAGGCCGGCATTTCAGACGTGAAGCGGGCAGTCTGATCAACCAGCAAACTGAGAAAACCTTGATGGTATCCAAGCACTAGTGTAACACTGGGATAAGTGAATTAGTGTAGCAGGGGATTATATAGAGAAATGAAGGTAGTTATTACTCTCATAACAGCTACATCCCTAATTATGCATAATTGTTTGGCTTAATATAATTTTCACTGATGAGTTTTTATGAATGGGAAACATAGTTATGACCAAAACAGTTTTTTTGTACCAGGCTGGTAACATGTTTGTTTCTGTTACAAAGTCAGACATCGTAACATGGGGTTCTATGGGGGTTGATTCACTTTTGGAGCCTACTGGTCACTTGAGGAACTGCACGTTTTTCGCACTTCTGCGTCTCATTTTCACCCCTTTGGTGGCATGCAGAGGCGAAAGTACAAAAAATGCATTACAGTCCAAAAAAATGTGGCCCTGACTGTATAATTTCATACAGGTTGCAATCAGAAACCTTTGTAGCGCCTAGATGACAAATACTTGATTTGAGAGTAGCTGAGTTTATTAGTGACCTCAGTAAAGCAGTTCTAGCTTTTAATTTGCCCACACACACACACACACACACACACACACACTGAAATATGAAAATGAAGAGGAATTCATCAGCAAAGTTCAATTGTTCCATCAAGTCATCTCTGGTTCTCTAAAGTTTGGTAGCAGAACTGCGTTCCTCTTTTCCGCAGAGACGTCCTCCTGTTTAAAGAAGCGGCAGTTTTTTTAAAAGGCCACCAGAGAATTAGAAGCCCAGAGGGACCCTGCTCACAGATGAAGAAAAAGTACACCGGGGTGTAAAATAGGGGAACAGTTTTCTTAAAATTCAGCACAGAAAATGCAAATGATTACATTTCCAGCGGCACAAATATTCAAAAGAAGAAAAAGTAAGAGTATAATGTCATTGCAAAGCAGAAAGGAGGAAATATAGGATAAGAAAATGTTGGCGGCCCTCAGTTCAGCCAAGTTTTGATTTATAAGAATGTGAAACTGGAGTGGAAGTCTTATTTACAGTAGAAGAACTGCCCACTCGGCAACTTTAACATAAAGAAAAGATAACTGAAAAAGGAAAGCTTTGTACAAAATCCAGATTTCAGAGATGAAGACGGTCAGAAGATCCTTAGTGGCCATTTTGTATTCATTTCTTCTCTTTACAGTAGGGATGTAACTGAATAAAATACAGTATGTTATTCGTTAAGAACTGATAATGTTATCTAAACAATCCAAATATAAATATGAACAGGATGCACAATGGTTCACAGAGCATCTGGTTGATACTCTCACACGCATTCATACTTTAAGGCGGCTTCATTCATGATTAGGATTTTGTAAAGTGTAGTAAAGTCTGATAATACTAAACTAATAATCAGAAAGTTGAATAAAGAATAAAGTCCTTAGCCTGGACAGTATTTAGCAGGGGTGAAAGTCGTTGACTGGTATTATGCAGCCAAAGGGTGATAAGAATAAATAATGGAGGTTGTGGAATAATGGAGGTGGAGTCCTGTAAATCTTGAAATTTTCTCTTTATGTCTCCACTGATTCTGCTTTATAATAGCCTCGGCAATTCTGTGGTTAAGTCCAAAAAAGTGTTGAATGCAAACGTAGTGCACTATATAGGGTGGACAATCCCTTGTTCTATGCACCAAAAAGTGCCCTTCATCAGGTGATTTCTTGTTGAAAGTGCTTCCGTGACTGGTTGTGAATGTAGGTTTTGGCAGGCAGCTGCTCTCCCCTCTTTCCAGGTCTGTGTACCACCACGGAATCTTTAATGATACGCAGTATCACACCGTACCAGCCAACTTCACCTATGGTGTTTAGACACATTATCTACTTTTCGTTTCTTTATCTAGATGCTTTTAAGCAAAAAAAGAGCATTACAGAGTAAATATTCCACCTTGTTTATGTTTATTACGCATGCCGTTGTATTTAAACCACGCCTTCTTGATCACTGATGATGATGTCTTACAGAAGTGTATGAAAAATATCAGGCCAAATAGACATCAAATCCAGAGAGTGTGTCACTCTGTGTAATCACCTGACATGACTGATGTCACTGAGCTCATGATGTTTACCTAGCTCATGAGCTCAGTGACATCACACACACCATGTCACCATGTAACACCATGTAACGTCACTGCTTTCTTTCCCTGTCTGGAAGTCCACACTAAAACATTAAACTGATGGGTATTTAAATAACGTAAGAATAAAAATAAAAATAATGTCTACTGTACAACAACAACAACAACAACTATATATAGCAAATTAGACATGCTAGACTTGCAGCATAGTTTGTACACATTGGCAAAGAAATGCAAGTGACCACAAGTGACATGACCACAAATTCACCACTAAAGTATTTCTATCATATCATGTCCGAAATTGAATGCAACATACTGAGTGTTTCCCTCAGGTTAGATGATTGTAACAACTAAAGAGAGCGACACATTGCAAAACAAGCAGCCCAAGAGACCAAACCAGTGACCGAGAGCCACATTCCCCATGGCAAATTAGTGGACACTAAAACAAATTCAACTGGTGGGCTTTAAAATACTGTAACTCACCGGTGACAAATTTATTTATAGCTTTAGGGGTCACATCTGCAGTCAAGCAGAAATAAAGCTTAATGAACACCTGTTTGGAAATTCTTCTTCTCTCTCAAATCTCCCCATCTGCTGAAAATTGTTGCTTGTTTTTTGCTTTTATTGGATTTTTTTTTTTTAATAAGCTGTCTCAAGTAATACCAGAACCCGGAGGTTTGCTATTTAGTCTTTCATAATGACCCGGGTTGACAGATTACACAGACAAATCCCCTTATTGTACTGCAGTGCTGAACACAAACCCATTCTGATAAAACCAGCCTAAATACAGTAATATTGAAAACTCCTGCAAAGTTGCGGTTCAGAGTGCGCAGTCTCAGTTGTTTGCATTTTCTTTAGAACCTAACTAATAATTGTTTGTGGAAGACCCCTTAAGAACAATATAATTTACTAACTTTGTAACATAAATATTAATATAAATTCAGCTAAATTTCTCTATAAAATATAATACTGTATACATTTTTTAGTACTGTAGAGGGAACACAAAGCAATCATAGAGGAAAATGCAGCTTGGGGTGGTGAATAATTAGTGTATTTAACCTAATTACCTATTTTTTACCTATTTTTTTTTTACCTAATAGGCACTTTTACCTATTAATCTACAGTCGTGGGCTTCAACCCTGAGTCTGGCCTTTTCTGATTGGTTGGAATGATGGGCCTCACCAAGAAAAAAGAAAGGTAGGCTTTGTGATGAGCCTGGGTCACAGAAACCTTTGACAGAACCTCTTCACATCAAAATATGTTTTAGGGGATTTTATTATGATGATGATGATGATGATGCTTATTATAATTATTATTTAGTTGCAAAACTCTTTGTTTTCCTTTTGTGATTTTTTTTCAAAATTTAACATTTTTTTAAATTTTAATGTTGCAAATCAAGGTCAGTGAAGTTATCATATATGATTCTGTGCCCATCTTGGGTAATAATTTTTCCCAAAAATGTATATGAATAAAAAAAAAAAATAAAGTTATAATTATTTAAACATATAAATATGGCAAAAAATTATATACATATTTTCTATTTTTTTTTCTTCTGGTACTGATACTTGCTCTTGTGGTTCTTTACCCGATTAAAAACGTAAGAGAGTAAATAATCTGATGGGGATGACAAAAACAACACATTATTTTAATTTATTATTTTTTTTATTAGATTTTTTATCTTTTAGAGTTTGCCAGGTATTCACCTTATAGGAAAAGAGCAAAGCATAGTTTTCGGTCATGAGAGAAAGGGTTTTTCTACTTTTTCTGTAATACACCAAGTCAAATGCTGACTTTTTATGAAATATACAACATGCTTTTTTTTTTTTGCAGTGGACTGATTTTTTTCTTTTCTTTTTTTTAGCCAGGCCTTCCATTTCAGCTTTTGCTCAGCTGTGACCTGAGGTTTCCAGGTAAAGCTGTTAGTATGCCTGAAGAATTTAGATTATTATGTTACTTGAAAGATGATGAATGAGAGAAACTCAGGCATTTAAGCGCCTAAACTGGGCTACTTTAAAGAAAAACTTTCTGCTTAGTTATTAGTTGTCTCATTTACCCAGAACATCCTTTTGTATTTGGGCAGAAGGGGTATGGGTGCACACCTAGTCCAAGTAAGAGATGAAGGGAAAGGCACTGTATGTAACCTTCTTACTGTATATCACTTTGTTAGTCTAAGGTCAAAAATAACATCATCTCTATATTACAGCATTATTTTTCTTTTTCAAAGCAATTTCTTTTATTCTAATTTAGAGAAATTATGCACAGCTAATATAATTAAATTTCATAGATTTCATATTAAGTTAAAAAAACCCTCTTTTTCTTTTTTTAAAGGGCTAATTTCATGGAAAACATTATATATATTCATATACAATTGTTAAATTAATTATATGCACACACACACACACACACACACACACACATGTAAATCTCTTCATTAATTCAAAGCTTAGGCAACCATTATTAATAACATGAAAAAAGAAAAAAGAAAGAAAGTACATGAAATGAGGCTTCTATTTAATCCTTTAGGGTATTTTCTTTCATTCCATTTTCATTTAGCTCTCTTTTTTGTTTCATATAACACACACACACACACACACATACACACACACACACACACAAACCATCTCTCTATTTGTGATTTCCTTTTCTCATTTGCAAGTGCCATCATGGTAATGGTAGTGGCCCCACATCCTTTTTTTTTTATTAGTTCTTGTACAGCTTAGCTCATAATTACACACCATCTTATATCAAAACTTACCATTAGGCTGAGGGCTGAGGGTGAGGCAGAAAGTTAGTGATTCTAAATACAGCATACTGTTTCACATGAACTCCTACAATCTGACCATTAGCATGCATATTACACCACTTTCCATCATACAGCCATTCTAACTTCCTCATCTCCTCATCGCGGCTTCTCAGAAACCTGTGAGCGAGACTCAGGCCTCTGTTTTACTGCTAATGCAAGCATAATTCCTGGTAAAGTGCTGAAATGCTCTTTTACTTGTTAACAAGCCAATGTTTTCAAATTTGCTGTAAAAAAAAATGGTTTATTATAGTCTTAGTAGAACCATGAGTTGTGAAAAGCGCTATAAACCATGCACGAATTGTCTTAATCTGCGGAAAAGTGATAAAAGAACGAATAAGAACACAACAGAAAAATGCAAAAGGAGATGTTTATTTTAATTCTGGGGGAAATGAGAACTCAGATATTGATGAGAAGTTGCAACTTGTAATTCCATGCTACAACCATTTAAATCCACCAAAATCCACTGCCTGAACATGAAATTTCAACTCTCCAACCTGGTGTAGACATTGAAACTACCAGTTCCTACTGTTTTTCTCATAGTGGTAAAATTAAATCAAACCTTAGTAGGATCTTAGTATTTCAGATCCAGATCCAGATAGTTTCATTTTGTTACATTGCTACTTTATATTCAGACCCATCATCCACTGTTCTGATACAACAGTCGGCTGTTATCCTCATTAACCTCTCGTCATGAGTCTGGCAAGTTGATGAAGGTTTTTTTTCACGGCTGATGGACACGTCAACTATAAATCCGCTTTGAAAAAAAAAAAGCAAAAGCTAGCACCTGAGCTTCTCTGCTCTCTCTAAGGCAATCCTTGAGAACTATCCAGGTATTCTTTTGGCACAGCTTTTAAAGGTGAGTGACAAAGGCATGTGATAGATTTGAGAGTCATCGCTGCTGCTTCCATAAATGTGTCTCTGAACAGTAACTCACAGCTGCTGCTTTTTGGCAAGAGCTCTGTGTTTGCTTTGCATTTGTACTACTTCTGCCCGTGTGAATGTGCACTAAAAGAAACAAACAAAAAGATTAAAGGATTGGCATTTCTTCAACACGTCAGCTCTGATTTCTCAGAGATGCGTAATAATGAATAAAGAATTGACTACTTATGAAATTTCTTTGATTTTAATAAAAAAAAAAAAATCCTGCTCCTGATAGCAGCAGCACAAGACAAACAGATTAGTGTACAACAACTTTGTCACCATGTCATTAGCATATTTAATACCGGACTTCTCCTCCTAGTTGTCAGTTTGAGAAATTCACTTTCAGTTGTGGTGCTTGATTTCATTTCTCTGTAATGATGCAGCAATTTAACAGAAAGTTGCGCAAGATCTGCTGCAGTCCTGTCTCCTTCAGTCATCGTCTTCACCAACAAAAATAAAGGCAACAAATTCCAGCTATTAATATTGTGCATTTTTTTTCTTTTGTACAATAAAAAGAACTCACATTAAAATTTATATTAAGTTAATATAAATATATAAAACCTTAGGTAGCTAGAAAACACATGTATCATAAAATACATTGCCTGGACAAAAAAAAAAAAAGTCACCATTTCATAAGGGTCAAATTATTGCACTGCATCAAGCAAAGAAAACAACTAAGAAGATTTACAATTACTGGAACTGGGCTTTTTAACACATTTTCAAAACCTGGAAGGATAGTGGTGAACCATCAACTTTGTGGAAAAAACATAGTCGGACAAAAATAATGAATGGAGATGACTTAAAAACCTGGTAAAATTTGCATGTTAAAAAAAAAAAAATCAAGTAAGAGCATTTCCATACGCACACAATGTGATGAGAACTCAAAAGACTGGGGCTAAACAAAAAAAAGGCTTCCAGTTTGCTAGAGGCCATAGAGATTGGACATGGGATTGGCGATGGGTACGTCAGGGTAAGAACTGAAACGCATGAAATGATGCACTCATCATGCATAGTGTCCACTGTACAAGCCTCTGGAGACAGTGTTATGATCTGGGGTTGCTTCAGTTGCTCAGGTC